>JAAGVU020000008.1:6763417-6801093 GCA_011763525.2 Mormyrus iriodes | reverse complement strand
CCTGTATCTGTGTCTCAGTGAGTCAGCCCTACACTTGTATCCGTGTCTCAGTGAGTCAGCCCTACACTTATATCGTTGTCTCAGTGAGTCAGCCCTACACCTATATCTGTGTCTCAGTGAGTCAGCCCTACACTTGTATCCATGTCTTAGTGAGTCAGCCTTACACCTGTATCTGTGTCTCAGTGAGTCAGCCGTACACCTGTATCCGTGTCTCAGTGAGTCAGCCGTACACTTGTATCCGTGTCTCAGTGAGTCAGCCCTACACCTGCACTTCTGTGTCTCAGTGAGTCAGCCCTACACCTGCACTTCTGTGTCAGCCTTGCACCTTTCTGTTACATGTCATAAACACATAATTGGTTGTGCAAGCCGGTGGAAAGTGAGGTGTCCATGGGAGATGCATGCAAACACCTTTCTATTCCCCACTGCTTGTAAAATCCTCTGTGTTTTTTGCCTTAGAAAGCACTGTGACTTGTTCATGAACCCTGGGAGCCTCCCAGTACCTAATAACAGTATGTTTCCTAAAGATGCTGTTCTGTCCACCTACACACATGTCATGTGACAATAAAGGGAAAGACAGAGATTATAACCAGAATTATACGTGCAGAAAGTATGAGCCAACTAGTCTCCCAGGAATAAATCGCGAACGCCTTGCATAAATTGTACAAAGGATTAATTTCGTAATATATTTAAGCAGCTGCAAATATTTCACATTTAATGAAATGTATATTATGCTGTGCTGTGATTCATTAAATCTTGGATGGTAGTCCTTCTCCTTCAGTGTTTACTCTGTTTGTTTTAAAAGACCATTGGCCCTGGATAACGATTAATTCACAGCATGACGCAGACATAATTATTTCAAGCAAAACTCTGTTTTGAAAACCTGACATAAGTATCTGTCTCTTTGCCCGTCAAACCTTACCCTGGGCTTTTCCTCTGCTGGGGAGTTCATTCTGTAAGGTTTATTTGGGTCTGATTAAATCAAACCATGAGGCAGGTGAATTTTTTTCTTCGACATAAAACATGTATAGCTGTTAGGAATGTGTGCCATGTTCTGAAACCATTTTCGTCCCCTGGAAGTCTTGTTTTGACGGGACGTTACGTATCTGCTTCCGTTGGCTGGTCCAGCGCTGGTAGTCTGTCCAGAAACTTATTCCCAACACACGTCCTAATTCGGCTAAAAACGATCTTACTTCGTATTCTTAAAAGCTGGGAAAATAAAAGGAAGACGTGTGTGTGGATGTGTGTGTGTTAAATATGGAGTTTGTTTGCTGTCGATTTGCGTGTCCATCCTCCCAGCATGCATTGCCTGTTGTTTTGCATTGTCGTCACATGATCGTGTGGCTGGCTCATCAGACATGTATCCTGCCACCTACAGGTTCATTCCCGGGCCATGGCATCCCTGCAGCGCCACCTGTGGGGTGGGCCTCCAGCAGCGTGCAGTGCAATGTCGGATTCTGCTGGCCTTCTCTCAGGTCGAGGTGGACCTGCCTAATGAGGAGTGCTGGGGCGAGAGGCCCGTGTCCGAGAGGGCCTGTGACCTGGAACCCTGTGCTGGCGTTCCGGGCCCCAGGCGACCCCCGGGGCCCCCTCGGCCGCTCTATGAATGGCAGTATGTCGGTTTTGCTGGCTGCTCTGCATCCTGTGCCACTGGTAATCCGGAAAGTTCTGTGTCTTTTCCAATGAGCTCGTTTCCTGAAGCTTTGTGTATTAAAACATGAGGAGCTGATATAGTTCCAATGCACTTTTTAAAAAAGTATCAGAATAATAATTAATGTTTTATAAAGGAGACATGTGAAACACCTCCTCTGTATTTTTTGTGTTTGTGTTAAGTAGAAAGTATGGTAAATATTGAGTTTATTGAATTTATATATGTTGGTGAATTTTGCAGGCTGTCCTGAGGTTTGCTGTACCCCCCTCCCCCCCCACAGGGATACAGGAGGCGATTGTTAGGTGTGTGGACAGAGTGCAGGGTGAGCTGGCAGATGACTCCTTCTGTGACGCTTCTACACGTCCCCCAGGGATGACCCGGCTGTGCAATCCCGGTCCATGCCCCCCAGGGTAAGGAGCAAACTCATCTAGCTAATCTGAGAAAATCCAGACTCCTAGTGTTTCACCAGAACTGCCCTGCCCTGCTTCTTTAAACTGGGCCCGGAGTATTTGTGATGCGGTCGGAGCAGCTCAGTGTCTGTCCTGCAGTTCAGCCAGTGCAGCTGGGAGAGGACTGAGAGATGGCTGGGAGATGACTAGGAGATGACTGGGAGATGACTGGGAGATGACTAACAGATGACTGGGAGATGACTGGGAGATGACTGGAAGACGAGTCCGGTCCTCCTCTGGCTTATTGGCTGCTGTTCAGTGTGTCTTGAAACCCCAGTGAAGTGGCCGGTTGACCAAAAGCCAGTGAGGAAAATTAGATGAACCTCCAGGGATGTCAGCTGCCACAAAAACTGGTGAAATTGGCCATTTGCAGCAAGTTCGCAAAGCAGCCTCGGCCGACGTCGCTGATGTTCTGCTTTTCTTGTACAGTTTGATTGTAAAGTTGAAGTGGCACATTTTTTTGCAATGACATTGTTTTAATTGAGTCTGTCAAAACCCTCTGAGGTTTAAATGAGCTGTAGTTAATGTGCCCTGTGAAGAATAATATATGATCTGTGCATCTCCCCTATTGAAGCTGCCAGTGCATGAAGAGAGGTTTGTGCCAAAGTTGAATTTCTTAATAAATGTGGAATATGAACTTTTTGTCACTTTATTGCCCATCTTGCATTGTCCCCCTTCCTGCTGGGCCCTGAGCCTCTGTGGTCCTGCAGTGTGACAGTTTCAGATCCTACTCGATGCAGTATCCTGTTCCTGCAGTGTGATTTAAGACAACCAAATTCATATTTAACTGCAGCATTTTTATTGTTTTCCTTTGCCTATGTGGTTTGGGCATCGCTCGCTCCTGTCCAAGGAATGTAATCGAAATAATAGCAGTGGATTCCTCTGGGGCTCGGGAGAGGAGTGCTTGATGAAAACGCCTTCGCCCGACAGCTGTGTTTTTATGGAAGTGCGTTCCCCCAGGAGCTGGCGTAATCTGACAGCTGTTTTAGGAAAACGAGCCTCTGTGGATTAAACAACAGAAAACAGTCAGCAACAGTCAGATCGTTTTGTTTACCTCTGTAAGCTTTCAATGTTCACACGCATTGTCAAATCTACGTAAAAAATAGGACATTTAGAAAGGGCAGGAAAGAAAAATTAATCGTCTTAGGCCATCCGATTATTTTTATGACTATGAAGGAAATTATTTTAGATAGCTGATGGTGAACGCTTGATTGAGTTGTGTAATATTTCTGTGGCAAAGGAATTAAAGTGGTCGCGAGCTGAGCAACTTGCTCAGTTAGTCTTTGATGGAAATGTCGACGTTCTCCCGATGACTCGTGAATAAAAATGGCTTTGTGCTCTTCATGTTTCTTACATAATGTAATTGTAGATCATCAGTTTTCCTTTGTAATATTTTGCCGATTGGGTTTGATGCCAGAAATTCTTGTCCTCCTGTTTTCCTGATTGTGATGTTAATGGGGGGGGGTGTAGGCTGGAGCCGTCCTCATAATGGAGTATGTGTGTTTTTCAGTGTGTGCGTTGTATGGCTTACGGTTTAATTTCAAAAGAGGGCATGCAATAGACCCAGGAGACCCAAACAGACTCCTCAAATGTTACTTCAATGTGGCTTTATTTTATTTATTATGTCCAGGGAGCTTACGACCATGATTACATCGGTGCAAGCTCCTAGCACTGTGATTGGAGAACAGCTGTCGCCACCCAAATCCCATGCGTCGTTCCATAGTTCCCATTCTGTCATCACCTTTCTGTACTCGGGAGTGACAGGATGTGACCCGCAGAGCTGTGACCCTTGTGCCGCCTGTGCTGGCAGGGCTGACTCATGTCTCTGCGTCCGTGTCTGTCTGCGGGTGCCGTAGGTGGGAGCCCAAACCCTGGACGCCATGCACTGCCACATGTGGAGCGGGGATCCGCTCACGGCTGGTGCTGTGCAGCCGGCTGGTGTCACTGACACCCCGCGTGACGGTCACGATCGCCGACGAGGACTGTGGGGGGTCCAAACCGCCTGTGCTGCAGGCCTGCAGCCTGAGAAACTGCCCCCCCTCCTGGCACATAGGGGGATGGCAGGAGGTGAGCCCGGCACTCTGAGGCGGGGGGGTCATCCTTAGGCGAGACACCTTCATTTAGCCCACAACATTAATCATAAGAAGTTATTATTAATATACTTTTATTGTCCAAGTTAATCCAACATTTCGTCAGGCTTGACATCATGCAGTGGAGTCTTACCAGTGGGAGAGGGAGCTTTCATTCCTCCTTGGCGCATCTCCCTGATCCCCGCTTGCTCTCCGCAGTGCTCCCACACATGTGGTGGAGGGACTCGGTCCCGGAAGGTCCGCTGCGAGCAGCTGCTCCGCGACGGGGGAGTCAGGAAACTGGCAGACGACTCCTGCACTGGGACGAAACCTGCAGGCCGGGAGTCCTGCGCCAGGACAGACTGCCCCGCTCAACTGGCGGGGGGGGGGTGGTCTCCAGTGAGTTCGCCGTCCCCATGTAGACATGCGGTGCAGTTCTGGAGCATCTCTGACTTGCACTACGTTGTGGGAGATGCTGAGTCGAAATGTACGACAGGTGTCCCACAGTGGACAGTATTATTGTGTGCTGTCAATCACTGTCCTATTTAATGCAATGGGAACTAACTGGAACAGCCTAACAATCTAAGTAATTCCACTGAGTGTGTATGAAGTGAATACTCATTTATATTTAAAACAAATGTATCCTTTTTAACCCCTTCTGTAGGGAACTTTGTGTGGAAATCCATTCTTTTGATGGCTTTAGCGCAGTGGTATTCAAACTTTTTTTGACAGGGTCCACAAAGGGCTGATATATTTGTCCTGGTCTGCCCTCCCCCACACATACACACTGACCCCCAATAAATGTTACCTTGCAGTTCAGTGGGAGGGATGCTTTCCTGCACACAGCTTATCAAAATCCAAAAGAGATCTCTCAGTTTCCCAGCAAGATGTCCCTCTTTGGTTGGCTTCAATCTGTCCTTAGCCAGAGAGAACACTCGGCGACACCCCTCCATTGACAATAGCTGGAATAAAGCCCTATTCCAGATACTATAGCAATGGCATATTTATTAATCTCCCTGGGGAAACCCATTTCTTCACCTGCCCCATCGTTCTCTCCATAACATACATAAGCCCTTAAGGTGGCAAGCTTGACTAGTCACGTCATTGAGCAAGTGTGGAGGCAAATGGCAGCCACCTGCAGCTGGGGTTCAAGGGCCCATGTCTAGTTTTCTGAGGTGGGGGATCAAACCAGCAACCTACCGATCAGAGGCACTGAGGCTTAGCCCACCGAGCCGCGCGCTACCTCTGTATGTGGGGTCATAGTTTCTGTTTGTGCCTTTCGGTCTTGCTTAACCACCACATTTTCTTTTAACTAGCGTCTAGAAATGTCTCCACAGCTCCTCTGAGTTACTAGTCATATCGCTGGAATGATGTATCCGATACTGTATGGTGACTGTCTGTTTTACACGTTTAAATTATTTTAATTTGTTGGCATCATAGTGCGTACAGGCATATAATGTGTTCACATTATTTTTCATATTTCTATGTTGCAATTTCGAAATCGGTCTTCCCCCCCCCCCATAGTTTTTTTTCCCTACAAGAGCGGGTTTGAATTCCTCTGCTGCAGTGGAAACCCCTAATTTGTCCACCTCTGTGCCCTGTAGTGCTCTGTCAGCTGTGGCATAGGGGTCCAGACCAGGGAGTCTGTCTGTCGCAGGCGGACAGCCACGGGCCATCACGTCACGCTGGGTCAGGCTGCCTGCAGAGGCTTGCAAGCCCCTCCCCTCATCCGGACCTGTCGCGCAGGCACCTGTGCTGGTAAGTGTAACTCAGGGCCTGAGCGGATGAATGATCTGAGTTTCTCATGCGTGGCTCCTCTGGCCGTGGCGTGACCTAGGTCCAGCCGGCAAATTCACACAACTGTATGATAAATTCACAAAATGCTACGTTCAATTCTCAAGATTCCGTGAATCTGGAAGCAGTGGCTGTAAAACTCGGATATTCTCGGCCGCTCTAAGCTGGCCTTCGATCGACCAAAAGCAAAGTTTGCATGATCTCTGTTTCTGTCAAGTATTAATGTTTAAAGTCGGCGCAAGTGTTTGTGCAATATTTTGATAAGATGATTAAATGTTTCCTCTCTGGATATAAGTACAGGCTTTTGTTCATGAATCTGCAGCCTTGCGTGAGCCTAAGCTTCAGTAATCAGATTTCTTTCATTCCATCTTTTATAACTATTTCTTCATGTCTGCTTGTCCTGTTTCAGTGTAATTGCTCTTGTACTGATATCTAACCACATTGACCAAGTCTCAGAGCTGCATAAGTTCAAGTTGACTTGAAACACATTCCCTGGTTCCCACAAACATCATCGGCTTTCTGTGGAACCCAGCCGGACCCTTGAAGCCCTATCCGGATGTAATCAATGGTGTGAGGATGAATTAACCCGTCCTCTCCATCTGACTCACAGATTTGTCTGGGGCGTGATCATTTTTAACAGAATAATAGGGCATCTATGCTCTCAGGTTTCACGCTCGCGCTGATTGTAGGTGTGTAATTTGTTGCTGTTGGTCCTGGTTCAGGCATGTTTATGTTGAGCTGGTCCTTCATTTCAGACTTCAGTGTCTCAGCAAATAGCTATAGAAAAACTCAAGTTTGTTGCCCAGGAAATTTATCAGAAAGATGCAATTGCAGACTCTGATGTACTGCACATGTTTTTAAATTTGTCATTTGGAAGATGATAAATGGAGGTTTGCTTGAACCTGTTTTGTGGGTCGCGCTTTAAAACACCATTTTGTTTCGTAGGGCCACAGGGAGAGCGGGGGCCCCACCCATCCAAGAAGCGAGATCCAGACATCCTGGGCCTGCACCGCGTCTACATCCAGACCCAGCAGGAGAAGCGAGTCCACTTCATCGTGGGGGGTCAGGCCTATTTGCTCCCCAGGACCTCTGTGGTCATCAGGTGCCCCGTGCACCGCTTCCAGAAGGCCCTCATCAGGTGGGAGAAGGACGGGCGGGCTCTTCCAAGCTCTCGTCGTGTTGGCGTCACCAAATCTGGCTCCTTGAAGATCCACAGCCTGGAGGCCGGGGACATCGGGGTATACCGCTGTGTGGCTGGGCCGGCCGCGGAGACCTTCACCCTGAAGCTGATCAGGAACCGTAACAGGCTGCTTCAGACGGATGTGGAAGTCGATTACCAGGGCGGGTACCTAGAGGAGAAGTGGAACCAGACAAACATGATGTGGCAGGTCGGGAGTCGAAAGAATAAATTCTACCCAGATGATGGCAAGGTCCAGGAACAGGCCTTCCTGCAAGTTCTAGGCAGGTACCTGTTGAGCTCGACTGCTCAAGGTCGCCCCCTGCAGGATGAAGTCCTTCAAGGTGCCCACAACTTGGAGCCCAAGCAGTTCGAGGAGCTGGTGAGGAGCCTTAGTTGGCTTGTCGAGGAGGGGGACGTGACCGAAGGCCCGGCCTCGCATCTGGTACGTGAGCTGGCGCCCAAGAAGCCCGGGCCTTGGGCAGGGCCAGGGGAGGCAGTCATCTCTAACACCAAGGCTTCCGGTGAGAACCGCAACTCGACAGAAGGTGCCAGCGAGATGAGCGCGAGGAGACGTGAGAAGCCAGTCATTATTCGGCAGAAGCAGGTGCTCCAAATGGCTTTTGAGAAAACCATCAACATAAGTGTTGGGGGAAGTGCGTTTCTCACCAACGCAACACAGAGCGTCCTTCTGTCATGTATGGTGCGAAAAGTGCCAAAATCAACAGTCTCCTGGACCAAGGATGGAGTGCCTGTACAGCCTTCAGAAAGGTACAGAAAACAACCACCATTCCATCAACATTAAATCACAACATGTCGGCTTAGTGTCATATGCTGAGCGCTGACCTGTATGGGGGTCTTTATCCCATAAGATCTCCAGAACTTCACTTGGTTTTAGGCTTTGGCCAGGTTCACCGAAGTCTGTTAAAAATGTGCTACGATGTCGACATATAATAATTTTTAAGCTATTTAGTTAGGATTGAAGATGATGGCTTACGTTGGCAATGCTGTTGTAATTCAGTAAATCTTTCATTCTGGGACTCCTATGCCACCCTCAGTCTTGCGGTGAACATTCCAGAAGCTTATAGCACTGAAACACCATTGATTGTTGAATATCGTCCTTGGAAAAAACCTGACTGTGACCATCATAATTTTACTTTTGTTGGTCTGCTGAAAATTGAATTAACCCAGGCGGTCACCAAGCATTGTTTTTCCCTGTCCTTGGAGGTATTTTGCCAGATCATCAAGTATGCAATCATTGTCATATAAACACTGCAAAGGATCTTACAGCCTATGGCTCGAAAGCCAAAGAGAGAAACGAGAAGTGAAATATTGGGGCAGAACAGCTGGGTCTGGACCCGCTAAATTAGCCATTGTGAACGTTTATTGGCCAGTGCTGTCTCTTGTGGCGGGAAAACCCGCAAACTTTGCTGTTTTATAGCTGGTGCTTTTTTTGGCACGTGAGGTCAGAGAGGTTTGTGTCCTCCAGGTTTCTGACTAAGAACGTAGTACATTTTATTTAAAGGCTTATAATGTTTTTCCTCCGGCCCAGATATTTCCAGAATATTCCGGTTATTTGCACAAGGCCCTGCTGGCCGCTCTGTGTTTTTTTCTTCTTCTTTCTCGCTGACCCCCTGCCCCCTGTCCCCCCCCCCCCCCGGCCACGTCATCATCCCTCATCGGAGGGGTCGTTTGATGAATGCTGATTAAAAAGCTGACCTCTTTCACCCACCGCCAACCAAAACAGAGCCTGCTCTGTGGAAGGCCTCAAAGCGAAGGTGCTACAGTGCGAACAGGTCACATGTCGAGAGAGGCCAATTAATCCCCTGGCTCTGCTTGATCTCACGCTGTCCGTGCCAATCACTTCCCAGCGTATCCCCTGTTCTCAAATCATCTTATTTGTCTACCCTCCCTAGGCTTTCAGAGTTGGTTCCAAAACGACCCCAATGACAATTAATCCCTTTATACAGCTTATAAAAACAGTCTTATCAGATGACATCTCCTGAGTAATCTGTATGTAATATATCTAATATGTAGTTACACCAAAATGTGAGCATAGAGTCGATACTCTTTTCTCCCCCCTGGCAGGTGCGAAGCTTCTCGAGTGGAACATGATCCACCTGAGATGTTTATCGCCTTAAGTTCCAAACTCCTCCTCTCTTATTCTGCTTAAGCTTTGAGCTAAGCGTCTCAAACGCCTGCTTAGAGCTTTGGAAGCGTGCTGTAGGCTGATCTCATGACCTTTTTAGTGGTTCTGGATAAGAGTGATAAGATCCCCACCTCCCAGCAGGCATGTTCCCAACAGAGCTGACGAATAACTGCCTGACACCTTGGATCAGACTCAGAAAAGGATTAACTGCTGACCCCTTTAGCACTTTATTATTATAATTTATAATAATGTCATTCATTTAAAAATGAACAGTAAAAATACGCAGAAAAAAGATGAACCTGTTTACAAAGTAAGGCTTCAAAAATTCTGGGTTTTGAGTTGGAGATGAGCAGAAGCATGTCCTGTTTCCAGGTTTTGTCTGTTAGACCTGCCCGCTCCGAGATCATCTCCTTCTGGGGATCTCTGAGAAGCTGTGACAGCTCTGAGAGCTTTTACTGGAGTTATCTTAGGAGACGACCTGTCACGCGTGCAACAACACGGGTCCAATTATCGCATCCCACCCCACGCGTGCGAACAGCACCCTGAATGAGTCTTACAGTCATTATGAAAAAGTCATTTGTGGTGGGAGTGTGGTAACTAAGAGGTGAATTTAAGTATGTGGGAGCGGTTCCCAAGCTGGGGTCTTAACTGGTGTCTTTTTTTTCAAGAAAACTGATAACTTTGTGGTAAATCTCAATTGGCTTTTGAATAACTTTTCATTAACGAGGGGAGTATGTTTTTGATTTTATGCCGTATTGCTACATGTGCATTGATTTAGCCTCGACACGGCGCACCTCAGGGAATCCTGCGTGTAATCATTTAATGCCTTGTGTGCGTGTTCATGAGCATCAGGCGATGTAATTCCACTCTGCCTGCAAACTCTCCTGATGATTAGCCTCCTCCTTTGCTTAGGGTGTCGTGGGATAGTGCCGGAGTCCTGCACATCTCCAAGCCCGGCGTGGGAGACAGGGGCGAGTACGGCTGCACAGTCATCAACGAGCTGGGCTCTGATACTGCAACCTCCCGGCTGCTGCTTGCTGGTGAGACACAGCCTCTCCACATGAATAGTGCAGCCTCTTCTGGAACACAGTGGAATGAGAGACAGGCACAGTGAGATGGGGTGGGAGGGAGGGAGAGAAAGGGACAGTGAGAAGGAAGGAAGGCACAGTGAGATAGCGACAGTGAGACCGGGAGGGAGGGAAAGAAAGCGACAGTGAGACAGGGAGAGTGAGACAGGGGCAGTGACAGATTGAGGATGGATGAGGAAGGGACAGGGAGACAAGGAAGGAGAAAAGGAATGTGATAGGTTGATAGGGAGGGAGAGAAAGGGGCAGGGAGAAAGGGAAAGAGAAACAACCAGGGGACAGGGACAGTGAAACAGAGAGAAAGGGAGAGAAAGGAACTGGGAGACAGGGAGGGAAGGAGAGAAAGGGACAGTGAGATGGAGGGAGACAGTGAGACAAGGAAGGAGAGAGAGAAAGGGGCAGTGAGACAGGGAGGGAGAGTGAGAAAGGCAGTGAGATAGGGAGGGAGACAGTGAGACAAGGTGGGAGAGATAGGGAGGGAGAGTGAGAAAGAGGCAGTGAGATAGGGAGGGAGACAGTGAGACCGGGAGGGAGAGAGAGAAAGGGGCAGTGAGTTAGGGAGGGAGACAGTGAGATAGGGAGGGAGAGAGAGACGGGCAGTGAGATAGGGAGGGAGAGAGAGAAAGGGGCAGTGAGATAGGGAGGGAGACAGTGAGACAAGGTGGGAGAGATAGAAAGGGGCAGTGAGATAGGGAGGAAGACAGTGAGACAGGGAGGGAGAGAGAGAAAGGGGCAGTGAGACAGGGAGGGAGACAGTGAGACAGGGAGGGAGAGAGAGAAAGGGGCAGTGAGACAGGGAGGGAGACAGTGAGACAGAGAGTCAGAGACAAACTGAGGCACAGAGTGACGTCACTGATGTTAAACCCACATCTCTGTCACAGAAACCCCAACAATCACTTCCAGTGCCACCCTGCGGGCCATTGTGGGGGGGCGGCTCAGTGCTCGTTGTGGGGCCAACATCACCCTGGAGTGTCCTGTCACAGGTCTGTTAGAGGGAGCGGATTCGAGTGCAAACAAGAGTGTGTTTTACACTAGCGGGGGTCTTGGGGGGGGGGGGGTACCAGTTGGTTCATTTTAGTTTTAAAGTCTGTTTTTGTTCCTTTTCATGTCCATAAAATGTTACAAATATCTCGCTATATTTTTCTTGTTAAGATTAATTAAAGAGAACTATTGAAATATCAAAGGCAGCAGCTACATACAGCAGTTTGTGATTTAGCTTAATTTTGTTTCATCATAATTCATGATTTTTTTCTTTGTTATGGAACATTTGTTTCTATCAAAATTGTTTACAAATGAAGTCATGTGAGGGGGCAGGGTTTAACGTTTAACAAAAAACGGCTTAAAAAAGTGTCTCCTTCAAACGATTGCCATTTCCTTTTCGGGATTTACATTCAAATACTTCCCCGAATGTGAAAATTAGATCAGATCCTGCTGGGCAGGACCGTACCCCCACTCAAGTCTGAGTGATCTGTGACTGAAAATCCTGAGGTATTTAGTCTCGTTTTAAAAATGTTCGGAAGGTTATTTCTGTGATTATTGTGTGTATTTGTGTGTGTAACTGCGTGTAGGGGGGGTTTAGCAGTGGTCACAGAGCTGAACCGTTCAGAGATTAAACTATAGCACCCTCTATGGGTGACAGAGGCACATTCACCTATGTGAGTCACATTGTGCAACATGCGCGATGTCTGTGGGAAGTGTCCCATGGAGCTCTGTAGAAAAGCTGATGTTTGCTTCACACGGCTGGTGTAGTAGCTAAGATCTTGGCCTGACAGAGGAGAGGTCGCTGGTTTGAATCCCAATTAGGCTCTGTTGTAGTACTTAGGATTATAAAATCCATGAGATTTTGAGTTAGGTGACATCTTGAGTTAGGTGTTCCATTCGCGCTCGTTTGCTTCCGACTGAAGATAAATCAAAGAAATTGGTTGTTTTTATTTAAATTATATAGTTCTCTGACAGGCATAATAAAGTTTAATTTTTCTCATTTATGCCAAAACTGCTCACTTTGGCCCTTGTTGTCGTGGTTATGCTGCCCCTGTAAGCACCCAAAAGAGACCCCCTGTCTCCCTGCCCTCTGTCAGGCGTCCCACAGCTGGCAGTGACCTGGAGCAAGGACGGAGGTGACCTGCCCCCAAATGCTGCCCCTCTGAGAAGTGGCTCTTTATTTCTCCACAACGTTTCCATGGAGAACACAGGATTCTACTACTGCTGGGCCTCCAGTCCACTGGGAAGGTCTGTGGCGTCCAGCCGCCTCCAGGTGTCGGGTAGGTTTCAAAGGATGCAAGTGTCCGTGCTTTAACATGAGCCTTACAGGAAGCTCTCCATGGAAACCACCTTGTAGTTTGTGAGATATAGCCCCCGCCTTCACTGTCAGACCTTCAGGATAATCAGGGTAATGTCAGGTGAGCGTCCGTCACACTGAGAAATGTAAAGACGCAGAGAGTTGCTAACGCTAGGTTAGGTCCCGAGACCAAAGTGTATTTGCCTGTATTTCCTGTAGTGCTGCATTATGGGTAAGTGCCGGGCTCTATAATTCCACCCAGGATCTAGGCCTGGACAATACGCCGGCTGCTTTCAGGGACTTTGGAGGGGTGTGGGTACCCTGGCAGATTCAGGGGGCCCAGAACTTGACAGAGGCTCTTGAATACATTAAATAATACATAACATTAGGCGAGGGAACCCAGAATTTCTAGGTATGTCCCAGGCTGCTTCTCCAGGGCTACCTGTGTTACGAATTAAAATTTAAGTGTAGGTGGGAAAACATTGGACTAGGATGTGCGGTGAATGTAGTGAAATATTTACATTTAGATCTCAGATCTTTTTTAGCTAGATGATGTGCTGGAGTAGTTCTGGGTAAGGACTTTACTCAAGGGTTCAACAGCAACTCCCTTGCTAGGAGTCCGTGGGGTCAACAGAGGCATGTTTTGTGAACAGGGGCTGCCCAGAGCAGGTCAGAGCGGCCACTCAGGAGCCGAAAGAGGGTGCTGATGGCCTCTCGTGTGGGTGCTGAGGCCGTGGCCAGACCCGGGGACATCCTGCGGATAGGTAGGCCCCCATACTGAACCAAACATGCTGCAGCCAGTTGTCGCAGTCAGTGTTGGCCGCAGCTTTTACTTTTGCCTTGCTCTGTTTTTCTTGCCCCCCTCCCCCCACCAGGGTGTCCAGTCCTTCCCAACCACACCAAGGCCATCAGGTGGACCTTCCAGAACTACACCATGCTGGGTTCCCATGGCCCGCAGCACAGAAGGCTGGCGGGTGGCCGGGTGCTGGAAGTGAACACTCTGCTGGCCAGGTCCAGCGGCACCTACGCCTGCCATGTACCTGCTGGCCACCAGAGGGCGTCTGCCTGGGTCCGTGTCCACCTGGAAGGCGAGTCCTCTGCAGGGGAATCTCTTCACCCAACACCCTGACTCTAAACGATGCATAAAGATAGAATCCTCATGAATCCTCACCTAGCTCTTTCTGTGAGGTTAATGTTGATAAAAATGACACAAACGTCTGGCTGTAAGTAGCTTTTCTGGGATGTACTGTGGTTTGTTCTCAGACCATCATCAAAAAAGCGTTTCTGCTGTAACAGAAGCAGATGTGTCCAGTAAAAGAAAATTAAAACAACTGTGTGAAAAGAAGTCGAGTACCAGTTACGTCGATTCCTGTTTATAACACAAAGCTAACTAGTCTGCTGCTCATGTATCTTGCCATACGATATTTTCAAAAGTAACGTTATTCCGATATTTTAGCTGAATGAAAATACCGCGGGATACCCAGGGTACCGGGGAATGCCGCCTGTCATTCCTGTTTTCCTCGACTCTGTGAGGACACCAGATATTTTTTTTGTGGTAATGTGACCGTATCTAAAACGAGCATTTAATCTGAAATTAATAAGAAATAATAATCGTGTTAAAAAAGAAGTTTTTGTTGGAGGTCTCTGTCGTCCCATTAGTAGAGCAGGTGTGTATGGAGACCAAGCAGGTGAAAAGGACCGTGTCTGATCTTGTTTTGGAGGTATGCGGGAGACCAGCCTTGGGCCGAAGAAAGAGGCACGAGTCAGCCCTGCCTAGATGTGTGCGCGAGCGGTGTGCTTATGATCCACTGTTTGTTACCTGATGATGTCTTGTGGTGAGCAGAGCTGACATGGAGCCCGGGGGAGTGGACAGCCTGCAGCGCCACCTGTGGGTCAGCGGGGACTCGTTCCTGGAGGGTGCGCTGTGTCAGCCCCGAGGCGGAGGATGTCCCCTCGTCGGCATGCCATCACCTCTCCAGGCCTGAGAGGAGGCCTCAACGCTGCAATTTACAGGACTGTCCGCCCAGGTATGCTTATATCGAGCCTCCATTACCTTATTGCTGAATATATGAACAGAGAGCACCATCTAGTGGGGTCAGAAAATACAGCAAATGGTTCATGAAGCTTCATGAACTACCATTACCCTATTGCTGTATTGCTGTTGCAAGTGATGTGTGCTTACAGTGTAACTGTGTTCCTTTGTTGACCTTTGGGTGTTTTTTGTGCAGTTGGGGCGCCACCTTGTGGTCTGACTGCTCCAGTTCTTGTGGTGGTGGAACCCGGCATCGACAGGTGTCCTGCCAGCAGGTTAGCTCTTCTGGCACGGTGACAATCCTAGCCGACTCTGCCTGTGCTGGAATGCCGCGTCCTCTCCACGTTGAGGGGTGCCACGGACACTCCTGCGCTGGCTGGTTTGCGGGCCCCTGGGGGCTGGTGAGTCTCTGCCCTCCCGCCATAGCAATGTCGTTGGAGATGGACGGTCCTGGGAGTGATGGAGTGGTGTTGTCACATGGCTGCAGTGCTCTGGACAGTGCCTAGGCCCCGCTGTAGCGGTCCAGAGCCGGACAGTGATTTGCAAGCATCGCAATGGCTCCACCCTCTCCGAATCTCGCTGCGATCTCAGAAAGAGGTGTGTCACAGACCGGTACTTCTTAGTTAGCTAATGCAGGAAATCGTGCAGGACTGGCTGAAAGTGGTCATTCCAGCAAATTACACTTAAAATAAACCAACTGCAAAATGTTATATGCCTTCTCTGTTGTCCTGCAGTGCGGCTTTACCTTTAAAAGTACACTTCACTTCAATTTACCATCAAGTCTTGTTTTCTGTTTGTGATAGGCTCACACAAAAGACTGACTTTGGAAACTATGCACTGATTACAAACCACGTTTTTTTTTTTGTAGTCCTGAGTTATGTATCGTAATTATTTGGTAGAAGATTGATTCTTAGAAGATTTGCTTAACTCTGCTGACCTCTGCTGGACAGGATGGGAATTACACTTTGTGAAAGTGTTGAGTTGTGGTTTAAGGTGTTGGCATGTTGGGTGCCTTTAGGCCAGCCTCTACGCGGAACTGCACGTCAGAGCACTGCAATGTGCAATGGAGGGTGGGGCCCTGGAGAGCATGCAGTGCAGCCTGTGGCAGCGGGATCCAGTCGCGCAAGGTGGAGTGTGTCCACAGGAGCACAGACAGGACCCTGGTGGACCAGCGCTGTGCATGGCGGCGACGGCCAATCACATGGCGGCACTGTGTCATCACTTCCTGTAGTGGTAAGGCCTTCAGACAGGCATATACCCAGTTGCCAGTTCTCTATAATGTGTGCTTGCAAGTCAAAAACTTATACAAGACTGGAAGTTAAGATCGCCCACTCGCCTGTGATAAGCAATTTAGATAAAGAGCAAGTACAAAAATCTGAAGAGTAGCCTGCTGGTTACTAAATGAAATTGTTTGCTAGTAGCAAAAATTCTTAAGTTACAGCTGTTTGTACAATATAGGTTCTTTGAATTTCAACATAAATGGGATCTGTTTTTGTTTTCAAATGCAGTTTTTAAATAATGCCTTTTATTTTATAATATTTTAAGATGTGTGATTGTGGCCTGTAATGAATAATATTTGTGTCATGTGAATCTTCTGCAGTACCTAGGCTGAGGAGGGTGGGGTTATTTTTAACCCCCTTTAGAAACACCTGTTGATTTCCCTCTGTATTCCTCATGTGCAGAGCAGTTGTGTGGAGCTTTGGGTTACCCATGATGCTCTGACCTCTGCTCTGCTTTCTTTTTCTCAGGTGAATGTGTAGACACGACCCATTATTGTGCTACTGTGAAGGAGCTCAACCTGTGTGTCATAAATCTGTACCAGCAGAGGTGCTGTCAGTCCTGCAAGGGGAAGGAGACCCCGCCCATTCAGTGACAAAGATCTGGGATTGGTCAAGACAGTAATTAGACGGCCAATGAAAATAATGAACTGTGTAAAAAGATACACTGATTGATGCTAATGTTGTGCCACTAACATCAGTGCTTGTCAATAATATTGCTGTATATATGAGGTGAATGTCTTTTGTGTCTATTTTTTAAGAGGGCGGAGAAGCAAGACATGATTTGTTTGGCATATAGGGCAGACGATGGCTTAAGCAAGAGGCCCTGACTGATCCTCCCTTGTATTCCTGGGTGCTTTTAATGTCATCGCATCCCCCTCACATTTGCTGGATAGTCTGATGAACTTCGTGTATCGCGATCTCTTCTGCCCCATGGTGGTATTGTTTACCAGTTTAAGGAGATATAATCATAATGTTTATATCTGCAGCCAAGCTAATGTTCCCACTATGAGAGAGGCCAAAGCAAAGGCTGAGCTCACAAAGATTGCTCAAACCACCTTTAAGTATTTTACCTGTAAACCCAGCTTGATATTTTCTGGAGTAATTCGGGTTGATCTGGATCTGCAGTACGACAGCTGAGCCCCTCTTGAACCTGCAGCCTTCAGACAGCCATTCCATGTTCTTAACTACTACGCCCCCTGCTGCCCATGGTGTTTAATGGAGATGCGCGACAGGAAATGTATCAAAGGCTGTGAGATGACAGATAATGGTTAAACCTGTATGATTATGTTAAGAAAGGCATTGCCCAAAAGTTCTGTATTATAGAATTCAATTAAATTTAGTTTTATTTGTATGTTATTTGTATGTTATTTGTATGTCTTCTTGGCTGTTAGAATATATTTAGTATTTTACAGCACTGTTTCTATGCCTGTATATAATGTTTTACAGTACGTCTTATAAATCCCACTGCAAAAAAGTAACACATGGTCAATTTTTCACGAATTAGCCAAGTCGTATTTTAGGTCCAAACATTTGCTAAACTAAATGCAGAAGAGAAAATGGCCTGTGGTGATGTGCTGAATTTTAAGAAGTGTTTTGAAATGACACTCTTCTCCTGGAAACCTTCCTAACTGGCACCAAATCAATCACTGTGTGTCTGCTTCGGTTCCTATCAGGCTGAGGACGATGTGCTTGGTGGGAATCCACAGTGGTTGCAGATGTGAACCGCTTGAACGTTTTTGTGGACGCAGAGAATGTGACACAAACTTAGGTCACTTTACAGAGATTTCAGAGGCTAAAATGAATGTTGAAAATACATTATGAACAAATCAAAAAAGTGAATAATGTTTCTCAATGTTTCTGGAAGACACAGATTTTATTTGGAATCTAGTAAAGGTCAGAGAGGACTGTATGTGAGGCAGCTCAGACATGTGCATGGATTTAATCTGGCCTCCAGGGACGATCCTCACTGACAGCTGGTATGTTCCTAGTAATGGCCTTGTGTATCTTTTTCAGTCATGTTTCGAAACTTGCCTTTTATATAGAACTCTTTAAAGTGCAATATTGTACCCTGCGTGTAAACTGGCACTTTATTTTCTTATAACCAAAATTTGAGGGTCGATGTATGTTTCTGCCTCCTATCTGAGATTTAAGGTTAGCCCAGCAGCTTCTGAGTGAAGTGTGGCTTCCTGCTTCCCGCAATATCTTCCTGGCCTGAGCTTCCTGTCTCTGCTTTTGATTAGCGAGCTAACCTGCTGTTAGGCACTGGGTCCTGTCAGAGAAACTGTATTAACAAAATAAAGACCATATTACCAACTAATCCTCTGCGGACCTTGTATGCGCTTTTTATTTATAATACTCTCCAATAGCAATTTCTGTGCATGTTTAAAAAATATGTGAATACACTTGTGGTAATGAATTCATATCCTGCATTATTCAGTTCTAAGTTTGGCACATTTTAATTAAGCATTTCTCTCAATATTTCAATACGTAATGCTGAAATCTGTACTTAACGTTTGTCCTAATTATAAATATGTCAAATGTATTGAATGAAGTTACATCCAAGCATAATATAGAAATATAAACAATGGTGTTTGAATGAAATCAGTGTAATGAAATTAATTGTTAATGCTGTAATATGTTTCAGAAATATTTCATGTAAATAAAGACTCATCTGTTCACATTCTAGCCTCAACCCACCAATCTGTCCATGGCGTGTTTATATGTGCTTATATATGACTTTGATGCATAATGAGAACGATACATTGCTGCATGTGTAATAATAATGAAGAATGTTCACGACAGACAAAGCATTTTGGCCGATTTTTCATCTCTCAATCACGGTTACATTTTATGAGATCACAGCCAGTTCTTCAGTAGCTGGGATCTCAGGAACACCGGCCACGCTGTTCCTCTCCCGAGAAGACAGCTTGCGGAAGAACCTGTGTCCTCGTTCATCTCTGTCCTCGAAGACGTAGCCGTGAGGAGAGTCGAAGCTGGCCGGGCACACGTCAGTCTTCTTGGCTGTGAACTCTGTGCGGTACATCGTTCTATCATCAAATGGAGATTCTGTTTTCATCGCAACGTTTCTGGGTTTAAAGCTTGGGTTGGGTTGGATCTCATGCTGGATGTAGTGCAGCTTGGACGTTGTCAGGTTCTCCATCTTCCCGCTGGCTTTTGGTACTTCTTCAGGCTTGCTTCTCTCCTCTTGCTTCTGCACCATCCATGGTTTGAAGGTCTCTCTCATGGTGGTGCTGCCTTGGAAAGGAGCTGTGGACCTCTTTGCGTGTGAGGCAGGCTTGGCGGGGATGAACGGTTGTACGTTGTGTCTGATGAAATCGCTCTTGGTAGTTGTGCTCAGGTCCATGGGTTCCATGGGGCTTACGTGGTTCACCGATTTTGAGAGCTCCGGTACAGTCACTGGCCATTGCTGGAAACTGTCCCGGAATTCTGTGCGGCTTTCAAAGGGGGCATCCAAGGTTGCCTTGGTGACCACTGGCTTGCAGGTCTTTGGAGGCTCCCCGGATAATCCTTGGAAGTCTGACTGGTGGGTAGTATGACCCTGGAAGGGCTGGTTGCTGGGCTTGTACTCCTCTGGGGCCCTCACGTACCTGGCCTCCACAGTGTGAGGTACGAATGAGATGCGGTTGCTGGTGAGGCCGTCAAAGGGGATGCAGGAAAGCTTGGCTACGCTGGGAGGCTTAAAGCTTTCTCGAGGAACCAGGCCTCTAGGGACAAAAGCATCCTGGAATGTTGTTGCGTTTCCAAACTTTCTAGATGGAGGGCGGTAGGTAAATTCTGGTTTAGCTAATTTCCTCCTGCTAACTTCCCATGGTTGGAAATCCTCTTTTAAAAAAAGGAGTGTTACATGAGTGAACATTCAAAAAAGACATGGAAAACCTTTTACATAACTCAATAAGGCGATTCTGACCTTTGTATGCTAAAAATGGTGCCCAGTTTACAATTACTGTAAATTGAGATCAACAGCAGAATAGATACGTTTTAGGTGCAGATGAACATGTTTATTAAAATGATCAGCTGAATGGGTACAAAATATACCCTGGAATTATCACCTTTGTAAGTGGGCAGTGTGTCCAGCCTCCCCTCATTCAGGTGGGATCTCCGCGAGGGTCTCACAAGCACGAACGGCTGCACCTGGTATGCATTGAAATCTAGCTTGTATGTTGTCCCAAGATCAATTTCTCCACTCTTAGGCCTGTACTCCACTTGCTGTCTCACGTACTGGGGTGTGACTTCATATGGGATATAGTCAGACCTGGGCAAAATCAAGAGGGAAGACATTAAACCCACTAAAAATGCACTTTATTTTAAGACTATAAGCTTTCAGTTACAGGGCAGCTGTAAGCTTTTTTAATCACTTGATGTTTATTACTTGAAAGTGCTGGTTCCGTCCATTCTCGCCTGGATCTCCTGGGGCTCCAGCTTCGGTTTTCTGCTCTTAGGGGGCGAGTAGGGCCCATATGAAGGGTACTTCTCTGCATATTCTGTCTGAACATGGACCTTGGGCCCCTTACTGTACAAGGCAGTGGACTGTTGTTTGCAGCGATGACGTCTGTAAGGACAGAATTGTATTTCTTCGAACACCAGTGAAGATATCTTGTACATTTGAAAATTTGAACTACCTAAGCTTCTAGTATTTGTTACGGCTTCTTGAGATCAAGTTTCAAGTTCAGGTTTCGAGTTTCATTGTCTGATGTGTTCCGAGGAACGCGGTGAAATTCTCATGCCACAGTTGCATGATAGGGGACAGGTGCATTAAGGGACAATTGGACCAATAACAGTGTTTTGCTTTCTTTATAATAGCAGCAGCTGACACACCAAAAACATAGCTACGTTTTTATTTATTTATTACATTTTAGATGTGACTCATAGACTTTGATAACAGAAGAGGTAACCTGATACCCATTACAAGGACTTCAGTTTCAATTAATAAAGAAGTTACAAGCCTTAACATTTCCATCCATTCATCTTCCAACCGCTTATCCAGGACATAATGAGTTTGTTATATTATATCCAGAACCTCAATATAAAATGATATTTTCTTAAAATACTATTTTAAGCATTAGAAGCTGGACACGTCTTAGATGCAGAAGTTCCCACAGCAGGGTGGTGCTTTTAAGTTTCTTACCCGCAGTCACAGATATTACAGATGCACGATCGTTTCATGATTTATTCTCCTCGTTAAGATAGTTTTCCCTCCCGCGGCTGCAACCCCGGTCGACCCGCAGAACAGCCACCACACACAACACAGTCGTTTCCAGGGAAGCGTCAGGTCTCCCAAGCAACCGGAAGGCGTCCTAGCGACGACGTCGCGTTTTCCGTACGTGCGTGAAAGGGCAAAGTTCATGGACTGCAACTTACTTCCGGAATAGGAGATCAACGTGACTGCCAGTACTGTCTGTAGTAAGTGATCATTTTGGTAACAGCTTATGACTGAATTAATAATATCACTGTATGTTTGTGAGTATGTAAATTACTTGAAT
Source organism: Mormyrus iriodes (assembly GCA_011763525.2). Taxonomy (NCBI): domain Eukaryota; kingdom Metazoa; phylum Chordata; class Actinopteri; order Osteoglossiformes; family Mormyridae; genus Mormyrus; species Mormyrus iriodes. Next base: position 6,779,631 of record JAAGVU020000008.1, on the reverse strand, counting down.
AGATGGCTTAACTGACTTGTGTTGATCTAATTTTGAGAATATGTCAAGCGTCCACTTTATCGTAACACCTCACATGTATTTTTTCCACGTTACAGTTACTTTAAGTTTTTTTTAATAAAATGTATAAACACGCAGTTAAGTCAGTTGAAAAACTGACACTCCATGTAAGTCGTGAAACGCTTAAATAAACACGTGTGTTCATTCTGACCCACTACAGGCGTAAAGAGGCGTGACACCGTTTTCATTGACGTTTTTATGTAATTGTTCAGTTAAATTTTCAGTTATGATCTATGATCATTATAAGTTAGCTGGATCAAAACAAATCATGTCACCAGAGTCTGAGGAATTTAGACAGTAAACATTAGATATTAAGAGAGCCATAAATAATGTAGTAAATTGTTGTGTGTACTTTTAATTAAACGTAATGTTTTCTTTACAGAACAATTATAAATCATCGAACCAGCCTTCGAATATGGGGCACACAAGTCTGGAAAAGATCATTGCGCTACAGAAAAATACATCGAATATAAGGAATCTGTGTATTTTAGCTCACGTGGATCATGGTACGTTATTTATTTAATGATCTTCCTTTTGCTGTTTATTGGGACTCAAGTTATTGTAAATGTCTCGGTCACCTATTGTGATTCTTCATTTGACTGGATTTCATTGTGATCTTTATGAAAAGGTTGCCTTATTGTTATGTGTAAATAGGAAAATGAAATTATTATTTGCGTGCTTCCAGCATTCAAAGAAGTGCAACAGACGATAATAAGTAACAGTAAATTACAAATAAACGAAAAAAAAAATGCAACGGTAGGTAAACAATTAGAATGTACGGGCGCAGGAGGTGCGCTGGAGGCAGAACCTGTGGGGCGAAATGTCAGAGTTTATTCTGTCATCCATATCGGCCCCATCCGTGCTCGCATACAATATAACAATACTTATTTTGTTTCTTTTGCACTACATCGTCGTCGTTGTTGTGGAACTTGTGTGCCTCATTCAACTGCACTTACTAAGCACTCAGCAAATAAAGTGAATTGATTATTTGATTAAATGTCCTTTTTTATGTGACTTTTAGGGAAGACCACACTTGCGGACTGTTTGGTAGCCAGTAACGGTATAATATCCAGTCGAATGGCGGGTAAGGTTAGTACTTTAAAACCTCACCATCCAGTTTAATTTGCTGTTTCTGTGCTTTTTTTATGGTAGAAGGGTTTATTTTGCTAATGTATTATTATACTGATATGGAATGGTGGTAAATTGTTGATTTATGCAAATTCCTAGTTGAGGTACCTGGACAGCAGGGAGGATGAACAAATCCGAGGTATAACGATGAAATCCAGCGCGATATCACTGCATCACGCCACTGGTAAGTCAGGGTTATGAGCGCCTAGGGGCCGTAGTAACTCAATAGCGGCATGTGTCCCAGTTTGTGATCAATGGATGCTGTTTCTGGAGGGAATCGTAAAGCTCCTGATTGATAAGATAAGATAAATCCTTTAATTGCCATTTGGACTAGTACAGGTACATTGGAATTCTTCTCTTCACCAGCCCCGTCTTGCTCTCCAGAGCTTGGGGGTCACAGCATTGGATCAGCCAACATGCAGCTGGAGCTGGGGGTTAAGGGCCTCGCTCAAGGGCCCAGGGACATGTGACTGTTTTGCTTGGGTTGGGGCTCGAACCGGCAATCCTCTAATCTCGGGCGCAGAGACTTAGCACACCTGTCTGCCTTCCTGCCTCAGGTGGCGAGGAATACCTCATCAACCTGATCGATTCTCCGGGCCACGTGGACTTCTCATCCGAGGTGTCGACGGCGGTGAGGCTATGTGACGGAGCCATCGTTGTCGTGGATGCTGTGGAAGGGGTCTGTCCTCAGGTGCGAGTGAGCGACCGCATTTCTGTTTACCAGCCATTAAACACACTGCTGCAGTTTCAGAGTCAGGCATACAGCGGTATGGGCGTAATCATGGCCAGACTGGGATGTAACCTAGGGCCCCGAGTTGTTGGGGGGCCCCTGATTTTTTTCTGGTTGTTACCGCAGCATTTTATCTGGTAGGTAGGGCCCCAACAATCACTTCATTCCACAGCCTCCTAAATTCAGCCCTGTGCATATTAATGGACTGCAATAATAGGGCACATAATGGAGATGCACCGATTGTATTGGCCATCTGCTGATGGTTAAAAATGAGCCGATATTTACCGCCGATAATTCCCTTTAAATGGTGACCCATATTGCTTTGCACACTCGCATCCTAAACAGTCAGAAAAATGTCTGTGGTGTGGAATTCTTTTAATGGTAGCAAAAATTATATTAGAAATGCAGCCCCTGCTGCCAGCCCCTGGAGGATGGGCTGCCCCTTTGGGTCTGGTTAGGGTTAGGGCTTCCTCTGCCGGCCCCTGGAGGATGGGCTCCCCCTTTGAGTCTGGTTCCTCACAAGGTTTCATCCTCCTAGGGAGTTTTGAGCGGGGATAATGTAAAGCACTTCAAGACAATGTAATGTTGTGAAAATGCCCTGTACAAAATATAATTGAATTGAAATTGAATAAAATATAATGCTCTGGGACTGGAGAGTTGGTGTTTTCTTACCAAAAAATAAATACCTTTTTCATATTTTTGGAATGTAATTTATGTGTTCTTTAATTTATTTGGGTGGAGTGTCCCTTTAAAGCTACTTACAATCGATATCGTTGTCAGTTTTCGACTATCAGTATCAGCCAGAAATTTCCTTATCGGTGCATCACTAATAAGGAGGTGTTGTTGCATTTGGGGTGTGTGTGTGTGTGTGGATTTTGCATGCGCTTCCCCGTCTGTGCAGGTTTGCCATTACTATTATAAGCATGAGGTTACATGAACCGGTGTCTCTGCATTGTCCATAGTGTGAGAGCTTGTGCCCGGAAGCATGTAAACCTGATGCCGATGGCTTGGTCTGTAATGGTTCCACTTCTTCTTATGTGCTGTTTCAGACCCAAGCCGTGTTGCGACAAGCCTGGCTGGAGAACATCCGCCCGGTTTTGGTCATTAATAAAATCGACAGGCTGATTGTAGAACTGAAGCTCTCGGCACAGGAAGCGCACGTCCAACTGCAGAAGATACTAGAACAGGCGAGTCACGCAGCCGCCCACCAATATTGTTACACTTAAGTACATTCTCAGTATAGTTTTATTATTTTTTATTTTAAAGATATGCAGAAATCCCTTCACATTCGCGAGGGTTAGAGGCAAATAATAGCTGGGCAGCCCTGACCTCTGCCCATCACAGCCTGCATGCATGAACGTAAAGAGTCTGTTTATTACCAATTTGTAAACTAACTGTGCATGTCAAATTACTTTGTCATTTTCTATCAAGACTTTTTTTATGTGATACACAAACCATCCAAATTACTAAACACCTATATGTTCAAAGTTACTACAGTTTGCACTGACAGGACTGTGGATCATTATTGCAAATGAAAATTAACGGCATTGAAAAGCTGAAAAGTTACTGCGAGAGACGCAAGATTGCACGCTCACAAAGACTATCTTATCTAAATATTACTAATATTACCAATACTGATATTAATACATGATTTCATGTGATCCTAATCATTTTCAGTATTGCGTCGCTTGCCAGTTTCTGCGAACCGTTTAATTGTTCGCGGCCAAATCACTAATAACCGAGAGCGCGAACGTCAGATGGATGGACGTGACGTTACTGTGTTTATAAACATATATGTTTAGTTTTTATACAGCGTGTCCATAAAGTCTCTTTACAATTTCAAAAATGTATTACAAAGGCGATTGATGAGACATCTTCATCAGATTTGTTCTATGTACTCAGTGGTTATCAAGGTTTTTATCACATTGCATTTGTGTCTAAAGCAGAGGGTCACTGATGCCATGGCCACCATTGATGAGGGTTTGCTACAGCGAACATGGCGAGAAATCCAGTACCGTCTCGATGTGCTTCGTGCAACTAATGGTGCTCATACAGAGGTGTATTAAATGAGGCAAAAAAAAAAATTAAACACATACGTCTCATTTTGTAATAATTTTCACTTATCTGTTTTTTCATTTGCTTTTGTAATAAATTTTTGAAATTGTAAAGAGATTTTATGGACACCCTGTATATTTTAGTTTCCTTTTAAGTTTTATTAATTTTATTTCTAGGGATAAACCGAAAGTTGTAGAGCTATTTTATATGGAGATGCCAACTCCCACGCATCCGGCACGACACGCTCACACAAGAAATCTGACGGCAAATCCGTATTATTCTATTATAACTCTAAAATTAGCTACATCACAAGTGTTGGGAAGTTTGCAAACCCTAAAGACTATTTACAAGGTAATAAAACTGTTACATACTTGTAAATGCGTATGCAGACTTTTCTCGAATTGATAGTCTCACACCTGCCTGCTGAGCAAAGTTTGCCACCTTGATTATGAATCCTGCGTGAAAATGCAGGGCACATTATATATTAATGTTCTCAAAAGGGACAAAATATGTTCCCGGTATTATTGTCTTCTGTCTGAGAGCTAACAAGGAAAGTCTCATTGTACAGCTACAATGACAGTAAAGTCTTATTTTTAGTGATTTAAAGATCATTTATTACTTTAGCTAAATAGTATTAAGAACGGTATTGGAAAGTATTTGACGTTTGTTTTTATTTTGGTGAGTTTCGAACGCAGCGTTTAGTTGTAGTATTTCATTTTCTGGTGTTTTATTTCAGTTAACGAAAAGGTTTTCTTATAGTGTTAGTTTTCATTAACGATGATGCCGCTGCTCGTCCAGGTGAACGCCGTCACCGGCTCCCTGTTCACCTCCAAGGTCCTGGAGGAGCTAGCGGGGAAGGACTCGGAAGCCCCATTGACCAGCGGCGAGGGCCAACAGGTGTACGACTGGAGCGCTGGCCTGGAGGAGACTGATGATTCTCACCTCTACTTCTCACCTGACCAGGGGAATGTGGTCTTTGCTAGTGCCATAGATGGATGGGGCTTCAGGTACCATCTCACTCTACTTCACTAGGCTCGGAAGTCAGCCTGCTGTTTGTTATATGAAAAGACCACCAGGGGGAGCCATAAGCTCACGTTTTAAAACCCTGCAGCCTGTCACTGTTAGTTAACACGTAATCTAACTTTATATAATATACATAGTGGCATCTTAAAAGCATAATTTGGGGAAAAAATGATATATTAGAGCCAACAGTCTTGACTTAATGGTTAAAAATCTGACATTGGCATATAGTAAATTAGAAAAGCATTTGCAATCAGCATGCTAAATTGTCATGCCTGAGGTGTATATTTGCATGAGCTTGTTGCTGTGTGAGAGAGGTATTATTGAGTATTACTGAGAATTTTACATTTAGGAAATATCAAGAAAAAGAAAATAAGACTTATGATCATTTAAGTATGTTTATGTTACTAGTTATCTGTCAGTCTTAATGCTGTGTCAATAAAAAAGGACCTAGTTTTAATTTTAGTAAAGACCCTTTCCATTCTGTAATCTGCCAGTTTATTTCCGCGCCCACAGAGCCGGTATGAACGGGTCGGGCAAATGTGGCTTCCCTTTTGTGAAGTTTAGATTGAGTCTGGCACAAGATTTTTGTGTGCCAGAAAAGAACAGCCCCCCAGCAGAAATCGTCGCCAGCGCGCACTGTGGTGCAGGTTAATAATGGGATGTGGTAATGGGTTTCAAGTAGAAAACTGAGTCAATTTGCATCAAGATTGTATTTTATTTCAGTCAGCGGTTAAGTCTTTCAGATGCTTCAAATCAGGTCAGTGCAGGGTTGAAGGAGTAATTAATTTACTTTGCCTTGGCTTAGTAATGCTGCATAATGGACTTCAGAAAAAGTGCGGGCTGCCATCGGCTGTTCAACTGAAAGATCACAGAGGCTGAAGGGGGAACGGGGAGACCGAGCTGAAGGGGCCACTTTGCCTTTTTGATTGCTAAAATCTAAAAATAAGGCCATTAGCACATAGCTAAGGCAGTCTGGCCTGTACACAAGTCATTTTATTGTCCCAATGTCTTCTGCAGTTTGGAAAGGGTATGAAGGAGTTCCAGCATAAAACGCAGCAAATTTTTTCTCTGTATCCAAACTCTAATATTCCACATTGTGCGTCTGAGCTGAAAGATGGAGGTTTTTTCTTCCCTAACGGGATGGTTAGGAAATAACGGCTTATGCTGAGTGAGAGCGATTCTAGCGCTTCCTAATGCAAGTCGCCAGGGCACCGTCTCAGAGCGACCCAGGCCCTAATAACGGAAACATCTGGAAAAGATGAAGGTCAGATGTTTAAGCGGGCGAGGCGGTCCGATTGAGATGTCGGTCCAAACCGAAACTGGAGCATAGGGAGGGGGGTGCAAGCCAAGAACGGGAGGGAGGATGGCGAGTCGGGCGGCTGAAGAGGCGCCCACATTCACACCTGTCTGTGCCATCCTGTGTTTCAGTGTGCGGCAGTTTGCTCACATGTATAGCCAGAAGATGGGCATCAGATCTGAGGTGCTTCTGAAGACCCTGTGGGGCGACTTCTACCTCAATGCCAAGGCCAAGAAGATTATGAAAGGGGCTCAGGTAAGCCGGCGCCGGTATCACGTGTGCCGTGGCCCCTCCCGTTTGTGTGGCCCGCTTGCCCATCTGATGATGTCATGATGATTTATTCATAAATTTTTTTTACTGAAGGCCAGTATTGTACAAATAGCTGGCCTTTTATTGGGCTTTTGAAGCAGCCTGACTCCAGTACTGACAGAAGACGTGCAGCTCGGTGTGGCGGGGGGGGGGCATTTACAGCAGCAGTCTGTGGGGCACTAAAGATGATGAATGTTGTTTATCATCTGCACAGCAAAATCAAATTAGTCACTGAGTCACAAAGCCTCCCCTGTTAAAACAACCCCACCCCTTAAAGATAATGTCAGCCTCCCACAGGCTTTACTTTTAATTACTGGCCCTCTTAGTGACACAAGGCTTAGCTGGGTGGCCTGGACATGGCGAGGGCTGACTGCTGTGGTGCTGCGCTCACGGGTTCGACCTGGAGGCTTAGCTCCACCCCGATGGCTGTCGACGGAGCGTTTGGGCCGCTGCAATCTGTCCTTAATGAGTCCCCACTCCCCTCCGAGTATACAACATGGGCCACCGTTTGTGTCCATTTCATAGCTCTGATCTTCCCTTGTTCAGGAGAAGTGGATTTTTATTTTTTTTTTTAATTGGTAGCCCTGCGACAATTTGAGCCTCTCAGTTATCTGGAGCAGAGAGACAGCTGTTCTGCCCTGCCCTACCTTTACGTGGGTCAGGACCAGAACCAGAAAAAGGACTATACGTATGAAATTGCAGTCGGCTAACTTTTCCTTAATGGTCTTGTGGAATCTGGGCTGTGCGATATGGAAACAACCTCACATGGGCTGGCTGATTTGAAACGATTGAAACGAGCACGGCTTGGTGTGCGTGTCCTTTAACCCCCCCATGAGACCAGCATGGCCGGTCCGAGGCTGGGATTCCCCGACTGATCCATCATCGCCTACCACCAGGCAGATTAGCTTGATCTGGTAGATGTCCATCAATACACAGACCCCCCGCTGTCACTTTGAACACGAGACTCTGCCCATCAGCTGCTGAGTTGCGCTTCCCTGCTGACACGGCCGGGCAAATCTACGGTGACCCTGAATATGGTCCCATCCCTCGGCCATTAATCTTCTGCAGTATCGCATATTGCTTCGGAAGACGGCGATTAAGTAACCGTGCCTCGCTTGCGCCTCGGCAGTTAATTACAAAAGCGCAGGTCGGAAAGTAATTACTCTAACAAATTAGATTTGGCGAACGCACAAAGATCAGATGTGAAAGATTAATTCTGAGTTTCAATCTATGACGACTCCAACGCAGACAAGACCGCAGCTATTAAAAATCACTTGATTATGTTGAGTTTGATTAAGGGCCCGACACCGAAAACGGGGAAACAGTTTGACGAGAGTAAACACGTCACTGGTCTCAGATCAGCATCAGATTAGTAGCTCCTCATACGGAGCTGTTTTGGGCATGGTGGATTGGAGCCAGAGTTGTTTCTCTGGAACGGAGTGCTCCGGGGATAGGCCATGTAACTTTTGGCGTGCCTCGTTGACCAAGAGAACAGAGAAGAGATTGGTGTTTAAACAAAGTGCGCCGGGTGTAATTGGAGGATTTAGTTTGACCCTAAGAGTCCTGTACTAAATCCCTCAGTTAACTAACTTGGAATCGTCAAAGCTGGCAGTGCTCGGCTTGATGTCTTCTTAAACCCCTTTGATTCCATTCTGCTCTCATAAATTTTTTTTATTACGTCTTTTAAGGCCAAAGGAAAAAAGCCACTGTTTGTCCAGCTTGTCCTTGACAACATTTGGAGTTTGTACGAGGCTGTCGTCACAAGAAGGTAACGAAGATGCTCGCTATCTCTGACGTTTATGACGCTGCAGACATGAGATGTCGGGTGTCGCCCCTGACGGCTTTCTCGTCTTCCCTGTAGGGACGCGGAGAAGGTGGAGAAGGTGATCTCCTCTCTGGGTATCAAAGTGGCAGCTCGAGACTCCCGGCACTCGGACCCCAAAGTGCTCCTCAGCGCCATCTGTGGCCAGTGGCTGCCAGTGTCCCAGGCCGTCCTCAGTATCCTTCTTTATGGCTTGTCAGCATCGAGCCGCCTTCCAGCTTCTGCTTAGGCCCAAAGGGAGGATGACCCGGTTTCCTGCGTAGTATGAGCAATAAATCAGCTCAGGAACATCGCTGATCTAATTTAACATTTTCGCTGGGGTTCCTGAAAATGTCACCCCAAAGAAGTTCATTTATGTTGCTTGGCGTTACTCTCTTGGGCTGTGGGTAGCATGACCTGTTAGCTCTCTGCTGTGCTGTGTACCGTGTAAAGTTTAGCTGTAGGAGTGATTAACCGGTGTAGCCTGCTGGTCTCTGCTAGGTCTGTGCTTGTCATGGCTGGACTTCACTTGTACGTCAGCAAGCTTAACGTTAGCATGTTGAAAATGTTGGCGACTGGGATCGGCTTTGTTGTTGCTGTTTATTATATATGAGTATGCTTTTGGTAAACACTGAGAGTCGCGGCCTGTCCGTCTCGCTCTTTCTGTTCTCTCTGCCCTGCTCCTCCCTGGCAGCTCATCTCAAGATGCTTACAGCCAAGACTGTTTCTCATCATATAAATAGTGTTTTCTTTTTTTTTCTTCAACATTGTTTGTATTTTTGCAGCATAAGATGGGAAGAATCGAGAAGGAACGTTTTAAAAAATAAAACTAGGAAAAGCTTTCTGGGTTTCACAGGCGGCCGTGCTAAGGAGGTGTTACAGTAGGTGTTTGTAAACGGTGGTCCTCCAGCTCGTGGTGAGGGCTACCCACAATGCACCCTTCCTCCGAGCGTTCCTCCTTAGCTCGGCCCCGCAGCGATGGTGTGCGAGAAGCTGCCGAGTCCGCTGGACATGCCAGAGGACCGGGTGGAGAAGCTCATGTGTGCCGGAGCTCGGAGGTTCGACTCCCTGCCAGAGGAAACTCAGGACCTCAAGAGAGGTAACTGCAGGAAGCCTGGAAATATTGCACTTCTCCCGTCTTTGTGTTATTTCCCAAAGCCTCTTTCTTTTATGGGATATATTTAGTCCTTCGCTCTCGGAAGCTCTTTCAGATGAAACTTTCAGGCAGCTATTTTTTTAAGTGAATTTTCGTTTAGCGTTTCTGCCTGGCAGTGGGTCTCTGGGGGTCTAATTGTTCTGTTCGCGGCCTGTCTGGGTCTTCGAATTCCCTGAATGTGAAACACGTTTTTCCGCTCGACCTGCTTCTTTGGTTTTCTGGCCCATTCGCTGTTCCTCTCCTTCCACGGAGATTCCCTTTGATCTGGGCCGGACCGGCACTGACGGCTTGGTTCTGGTGTGACCCCGTAGGTGGTGGACCTCTCCGAGCTGGTTTTTACATGCATACACATTTCCCCGTATGGGATCTGCGAGCCCTCCACTTGGCCCGGCGGGACGTGTCTTTTTAATGCTTTATGTAACCGGCAGTCCTCCTAAATTTCGACGCCTTTCCCGTGCATTCCTGGCTGTAGCACGTCTGTTGTCCTGTATCTTGTCAAAGCGGGATTTCTGTGTTTTCTTAAATGGCGCGGTGCCCCATTCCCATCTTTAAAGTTCATTTTCCCGCCTGTTAAATCCAGACCATAGACATGTGCCAGGAACCCAAGCGCAAAAATTCAAAATTTTTATCACTTTACAAATTTGACGCACTAAACTGGTGCTTACTGTGGATTTCCATGACAGCTGACACAGACATTTCCATTAACCATTTTTGTAAATGACGATTTGATGATGTTAAGGCCATTTCTGCCTATTTAATCGCTAAATAATTTAATGGATTTGTTGTTCGATAAGAGATGAAGGAAAAACAGTGTGAAATGCACATGGTGCAGTGAGCACCAAGGATTGGGGCCCCACACTCTGAATATGGGGGCCCCTGCAGTTTGATGACAGAGGACCCCGCAGTCACCCTCTGAGGATGGGGGCCTCACAGTCAGAGGCTGGGGCCCACAGTATGTGGATGGGGCCCCCAGTTTGCCCGAAGCTGCCCTCCCCTCCATGACTCGTGTGCTTCTCCCCTCTCTCTTGCCAGCGTTTCTGGACTGTACGACTGACTCAGCGACAGTAGCCATCGTTTTTGTGTCCAAGATGTTTGCAGTTGACTCCAAAGCCCTGCCACGGAACAAACAGAGGTATGTGGGGGATGTGATTTGATTGGCGGCTGGGGACACTGGGTGTTAAGGCGTCTGAAAAGGGGTAAGGGTAAGGCCGCAGCCCGGCGGATTCCCCAAACGTCTTGTGTGCCTACGGCACGTCTCGGCATTCTGCCCTCTGCCCCGGAATCGGGTGGCCTGTGCCTGCCCTATGCCCGCAGGCAGATGCCCGCCCCACCTGCCCAGTCTGACCCCTGTGCTGCTGAGCGGCGCAGCTGGGGTGGCCGAGTCACTCACTAGCAGTGACTCCTTACAATTTCTGTCCCATTTGCCTGCCGCACGATAAGCAGTCCTTCTCTGAACTTTTGTATATGTTTACCTTAGTAATACTTCATTCTGCACTGTGTCTTTTCCCTCTAGCATTTTCTGTCAGCCAATGTATGCCCGTCTTACGCTTTACTGAATCTGAAATGCGCACAACTTCGATGTCCTGTGCTCTGTCAGTTCTGCAGAGATGTTTGTCAGTAATCACGGCATGGACGCCATTCCTGAAAATAAGCCCGGAAATCCCTGTGCTGAACGGAATACTTCACAGGGTATTTTTCTTAGTCATTTTGTTGAGAAAGGCCTGCCCCTTTGCATGTTGAGCCGGCGAGCGCGGGCAGCCGATAGAGGCTGGCGGTGGATGCGTTTTCCTGGATTCCACACTTCAAAGGAAACCGCGAGCGGTGCAACTGTTAGCCGCGGCTTTGCGAGGGGCTGCTTTGCGAGGGGCTGCCTTGCAAGGGGCCACTGTTCAAACCGCCGGGACAGAGGATCCCACCAGTAAACCTCCCCTGACTCGCCATCTTTGTTCACCCGCCTTGGGTATCATATGGCCTTCTTGCCAAGATGTTAATGTGTTTAGGCAGCGAAGCGTGGCTCCCCAACTCAAACAGCAGGGGGCGATGGAGCAGGGCGGGCCGGGCCTCGTTACGGAGCGTGTGCTCCCACGGGGAGCCACAGCGACAGGTCGGGGGCCATTAGTGCTCTCACTTTCACACGTGTGCCACATGTGGGTGTCAGTCTGTGCTCACACGCTGCGACTCATGCAGATTTATTGGCTTGTGGGGGCGGGGAGAAGGGGGGAGAGAGGGAGAAGGAGAAAGAAGAAGGGGGAGAGGAGAAGAGAAGGAGAGAGAGGGAGCAGAGAGATTAATAAGAAACAGCCTTGGGTTTCCAAACTCAGGAAATATCGTCCATTTTTCATTCTCCTAACAAGAAAGCTGTTAAAGACGGCCGAGTTCAAACATAATCCAGAGCTGCTGAAATAGCTCTGAGAAGCAGCTGGAAGGAAGATCTGTCCCTCGGTTTGGCAGCGGTGATGGGGGGGTTGGGGCTGCTTCCCGGGCCGCTGGTGATGTGACACAGGCAAGCATGTGACATGCTGCGCTACAGTCTCTTGTAGGTCAAGTACCAAATGCAGGAAATGCGTGTTAGCAACATGTTCACGCTCATGACAGCCCCTTGAGAAACTGGATTTTTTTACGGTCGGTGTAGGACGTGTATCTTTTCCACGAGGGGCTCTAACTGGCTGCTATCTAATCTTCAGACGGTGGCCCGCGAGCCCTTGACTGATGTTAGTACAGCGAGAAGTCAGCTGTATTTCAGGTTTTCTGCACGCTTCACAGCCTGTTTGTCAGTCAGTCAGGAGTTTGACCCTTTCACATGTTTGAAATTTTGAATGGGGTCTTTTGAATGTGTGTTTGTGTTGGTGAAAATCATTAGCACTGTCTTACCAAGAGCACTCAGCAGTGCTTGTTGCTAAGCGATCTCAGGTAGGCGCGTCGTTGTCCTGTTTGAGCCTCAGTCGGTTTTCGGCTGGCGTGTTTTGCGCGGCTTTCAGGAATTCTTCTCCTAGACTTCTTGGAAATGTAAACCCTCGGGCAGGGAAGGCAGCGGGGGTTCGTTTTTATTTTTTCCTTGTGGTGTTTTTGCTCGAGATGTCTGTGCTGCTGACTGCGTATCACAGGCAGAGAGGAGATCATATCACACCAAATCTCAGCCCTAGCTATGCCCCCCCCAGCTGTTGTTGGAATAATTCCTCCCTGCCCCACACTGATGACTAAAAACATTACATCGTTTATATTTAAAGTTGGTCTTCATCCTGGTTGCCGGTTGGTGCTGAATTCATGCGCCGCTCGTAATCAATACGAGTTCCAAGACATCCCTGTCTGTTCTGCCCGCTGCTGTCTGGGAGCATTCTTCCTTGTTAACATCTGCAGATTTCATCAAATGAGGGGGGGGGAGATCTATGACTCAGAACGTTTTCCTGGTTGGAGGCCGGTGAAGTATCTACTGCCAGTGCTCCCCCCCCCCGCCACTCCGACTGTCTTTATTTATTTATTTATAAATTCAGCTTGTAGTTGTTTTTGGCTCCAGATAAGGAAACCGTGACCTAACGCCATGCACGGGTAAAGCTCTCCGAACACATTCACTGGCATTTTTCTCCGTGCTGTGACTCTGCCTGAGATGTGGAGGCACAGGTGGGCCTGGAGAGCTGCTTTGCCCTGTTGTGTGGGGTTACGAGGCTTTCACCAGGACGACACGTAGAGTGAACTGCCTTCTCACAAGTGTTGGGTTTATTTGTGGGCCAGAAGCTTCCCAGCAAGTTGCGCTGGTGGTTTAATTGACTTGAGATCCCTTTGAGAGGGAGCCCCTTTAAGGAAGATGCCTTTAAGATCTTTATTATCCTGTCGCCTTTATTATCCTGTGCTCGCCACTGCCTACTGCCTCCTTGTGGTCAGTTTGAAGTTTGACGTTCCATCTGCCGTAGTAACACTTCTCAGCTGTGTGTGGGGAGTATAGGCATGTGGGACGCATTCACAAGAGCAGCATATGAAGACCCCCCCCCCCCCACACACACACACCCCCTCTGGGAACCACTCCTTTGTTATCGTTTGTGTCCATTCACTTCATCGAGTCGTAAATGTGGAGAGTGTGTGGGGAGGGGGGTGGGGTTGGGTAGTTAAAGCGGCTTGACCTTAGTCCTCTTTCCAAAAAGGGGGGGGGGGCTCAGTTGTGTCGAGACTCCTCTCGTTTGTTGTGGTTGGGCTGTTCAGGGTTTATGGCTCTGGAGCCCACTGCTGGGGGAGCTCTCAGTGTTTCACTAATGAAATCGTTAGCGTGTAGCTAACGAGTGCCTTTAGCCGTCACGCCACCGCACCTCGGTACCACTTAATGTCTGTGTGTGCCGAAAAAAGGAGAGCTAATCACTCTCAGCCCCAAACTTAAATTGGTGTGTTGGTGGGGGGGGGTGTTATTTCACGGACGCACAATTTCCACCCCCGTTTTTCCTCGCTTCTGAGTCTCAGCCTCCCATTTGTTAGTGTCAGCGGACGAATCCGCATCCTCTGCCGGTGTAGCTGTAGGAATGCCTTATGAAGCCGCATCTTCATTTGTGGCCTTGCAGATCTGAAGATGCGTCCTTGGTCAGGTGTTGGGATACAGCTGGTGCATTCTGGGATTGTTCCAAGGCACCACAACTATACCAGGAATAATAGATTAGGAAAGTGGATCAATATACCCTAAGCGGCATATTTACGTGAATGAAACAGTGGTGAATTCTCAGCCCCTACAGTGTCTCCCCAGAGATGTCCCATTTGAGGAGCGTCAGATACCACCTGAGAACAAAGCACAACTTCTCTGTTGGCTGGAGGCGGTGCGAGCCGCGGAATTGTAATCTGTAACACTCTTTGAACCTTCACGGCTGCGTGTCTGCAGCGCCCCCTGGCTCCCAGGCTAGGGAGCACAGTGTGTCGTGTTTGTGTCCACGGTAATCAGAAAATTACCTGTACTGCGTTTGTTTTTTTGCAGGCCACTGACGCAGGAGGAGATGGAGTGGCGCAAGGAGGCAGCTCGGCAGAGGCACGCGGAGAAGCTGGCTGCTGCTCAGGGAGCAGGAGACCCCCAGCAGGCCATGCCTGAAGTGGCACCTCCTGGTGGCCAGACCTGTGCAGGTGAGGGCTGTTTAGTCAGGATGGCATGACAGACCTGAACACAGAAACACGCATGGGTGTTCCTTCGTAGGGCAGCCGTTAGCTTTGTGTCACATGGCCAAGGCCTTCCCCCGTGTGGCCTGAATGTGCCCTCCTTAGCATTAGTGCTGGGACGGAGGCTCACTTGGTGATTTCTGTGGGTACCAGTCTTGCTTTGAAGACTCCCTGAACCTGGTTCCCAGCTGATGTCTACCTGGGAAATTCCCCGTATCATTTCAGGCCCCACACAACCCACAGGCTGTTCCCCTTAAACCTTAAACCAGTGTTTCCCAATCCGGTCCTTGAGGACAGACGGTCCACATTTTTGCTCCTGCTAGGGAGCTCGGTGGGAGCAAAAATGTGGGCTGTCTGTGGGTCTCCCAGGACCAGGTTGTGAAACACTGCCTTAGACACTTAATATGCTTACATAGCCGCTGAGGCTCTTGGCTCCCCCCTAGGGCCTTGTGTTGGTACACCAATGATGCAGTGGACATTTTTCTTGCCTTTGTCTTCTGGCTCGCTGAAAACCCTCTCAGTGATATGACAGTTGGACCTGAACTCTTTTGCTTTAATGTTAGACAGTTCTTTGTGGGGGGGCATATATATACAGTCGTGTTGGAATTTTTCCAGAAAATGCACCATTTCTCCCAGAAAATTGTTGCATTTACAAATGTTTTGGCATACACATGTTTATTTCCTTTATGTGCATTGGATCAACAAAAAAGAAGAGAAAAAAGCCAAATGTGACATCATATCACACAGAACTCAAAAACTGGGCCGGACAAAATTATTGGCACCCTCAACTTAATATTTGGTTGCACGCCCCTTGGAAAAAATAACTGAAACCAATCGCTTCCTATATCCATCAACAAGCTTGTTACACCTCTCAACTGGAATTTTTGACCGCTCTTCTTTTGCAAACTACTCAGGGTCTCTCAGATTTGAAGGGTGCCTTCTCCCAACAGCAATTTTGAGTTCTCTTCATAAGTGTTCAATTGGATTTAGATTTGGACTCATTGCTGGCCACTTCAGAACTCTCCAGCGCTTTGTCTTCAACCATTTCTGGGTGCATTTAGAGGTATGTTTGCGGTCATTGTCCTGCTGGAACATCCATGACCTCTGATGCAGACCCAGCTTTCTGACACTGGGCCCTACCTTGCGCCCCAAAATCTTGTGGTAGTCTTCAGATTTCATAATGCCTTGCACACAGTCAAGGCACCCAGTGCCAGAGGTAACGAAACATCCCCAAAACATCTTTGAACCTCCACCATGCTTGACTGTAGGTACCGTGTCCTTTTCTTTGTAGGCCTCATTCTGTTTTCTGTAAACAGTAGAATGATGTGCTTTACCAAAAAGCTCCACCTTGGTCTCATCTGTCCAAAAGATATTCTCCCAGAAGGATTTTGACTTCCCCAAGTACATTTTGGCAAACTCCAGTCTGGCTTTTTTATGTTTCTGTGACAGCAGTGGGTTCCTCCTGGGTCTCCTGCCATAGCGTTTCATTTCGTTCAGATGTCGACGGATAGTTCGAGCTGACACTGTTGCACCC
>JAAGVU020000008.1:6742847-6757035 GCA_011763525.2 Mormyrus iriodes | reverse complement strand
AGAGGAATTTCCCAACGTATTTATTGACCGGGGAACCGGCTCTTTGCTCCCCCTGCTTCCCCCCCCCCCCCCGCCCCCCCCCACCCGGTGTGACCTAGATTCCAGATTCTGCTGCTCTGTTGAAATGTAGCCGTTCAGGGTATGCTGTTCACGTGGAAAAGTCTGCTTCCAAGCCAGTGAGATTAACGGGAAAAATTCCCAGTTTTTTTTTTTTTTATTTGACTGTGTCTTGTCTTCGCCTCTAGCTCACTGACGTTAAACACACCCCAACGGTATGTCACTGTCACCGATCAGAATCCCGCCCCCCACCCCGCTGCCCGGCACCCGCTTCTCAAGCAGGTTATGAGGGCCCTCTCTGTCTTAGGAAACTCAGGGCGTGTGCTCTGTTGGCCAGCAGGTGGTGTGAGAGAGGGAGAGATGGAGGGTCTTTGCTTGTGTAACTTAATCGCAGTCTTACAGTAACAGGCCTGGGCACCTCAGTGGTTACCGTGTTTCTGAACAAACTTACTCTCGTTCCTCCGCATAGCGCTCTGCTTCCCAGTTTGGGGAGTGCGGAGGGTGGGGGGGTAATCAGCAGTCGAGCTGGGAGGACCTGTCAGGATATATAGAACAGAATAGAATACTGATCCCCATGGGGAAATGTTCTTATTGCCTACCCCAGACACACCGATACACATACAGATCAGAGCGAAGCTCGGGGGTCTCCTTGCGGGGTCAGCCAGCGTGTTCTGACGCTTAGATATTCAGGATCTGGGAAAAAATACAGAAAGAACATTAGAAATCAGGGAGTGCTGGACAAATGGCTGCGTTTGTCTGTCTCATGGGGATAAAACAGCAAAAAGACAGATGTTGGGGATTCAAGATCAGGGATTGTTTATGACCTTAAAACGGGCGCCTGTGAAATCCCCAGGAATACAGCCGTACATCTCATATGTGTGTGAGAGAGAGGTGCCCAGTGTCTAGAGAGGGAAGCTCTCCTGGTGTTATGTGGCACTGCTATTGGGCGTGGCCATAAGTCTCAGAGGACGGATGATTTACAGAGCAGGAAGTATGAAAATGGGGGGGGGGGGGCAGCAGTAACGTCGTTAAGAATAGCGCGTGTGCGCGCCATGAGGCTCTCCAGCTGTTGCCGTGGGCGCAGGGTCATCCCGAGCCCCATTCGTCGGCGAGGGGGATAAATGAACACTGTTAAAGTAATCGTATGGTGTAGCTTTACTAACTTCTACGCGAGGGGTCTCAGTGTTTAAGAGTTTAAAAATAACCCTGGCCCCTGTTCCCCGGGCCGAGGAAATAAGCCGGCCTGTGATATTCCTCCTGAAGTGAAAAGTACCTCACTTACTTAACGGACGGCCGCCGGGGTGAGAGGAAGCCGCATGTTTGGCATGAAGGACGCACTTATGCGAAGGCCGCTTTCTAAAAAAGCTATCGCTTTAGTTTTCGCCCTTTGGTGTGATAATTTCCGTTTCCTTAGTTGTACACTCCATGGATTTATTGAATTAGACTTCAACACTGATTTTGTGGAACTGTTAAAAAAATGCTGGAAATGAGTGAAGTGTTTCTGGACTCTCCTCTCTCTGCCCCCTGCACCTCTGAATGAAACAGCGGTGACTGCAGGGAGCATACCGAAGGCATCGGTGACTTTGATTGTCCGTGATATATGACAGATTACCTCCTCTAGTGTTAGCCTTCGGCACCTTTCCCAAGATTCATAGCGGCGTTTCCGGTTTGGGGGAATGACACTTGCGTTTAACTTGGAACCGTTGCTACCTGCCTGTTATGTACGACTTGCTTGTCAAGAGTATTATTTTTTGGAAGGAGCTCTGGTCAGCTGAATGTATGTGACAGGAAGCTCCCCAGGCGGACTGTGGAAACGTCTGAATAGAATTTGGCCTCTTGAAATGATGTAATTTGTGTTGAGAAAAGGGTGTAGGTGTAGCCCGTGAAATTAAATATATCTGGCTGCGTGTTACGTGTTAGAAAAGACAAACACACAGCTAATGACAGTTTTATTTAGCGCTAAAGGGCCCGGTTTCGTATTCCGATTTCCGTGGCTGTATTTGTGCGGGTTTTTCTCAGGCATAATGATGTCCTTTATTTGCGCTGAGCCCGGTTCTGGTCCGGAGGGGCTCATGAAACTTTATGCAGGCTGTCCTGGAATCGAGGGTTCAGGGAGTGGGGCACATGCGTCTCTGTGGTGCATGCTGTGAGGTGGGGGTCGTTTCAGGCGGAGGGCGTGGGTGGGGCTCCCAGGTGCTTCATAGTCCCTGTATCTCCCACAGCTGGGAGAGTGTTTGTACCCTAATTTCTCAATAAATAGTCTTGTTCTGGAGAAAATCCGACAGGACTGTTTTAAATTGGAAAGGAATATGTAAAGACCCTCAGAGCAACAGATTTGATGAATTGGGGTGGGGTTATAGAAATCTCCTTTCCAGTGGCCTGAGTATTGAAGCAACTTCCCCAGGTAAGGTGCCCTGTAGCATTTTCTCATAATTCTTGCCTCTTATCCTCAGGGCTATAATCCATCTAAAATTAGCTGTGGGTTGGGCCCGGGGCAGAGGAGCGGCTCGGAGGAGCCGCCGCGGGGTGTCTAATAAGCATTCTGTCCCTCTGGACCCCTTTTAATAGCTGTGAAGGTTTAATAAGCTACCAGTCCTGAGAGTGCGGAGCTGTTTTTTAAAGGGCCAGTGCCGCTTTCCTGGGCCGCCACTCGCTCATTGTGCTGCGGAAACCCCTCACCTGGAGCCCCCACCTTCGGCGCCAGTGGCTGAGGAGTGCAGTTTGGGGGTCTGCCCTGCCGCCCGGCCCCCGAGGCGCCGCTGTGTGGCGGCTGGGCCCTGACTCCACCTTCCCCGTGTTTCTTTTTCTCGTCTGTTTCTGTGTAGCCTTGTTGCCCTCGTCATGGTCGGGCTGCTGCGGTTCGGCATTGGCGGCCTGCGCCCGCGGCGAGGCGGCGACCAGCGGCTGGCTGCCTCTCGTTATGCATTACACAGGGAGCTCAGCCTCTGCTCTGCTTTAGCCTGAGGGCAGAGGGAGGGGCAGGGGTCCTATACTGGGGCTGCGAGGGGCGGCGGGGACTGCACCCTGGCTTCCTGTTGTATGCACATCCTTATTCTTACCTCCCCTTGCAGCGTGTCAGGCATCAGCTCAGCTGTCACTCAGTCTCCCCTCTTCTTTGTGCTTCTCCCTCTCTCTATCTCTCCCTCTCCCTCTCTCCCGTCCTTTCACTTCCCCACTCTCCCCCCATCTCCCTCCCTCCCCCTCTTTCCCTCTCCCCTTCTCTCCCCCTCTCTCCCTCCCTCTCTCCCCATCTCCCTCCTTCTTTCTCCCTCTCCCTCCTTCTCTCTTTCCCTCTCTCTTTTGCCCTCCCTCTCTCTCTCTTCGTCTCCCTCTGTCTCCCTCCCTCTCTCTCCTTCCCTCCCCCTCTTTCCCTCTCCCCCTCTCTCTCCCTCCCTCTCTCCCCCTGTCCATTACAACCTGCTTGTTCTCCCTTCCAGATAGATTCAGGGTAATCTGCAGTCACCTACGTGACAATGCATAATAATTTTATTCCCACTAAATACTTTTATTATACCTTTTGCTGCTTTACATATATACATATATATATAGGATTCAGAATCTAGTCCTTGTCACCCAAAGTGGGATTTTACACACCAGCAGAGATGACGTGCATGACAGCAGATGCAGATGTTTGTGTGTTGGGGAATCACAGTGGCGTCAGTCACCTGGACAAAGGAAAAGCAGATCCGCCTGCGGGGGTCAGGACGCGCCTGTCTGTGCCACAGACTGTACGGCTCTGGGTGGGGCTGTCAGAGTGGAGTTCCCTCGCTGTTGTCTCCAAGACCTCTGCTTGCTCGGGGATGGTTCTCTTGTGCCCTGTTGGCTTGCATATCCACCCCCCCCTTTATCTCCGCTCTCCGACATGAACAGGGGACTTTCCGCAGTTGTGGTCGAGGTGGGGAGGGTGGGGGATTTCCATCGTTTGTAGGCGAATTTAAAGACTGAGGTGCCTGGTCATTTCTTGATGGTGAGTTATTCAGGGTGACGCTGAGCGCCTCAGGCTCTACCTCCTTCCTCTCTCTCCACGTTGGTTTTATGTAGTGCCCCTCTTGAGCCCTCTTCCCGAAAGCACCGAGCAGAGACTTAGTGACTAAAAGGCTGAAGTGAAAACAAGCCGTTGCAGGCAGTGCCATCTGGACGTGGCATGAAAAAAAAAACAACTGAATTCTATATGTGTGATGAGGTCATGAGCAAATAATATGCTTCAATGATGTCATACTTATCAGACCAATAGAAAAACAGAGCAAATAAAACCGTAATTATCTTAACCTTCTGTCTGAAGTCAGTGTACTTTTTACTGCTGTCGTTGTGAGAGGGGAGCTTTAGAACAGGTACCCATATAATTTGAAATAAAAGTAAATAAAATCTGTCCCTTATTATGCTGGGAACTCCCTCCTGGACTAAGAGTGACCTAATGTTAACTCCGAGGCTGATCCACATACACAAGTACACGCACATACAGCCGTGGAAAAAATTAAGAGACCATTATTTTTTAAACAAATCTGCATTTTTAAATCCTGGTTTAATTGTGGTTCTGCCGGCAGAGGCCATGCTGAGCAGCAGGCTGCTTCCAGGCTCAAAAATTCTAAGACAGCAGTACACAAGAATAAGGGGAAGCAGGAGACACTGGGAATGACGAGAAACCAGTCAGGTAAAGGGCGGAAGTGACTTTCTAATGCCAGAGATGACCATCAGCTTATCCGACAGTTTCTCATGAGTGGGTGGATGACATCTAGTGACCTTCAAAAAGAACGGGAATCATTAAGTGCAGGTGTGAAGTACACTGCTAGGACAGTTCATATCAGGCTCCTAGAAGCAGGTCCCATAAAGCAAGGAAGAAGCCCTTCATTAATGAGAAACGGAGAAGAACCAAGCTGAAATCTGCAAGAAAATATAAATATTATTCACAGACGCACACCCATAAACTGAGAAATGAGTGAAACAAAACATTGTGCAGCGGTTTTCCACAGCTGTATGTGTGGATGTATAAGTGAGTGATGGCACTTCCCTCGTCATTAGGCGCTGAGTTATTTAGCAGGAGACACCCATGGCAAAATGTGAGGAAACAGTCGATTAAAACAATGAAATTGTGTAGCTGAGATTTATTTTTTATTTGGATGGGAAGCATCTCGGCTTGAGGCCCCCCCATGACAGGGCTCAGTGTCGCCCTGCCGTAATAATGGACACCCCCGCAGACTCTGTGCCTGGCCCCTGGCCGCGATTCAGCCGTGACAGGCTGCGCATTTCACGGCCCGCGCCCATCAACGTCCCTCTCTGTTCCCAAGAAAAAAAATGCTAGACAAAAAAGCACCTTGTCATGTAGGCCAGTCTGCATGTTATTTACCCCTCCCCCCCCCCCCACTGCAGCGTGCTGCTTTTCAGCCTTGTTGTACTTGGCAAATGTCCGCTTATTCAGGACCTCCTTTGTGCTACCAGGCATTAGCCAGAAATGCTCCTCTTCCTCAGACGTGGGCCAGTGTGGCAGATACCATCTGAAATCACTTACATAACTGTTTGTTTTCACCCAGCTTGGTGTTTCAGTCATCCATACCCAACAGCCTGTTTCCTCCACATCGCCGTTACTGAGTGTGCGTTTATGCGTTGTGTGTGTTTCCTGGAATTTACGCATAAAATACCCTGTTGTTAAATGCCTAATTATAATATAAGGCCTGAAAACAGTCTTTAAATTTTGCAATTAGCAGAATGTATTAGCAATGTGTAAGTACACACACGTGGTACGTTATTCTTGTGGGCTTTACCCACATTGCATTCGTGTAATTTTCCTGGGTGCGGCTGATACTGTGAGCCTGTTCCCATTGATTTAGCCGTTAGCTGACAGCCCGCAGACCTGTTCTGTTTGGCTTTTACATTCTGTGTGAAATCTGTGCTAGAACCTGGCAGATGTTTGCTGTTGTCCTGTAGGATCCTTGTGGGCAATTACACTGTACCTCGTCTGTTGGGAAATATTCCATTTTGTATCTTGACAAGGGTTGACGTCACACTAGTATGTTTCCTTGTAAAATATTTCAGGTAATTAAAAATAAAAACTGAAAAATACATGTTTTTGAGGAATGTTGTCAGATGCTCAAAACAAGAGGGCCGTGAGTCATTATGCTCTGTTTGTTGTTTTTATTGCACGGTAATTTTGTTGTGAACACTACCTGCTCCTCAAACTTGCATCGTTCCCGGGTCTTTGTGTGTCTGTCCTGGACGAGGTCTTTGTTAGCAACATCCCTTTTAGGTCGGCCTGCCTTTAGGCCTGGGGGGGTTGCGTGATTCCAGTTGCCACCAAATCATCACTAAGACTCCTAGGATTCGCCCCCCAACCCCCCCAAACTTTGCTCTGTCCTGTATCTATGTGTATGTTGGAGAGCATGATGGGATATGCAAAATGTGCAGTAGAAGTATGATTATAAACATCATAACAGTTCCTGAGCTAAATGGACACTAGTTAAGGCCGGTGTAGGTGATGAGCCGGTACCGTGATGCCACCAGGTGCCTGCTTCAGCCGTCCAAGGCGCTGGCTTTGAAGGAGTAGCGCGGAACCACAGCTGAGGGCAGGGGCAGCTGCCAAATACACAAGGGGGAAAATATGCTCTTTATATAACCCGTGTGGCTGCCAACTGTATTTGTGGTTTTTGGACATTTCTGTAGGCTTGAATCAGCGCGCGCCTTCGCTCTGGGTCGGTGCCCGAGCGCTCGGGTGAAGACAGTGTTGAGAGCGCGTGCCCGTGGGGCCCCTTCAGCCGCGCAGAGATTCCCTGAGCTCCCGGCCATGGGGTCCCGTAATTTGGCCGTCGCGAGAGTCTCACGGAGTGACACTTGCCCAGCTATCAGGGCCTCAGACACCCGGAAGCAGTAGTCTGGCTTTGAGACCGGGCAGAGATCAGTCGTCATGATCTTTTTTAATGTTTATTTTTTACAGTTAGTCATTTTAAAGTACAAATATTCCCTTTACACTAGACATGCTCTTTTGTGCATGTCATTTCCATGGGATTTGTACAGCAGGCTCCAGATCAGATGGTGGCCATTTTATTTTTAGTATGTAGAAAAGCAGTTTCTGGTTATTCATAAAGATGGTGGCACCTAAAATAGAACTTCAGACCTATATGGTGAAATGTTCCTGGTGCTCCTTGGGTTATTTTCCTGGCTACGACCCACGTTTTAACGCACTTTAGCAAACGCTATTAGCCACGCTTAACGTGTTTCACGACTTGGCAAGCAGAGGGAAGAAGGTGGCCTGAATTAGATTTTAGTTAATGGAGGGGAAATCCAGGGTCATTCTACTTTCGCCCCAGACTGTATCTTCAGGTAATTCAATTTTTTTGGGACATGAGATATAAAATGATAAAGAGAGCTGTGTTACCGAGCCAGCAGAAATGCTCACTGATATCAAAGCATTACGAGAAAATACTTTACAGTGGACACCTCCAGCATAAAGACAGTTATTTATATTATTTATTTTAGATTATTTGACTGTAAGTCTCTAAAATAGCTAATTTTGGATGTTGTATGTTGCTGATATCTTAACATTTATTAAAGTATAGTAATAGTAACTGTTAATTTGAATTGTTCAGCCTGGACTGCTTAGGAAAGGAAGCCATGATACTGGTTTGACTTCGGACAATCTCCTGCCTGCTGTGCTCCGGATTCCTTTGCGAGGTGTTAATGTGACAGTGATGGGCTTCTCATTCGAGACGTGCAGGGGGTAGCTCTGTTTGGGGAGGTTGCTGCTGGCCTGCCGTAAGCGAAGGGCTCCATTACATTTCAGTCCGCTGAGGTAATCCTGTGATCCAGCAGGGAAAGCGCTAAAAACATCTCCAACCAAACTGCCTTTGATACTGGCCATCGCTTTGGTTACTTTGGTTTGGTCGCTTTGAACCCCCCCCAACCCACACACACACACACACATGCACCTCCCCACTTGGTTTTCGCTAAAAAAAACACAGCTCAGCTGTCTTATGTAAGTGCCTGTAATGGAGTTCATCTGAAACCGCCGCTCCATCCGCCCCCGTCTTTGTTTTCTCGACTGACCGGAGGGTCTCTCTTTTGCCTGTGTTTTCTCGACTGACTAGAGGGTTTCTCTCTCGCCTGTGTTTTCTTGGCGGACCGAAGGGTCTCTCTCTCGCCTGTGTTTTCTCGACTGACCGGAGGGTCTCTCTCTCCCGCCTGTGCTTTCTCGGCGGACCGGAGGGTCTCTCTCTCTCGCCTGTGTTTTCTCGGCGGACCGGAGGGTCTCTCTCCCGCCTGTGTTTTCTCGGCGGACCAGAGGGTCTCTCTCTCGCCTGTGTTTTCTCGGCGGACCAGAGGATCTCTCTCTCGCCTGTGATTTCTCGGCGGACCGGAGGGTCTCTCTCTCGCCTGTGTTTTCCCGACTGACCGGAGGGTCTCTCTCTCGCCTGTGTTTTCTCGACTGACCGGAGGGTCTCTCTCTCTCTCTCGCCTGTATTTTCCCGACTGACTGGAGGGTCTCTCTCTTGCCTGTGTTTTCTCGGCGGACTGGAGGGTCTCTCTCTCGCCTGTGTTTTTTATAACAGAATTAACGATTGGCTGTAAGAGGCCACTCGCTTAGACTCACCTCAGGCCGAGTCTAACCTCAGGCACCACCTGGTCGGGCTCGTCCCAGTGAGTCACCAGTACCCGAGTGTCTGATAGGGCCCATATCAGAATTACCCTTGTCACTTTTCTCACCAGCCTGGGTGGGTCCTGCCATCACTCCGCTGTGACTTCACAGGTGTTCAAACCACATGGTTGTTTGCAGAGTCCTGTGTGGCGTTGCGCCTCGATGCGCCCCCCAGTCCCCCCCGGCCCTCGCGGACCTGCAGGTTTCTCCAACTTACCGCCACAGTCCGGCTCCCAGCATCTCACTTTGGCACGGGTCGGTAAACATCTGTTATTTTATGTAAAACAAAAAGTAACATGTAAAATTAAACATATGGGAACACTTAGGAACAGAATGTCACAGTGATTTAAAAATCTGCATTTTTTTTGGTTAAAAAGTTTCCATTAAATTGCCTCCCCCGCCTCCCCCCCGGCTCACTCTTTTATGACCTTGAGGAAATAAGTCAGTGCCCCTTTTATTGCCGTATTTCATTATGTTTTTCACGTAACAAAATCTGCAAGGATTAAAGTAATGATCTTTGTTTTTCTTAATCGGTTACACTGGTAGATTTGCTGTACGTTGTTCTTCCTAAAGTCACTAAATCGGTTAAACTGATAATCCCGCCTTCGCAGGTATACAGGACCTTCGGCACGCTCAGGCACTAGTCTCTTAAAAACTGAGGGAAAATTTCAGATATAATAAATAATAGTCATTGAATCTGCTGAATGTAGTGAAAAGCACAAGCCACCTGGCCGGGCTATCCATCTCTGAGCCGACTGAGACGTCGGATTCATGGAGCCTTTCAGGAAATGATCATTCGTCCGTGGCCCATGGTGGTGTAATTGCACTCACCTCATCTTCTTAAACACAATATTATATCTCTCTCATATTATGTGAACTTGGCACTGTCTTGAATAACCCCAGACAACTGTTCAGTTCTAGGCGTAGTGAGCGATACTGGGTGATTGCCAGGGTAAGAATGAACGTGACCCCTCTCTCCCATTTAGGGGAATGGGCAGTAGCAATGGCTAAGCGAGAAGGTCCCTGTGTGCTTTGATGTGATGGAACCCGACCGCGGTAACTGAACTCCGGGTCAATCAAAACAAGGTGGGTTAAAGTGAAAAGCGTCAGCTGGGCGGATGTAGGGGTCCCCTTTGTGCTGGTCGCCTGGCCTTTTAACTGAGGACTGTCCTTAATGGAAGGCGCAGCGACATGGGCGTGCCCCTGGAGCCGCTGGGACGCGCCATGACCAGCCTTAAAGCCACGACTTAACGATGGCAGTAAAGGGGTATGGGAGTGTGTTGGTCACCTCCTGATGACAGCCATCTGGGGAAAACGATCTCTCTGGCAGGGTAAATGCTTAGGGGGGTATATGGTTAACCGTGTTTCCGGACGTCATTTTGGGGTCAGCCGCTTCTCTTTCAGCAAATGGGGGGGGGGGGGGGGTCGGAGGGGTACAAAGACAACATTAAAAGCAAGAGTTGGTGCAGCAGCCTGTTTAAGGCTATCATGCCGACCGTCACCACGTGGCCGGCATCAGAAAACTGCCAAATGGGGGTGTTTGCTAAATGTTGCACCCCTCCCAGTCCTCCCTGGCCCATACATCCAGGACAGTCTGTTGGCTTCCTCTGTGGTCCAGTTCCCGTCATGTTTTCCACAATTGCAGTTTTCTTGTTTACTTCTGTGCCCTAATGCAGGATGCTGGCTCGATCGGCCCATCTGCCCGTTAACGCACTCTGGTGTTTTTGCGATTAAAGCGCTCTGGCCGTTCCTCTCTCTTAACACCCCTCCGAGCCTGTGCCCTCTCAGGCTGTAGTCCGTTTTATAATGCTCATTATTTCATCTTAATGCTTAGGCCCAGGTAGCGGCGAGAAAGCTTTCGGTTGAGGGAAGTGGCAGAGTACTGTTTTGTGCATTATCGTTAAGCCGATAGCGTCCTTTAATGCGTTTGGAGGATAAATAAATAAGCGCCCCCCAGGAAGTCATTACGCAGAAGCGCGTCTCCTGAAAGCATGAAACTGGATATTCGCACCGGGGCCTGAAACAGCGAAGTGCATCTTCGTTGATCCCACAGAAACTTCGCCTGTCGATTGTCGGGGACCCTGGAGTCACTAATTGGCTCGCGGGCGTGTATGGGCGGGGTCCCATTAACTTTTTACGTTAATGTGACTGGGCTAATGCATCCATTTGCTGTTGAAGATGCATTGACCCCCCCAACCCCATTCTGATGGATGTCCCCAGGTATCGGAGGCATGGAGGAGGTGATCCTGAAGTCAGCCACCATTTCGACAAGCCCTGCGTGCCCCGCCTTCACAGCCCTCAATTTCGAAGCCACACCAATCGTGAGGGTAGCCATTGAACCCAAACACCCAAGTAAGTGCCCAGCCTCCCAAAGACGCACTCACACTCACACTGGCTAAACAACTTTTCTAAAAAACAAGTTCATTTCATCACATCCTCCTTTCTGACTCAAGTTTGATGTGACGTTTATCAGACGGGAGTGGGGGGGGGGGGATGAGATGTCCTCCATATGGAATCTATTAGCCAGTTTAGCTTTAAATCCTCCTCACGTCAGTAGATGAACCATCTTTTTCCACCTTTTACATAACGTGCCTGCAAAGTGTTTCTTTATTTTAGACTTTGTTCCTGCACCAAGCTGTGATAAGAGCCATTCAGAAGCTTTTAGTAAAATTTGCATGTATAATTAGCTCAGAAATATATTTCATTTTTGTGTCTTTGAGTTGTTTCTCAACTTTTCAGCCATAAAAACTTTGTGTACGGTGGGTTTTCTGGCATCTATCAAACCTTTGTACTTTTTCTTTTGACTGTAAGTTTGGACAGCGTTTATTTATGTGTCTCTTCTGCATTAGCTGTCAAAAAAATAACCGTTTGCAACTTTTTCATTGCTGCTCTGCATCTGATATCCCTCCATTGGGACGGTGTGTGACTCTGAGGGTTATGACGCTGTGCCTGTGATCAGAAGGTCACCGGTTCAAATCCCATGGTTTGAAGAGCGATTCCACTGTCGTCTCTCTGGACGAGGCTCTTAACCCCCAGTCGCTCCAGGAACCAGCTGACCCTGCTTTCGCAAAAACATGCGTTAGTTTGGATAAACGCTTCTGCTAAATGGATTAAATGTAAATGCAGTGTCTCCTTCACTGCCAGCAAATGTTTTAATTGGGTGTCATGCTGGACTGAGCTCAGCGAGTGTGCTGCTGCGGTGGTGCGGCAGCCCAGGATGGTCCTGCATTCAAACTGCAGGTTCAAAATCTAATAATAATAAGAAGTATGATTATTATTGCTTAAATATGTCTGAACTAGCCAGGTGAATGATGTGTAAAGAGGCGGTTGAAAAAGTTTTGAAGACAAATATGAAGGCAGGTTTAATGTCAGCTGCTGAATATTGATTTGAAAACACAGATTATGTTTTGTAATTTTTTAGCTTGTAGGAATATTATCACCTCGAATACCCAGTATATTAAACCATTTTTCGTGTGTGTGTGTGTGTGTGTGTGTGTGTGTGTGTGTGAATGTCTGTGTGCGTATTTGTGTGTGTCTGTGTGTGCGTGTCTGTGTGTCTGTGTGCCCGTGTGTGTGTATGTGTGTGCGTGCGCGTGTTTGCGTGCGTGCGTGTGTGTGTGTGTGCGCGTGCGTGCGTGCGTGCGTGCGTGCGTGTGTGTGTGTGTGTCTGCGTGCGTGTGTGGGTGTCTGCGTGCGTGCATGTGGGCTTCCCCAGGTGAGATGTACAAACTGGTGCGAGGCATGAAGCTACTGAACCAGGCCGACCCGTGTGCGGAGGTGCTGATCCAGGAGACTGGGGAGCACGTGCTGGTGACGGCGGGGGAGGTGCATCTGCAGCGCTGCCTGGATGACCTAAGGGAGCGGTGAGCGCGTGGCTCAGAGGGAGGGACACAGGCAGGCTTTTTTTAACTGCTCTTTTTCAGGTATTTTGTTGATGCTGTGTTAAATCTGCCCATTTGGTTTCCAGTCATACATGAAGTCATACATACGTGTCATACATACATCCAGTCATACATGCAAAAGTGCGCAGTCTTTCTTAGCGTTGTTAACTGTAACATAGACTTAACTGTGACAAAGTGGCAAGCTGGGGGTGGGGGTGGGTCCCTTCTCACATGAGGGTCTGTGAAAAGCTTGTCAGCCCCTGTAACTGAGTGAATAAACTGCTTGAACCGGGGCCCGTCTGACACTGCACTGGTGTCCTGGAAAGCCACCCGATCTTGTGACGGCGGCTGTCCAGCCGATGAGCTGTTGTCATGGCAGCCCCCCCCCCACCCCAGATTCAAGTTTCTCACTGTAAGTCTGCCGCTCAAACTCTTCACATCTGGGTCGTTTACACCCTAACGACGATGTTTGAGGATTTCAAAGTAAGTGTAATCTTCAGGCAACATTATAAATTATAAAGGACAGTGATAAAGATTGAAGGGTTTTTAAGTCATTTCTGAACGATCAGCCTCTAAGAGCCTGAAGAAAAATGTCAGATGGACACAGAGTGCCTTTAATTGGATTATCTTTAATTGGTTGATGATGGACACACATCCTGCTGAGTGGGTCACGGCCCCCGGGACACCCCTGCTTCTCCTCTGCTGATGTAACTCTGCCAGCTTGTCTGCTGGCTTTTGCTGGGTTTTTATGGCTGTTTCCGTGAATGCAGTATCTGCACATACATGGGATGGGTTAGCTGTCACGAGATGCACGGGGAAGCCTGCGGCTTTATTGAAAGAGCTGACACTGGTTCTGTTTAAGTGTTGCTGGTAAATGTTTAACTTCAGTGCATTGAAAGAAGACAGTGCGGATGATTATTGCCTTTCGTTCAAAAATTTTTACATGCAAAATAAACCGGGTGAGTCTGGAAGTGTGAAATAAGATTTGAAAATTTATTTTTTGGTGTTTATTTTATTATATTAGCTGTCTTAGTGTAGGGTCAGTGTTAGGGTAAGGATTATGTTTTTGGGTTAGTGTTATTATTAGGGTTAGGGTAGGGTTTTTGGGGGTGTGAGTGGTTAGGGTTAGGGTAGGGGTTTTTGGGGGGTGTGAGTGGTTATAGGTCATTTTTATTGTTGTGGTTCATTTTAGGGTTGAACTGTGTGATGCCTGTTCAGTTAATTTCCAGACAGGCGACTGAGCTTGTTAACAGTATGTTTATTTGTATATAACAGAAGCATGCAATATCTGGAATGAAGGTGGTCTTTAATAATTCACACAGATCGTAAATTTGAAACACAGATTTGGAGAAAAAAAACAGTGCTGTTGGCTCTCCTGTGATACTGTGAAGGTTTAATTAAGCGGGGCCCTGAAGGAGCCCCCCCTCCCCCCGTGTCATACTGGTTCACTGCCGGCAGCACCCAGGGTTCTGGAAGAGAAGTAGGAAATCAGAGCCACGCGTACCATGCCCGAGCGTCTGTAACACCGCCTTACCTCCACGCCCCCCCCGGCCCCCCCCCCCCCCCCCCCCACCCGCCCACGAACCCCTCTGCTGTGCCTACCCTCGCGCTCCACTCTCCTCTTCTC
>JAAGVU020000008.1:6717763-6730854 GCA_011763525.2 Mormyrus iriodes | reverse complement strand
CCCCCCCGTTCTCCCCCCCCCCTTGTTTCGGGGGGAATTTGGCCAGTTTTCCCCTCTCGCCCTGGGGGCCAGGGGGGGGGGGGGGGGGGGCTGTTCTGATACTGTCATTGCCCCCCCCACCCCAGTACCCGACTGTGAAGTCATACTGCTAATGCTCTGCTCGCTATGGCAAGGCACCGCTTCCCCCCCTCCCCCAAACGCCTGTTCACTGGAACATCATGTCAGAGCTCTATAGATAATGAGCTTTCTGTGCCAGACTGCTAGGGGCTCGGAGGCGGGTGGGGGGGGGACCAGCACTCCGAAGACCTGAGCGTAACTTTGCCATTGTTGGGAATGTAAACAGAACGGCACAAAGGACCTGTTGGTGAGCTCATCACCATCCGTCTCTCCCTGTCCCACTTCCTCGATGGTGACGTTCTGTGTCGCCTCACTAGTCACTTGTGAGCTGGACCGGTATCTCTGCCCCTCCCCCAAGCCACACGGCACCTGCAGAGTTGCCCATCCTTCCAGTCTTATCAGCATGAGTCTTTTTTTGTTCTAGACGTGCATAATTTTTCATTCATTCGTTCACTCATTTATTCATTCATCATTGGGACTGCGTTTTTAGGATCCGTTACGCTGCAGGCATGTGGTTATGTTGGCGCTCATTCAGGTGATTCTGCGTTGTGTTTTGGAGCTCTGATTTGGGGGAAATTGCCCATATGTCAGTTCTTAGCTAATTAAGTGGGGAGGCTGGGGGTGGGAAACCTGTCCATCCGCCACCTGCCAGGAGGTGAGTTTAACGAGGCAGCCGGTAGGCCTGCCCACACGTCACGCTGCCACAAAGCCATTGTAAGCTTCGGTGCAAAAGTCTCATGACTTCCTGTTTTTGGCCTCCGTAGAACATAGAGGTTGTGTCCAAATTCAGGGGCTGCATCCTTCTAAGGCTGCATTCGAAGACTGAATGTGTCACAGCGATGCCACATGGCCAACCCATTTCAAAGGCTCCTTCAAATGCAGTCTAGAAATGCATCTTTCTTTTGATGAGTCGCGAAGGATCCACCCGCTGGATCCTTCGCAGCCCAGCATATCACAAAAGATTCAATGTGCAGAGGTAACGTGGGTGTGTTCCAGCTAGCCAATAGGAGTGATGCTTTGTGACTCAAGGCTAAGGGCGGGAACAGCTGGTGACATAAATAGGAAATTATCCGTAGGCCAGACCGTCCCATTTGGCAACGCTTTCTGTTCGACCTTCGAAGAAATGCAACCCACAAAGGCTACACCTTTGTAGATCGCGTCCTTCGAAGGATGCAGGCCCTGAATTTCGAGACGGAAGCCCCCTTCCGCAGAGGAAGGTCCAGCCATACTAACTTGTGTGTGGCCTGTGTTTGCCCCCCCCCCAGGTGATCCCTAGTGATCCCTTCTGGGTGCCCACCACAGAAGAGGAGTACCTTCACTTCGGTGAGAAGGCAGACTCAGTCAACCAGGCGCTCAAGTACATGAACGGCGTACGGCGACGCAAAGGGCTCTACGTGGAAGAGAAGATAGTGGAGCACGCCGAGAAGCAGCGGACACTCAGCAAGAACAAATGAGGCCCCGGGACAGGGCCAAGGGGAACACCTCGCACATAGGCCGACGGGCTGGACGAGACACTGCTGCTCTTTTATGATTTCCCTGGTTTGCTGTTCTGGTTATTTGTGTTGAGTGCTGGTTGATTGCAGTACACATGAGACTGAGGTCACATCATACCTGTCATTGCTTCAACTAGCTGATACAAGGCTGGACCGACAAACATTCTGAGGCCAGTCTCAGAGCTGAAGGACCTTCCTGGATGGTCAAAGGCAGCTTTGATCCCTCACCTTTGCCCTCTGGAATTTTCAGCAGTGCATCGAGTTACGGGTCTGGCTTTGAGAGGGGCCGGTGCTGTCGTTGGGTGCATGGTTTGATTTTAGTTCTTCCACTGGTCCAGATTCATTGCCTGTATAATTGAAGATGTATTTAATTTTCACACTGAAGTAAAACAGGCAAGTGATGTGAAACTTTATGACTGAGAGTCATGTTTTTTCCAGCACACAAAAAGATTTAAATAAAAATTGCAATGAGAACCCCTTGAAGCAGCAGAGAAATCATATTAAAGCCGGAAATAAATGTCACATTGATCACAGAGCAGTACTTCTATAAGATGGGGCTTCTCATATTTGTGTGACGGTATGGTGAGGCGGCTGTGTTTGATTAGTATCGGGCTGATCCCTTTTTAGATGTTTTCTGGTCCCTAATTCAGCATTAAATTCAAGGATAGCCCCCCCAGATTGTTGCCCTTGGCATTCCAGTCCATTTAGGGGTGGGGGGGGGGGGCTGGGAACAGAAACTCTGAAATGTTCTGGGCAACGATGTCATGATTAGGAAGCAGGTTTCATTTTGTAAGACCAGCAGGTCTGAGTAGGAGCAGAAGCTTCCAGTTTGATGAGACGTGGTCAATAAACCATCCAATGGGTGTAAACACAGAGCTCTGGTCACATTTACGGCAATGCACACAGGGCACCCTTACTGGGTTAATGGTTATCTGGACAGGTCAGGGTTAAGCTGTACCCTTATGGATTGTGGATTCTCACACCCACAAGGTTCTGGCTTACAAAGGCTTCCTCTGCCGTTCAGTGGTCCACAGGTGATTGTTGGTCAGCCCCTCCCCCCCCTCGAGGAAGTGTGTGGAGAAGATTGTTATCTTGCCAAGAAAAACAGAATGAGGAGCCCTGGTGTAGCCCCTGAGAGGGGCAATATGAAACCCACAGGGGAGGGTGCGGCCTTTGCGGTGGGGGGTGTGGATGATTGATCACGGGATCAAGAGCGTCGATTGTTCGACCAGGTGTATTGCTGAGCTGAAGGGGGCTGGAGGAGACAGGATTGGTTTCAGAAACAGGGATTCGAGTTGACTCCGTAATTGTGAAGATGTGAAGGTGCCTCCTTCGCTGCTGAGAAGATGGATCCAGCATGGAAGCTTCCTTACTGCGCTCCAGGTGGCTATGTCGTGATGACACACACACACACCTACACTCCTCCACACGAAGCAGTGCATACCTGTTTGCTGTCGTAAGTCACAGCTGTGTCTCTGACGCTCCTATTATAGACGACGGCCTCGCTGTCTTCAGCCTGACCATAACCAGCTGCCTGTCTCCAGTCAGGGTGTCCTTTGACGGAGGCTGTTCCTTGGATGGAGCCCCCCGCCCCGATCCATTGAACTCCCCACAACATACTTGCAATGTGTAAAACAGGCCTCCTTATCATGAAGGTTCATCCCTCAGCTGATCTTCCTTGGCTCTAGCATATTCTGGCATGATGCTGTAGGTGTAGCCATGCTGTCCTACATTGACCTGCCTTTCAGGTTCATCACAGGCTCCGTGTGTCTCTCCCAGAAAGTGCACCCTGACTGACTAGCTTGTTCCACACTTTCCATGTTGGAGGCATTGACTAATCATGACTAACAAACACCTAATCTCTCGGCATAGTATTTTCGGACCGTAAAATATAGAGCCATGAGTCAGGCAGGCTGAGAAGGAGTTAATCTTGGGCCCCCGGTGAATTTTTAAAATTTATCGTCATGCATGTTTCCATCTCAACTCTTTTCTGTTTCCTGTTGGAAAGGTATCAAGATGCTTCTGGAAGGTTCTTGCTCCCAGTTCAGATAGGTTGTCGGAGGAACCTGTGTTATTTCCCATAGCACACTTGCAGACCTCAGCCTTAGTGAGGTGACTATGCCCCTGACATTTTTATTCTGATCGCCAGTATGTAGCTTTAACTGGTAAACGGCCCCTGTTTAGACTTCATAGAGGAAGGTTTGGGCGTTACGGTTAATTGCTGTAGCTCAAATTCTTCCTCTGAGAACACAGCCCTTGGTATTACCTCATCAATCCCCTCTACTGTTCCAGCCGTGATTGGTGTGCGGGGGGGGGGGGTTGCAGTTTTCCCTGCGCCTGCAGGCGATCATTGTTGCAGCAGATGCTGTGCTTCTTACCACAAAAAGATTTTTTTCCTTGTCTGTTACTTTCAGCCCCCCCCCCCCCCCAACAAAAAAAAAAACGGGGGGGGGCTCACCTCTGACCTTCACCTCAGCTCGACAGGCTTGTGTTTCTGCTCTCTCACACTCCGGTTCCTCTATGGCTCCCGTATCATGCCTCCTGTCCTCCGGCGGTCCATTAACAACCCGCTTGGCGTGGCGCTCAGACCCTGCCGGCTTAAGAAGTCTCAGAAAGCCTTCAAGCTCGGCGCTGGTTCCCCCTGAGCTGGTTTGGGCCCGAGTGGCCTGGGTGTCATATTTTCCTCAATCTTGGGGCTCCAGGCCGTGGAGACTGTGAGTAGGAACAGGGAGGGAGACCCGGTCTATTGTTATGGTTCTGAGTGTTAAAATCAAGGTCCCAAGATCCACCAGAGTTTTTCGCTGCCATAGTATTTCCTCGGTCTGGCCTAAATTCCTCAGCAAAAGCCTGACAGGGCCCTGGGCGGCACGGCCCGAGGCCCCTGGAAACCATCACTGCTCGGATCTGTCCATCATAAGCATTTCTTGGTGATGCACCCAGGTGAGCGCCCCCCGGGGCCAGCTGGCTGCCGGTGTGTGTTTCCCTCGCTAACTCTGACCCAGTGTTTCTTAATGTTGCTGGGAGTCACAATGGCTGCACCATTGTTGCCTGTTTCCTGAAAGATAGTTTTCCTGTTCAGCTGAGAGTTTCCCAACTAATGGGGAGCAAAGCACATTACAGTCAGGTTTATTGAACTCACCTCATAATGTAAAATGCTATGTTTTCTCTCTCTCTCTGTCTGCCTGGCCTGCTTTCCCTTTCAGTCTTTTTCTCTTCCTCCTCTCTCTCTCTGCCTGCCTTGCTTTCCCTTTCAATCTTTTTCTCTTCCTCCTCTCTCTGTCTGCCTGCCTTGCTTTCCCTTTCAGTCTTTTTCTCTTCCTCCTCTCTGTCTGCCTGCCTTGCTTTCCCTTTCAGTCTTTTTCTCTTCCTCCTCTCTCTGTCTGCCTGCCTTGCTTTCCCTTTCAGTCTTTTTCTCTTCCTCCTCTCTCTGTCTGCCATTTTCTCTCTCCATCTCTGTCATTCTGTCTCTCCTTCCTTTCTGTCTTTCCGTTTTGGTCTCTCTCTGCCTGTCTATCATTCTCTCTGTCTGTCCATTTCAGTCTGTTTCTCTGTCATTCTGTCTTTCTTTTTCAGTCTCTCTCTCTCTGCCTGTCTATCATTCTCTCCTCTCGGTCTCTCCCTTTGTTTCGTTCTCTCTCACCCTTTGTCTGCTTCTCTCTCCCTCTCTCCCTTTGTCTGTTTCTCTCTCTCCCTCTCCCTCTCTCCCCATTTCTGTCTGTTTCTCTCCCTCCCTCCTTTCCCCCATCCTGGCTCACACCTCCCTTTCATAGCCCAGGGATGCTTTCACTCAGAGCCGTTCGTCTGAGCCGCATGTCAGCTGCCTCGATGGCCTCTTTCTCTTGTGTCATTCTCTGTCTGTCATCTACTTCTACAACCTGACAACTCTGGCGACACGTTCCTTCAGCGTCGGGGGGGGGGCAGGGGCATGTAGACGGGGCCACAGCGGAGTGACCCCCATGCCTCTCTCGTCAGTGACCGTGCGGCGCTGCTTCCAGGCTAAATGTGAAGTGTAAAAACAGGAGCATGACATAACTTCCTGTTTCGCCTGCCATGGCAGGCAGGAGGCGCTGTATTTCAGTACTTACTTACTGAGACTTTTTGTGTATGTGTACATTCACTCCCTGTGGGCAATTCAGGGACCCTTGTTCACACAGCCTTTGGACTGTGGGAGCAGCCTGGAGCACCCTGAATCACCCACAAATGCAGGGAGAAAGTCCCACCTGCACACACACACAGCCAGGGGTGGACTCGAACCCACAACCCTGGAGATGTGAGGTGCCAGTGTTACTGTGCTGATCTTAATGTAACACCTGAAATTCACTATGACTCCTCAATATAATGGTAAAATCCATGACTATGGTGGGGGTGAGGGGAGTGCCCACACTCCAATCATGGCGCCATGCTCATCAGCTCCTGCTGCGAGGCCCTACGCCGGCCTGAGACAGTCAGCACCCCAGCACAAGCCGTACCTCTTAGACTCCTGTTCGACTCCTGTTTGACTGGCCCGTCATCCCCGGGTGAGAGGTGAATAATGCCCAC
This sequence comes from Mormyrus iriodes, assembly GCA_011763525.2. Taxonomy (NCBI): domain Eukaryota; kingdom Metazoa; phylum Chordata; class Actinopteri; order Osteoglossiformes; family Mormyridae; genus Mormyrus; species Mormyrus iriodes. The sequence continues at coordinate 6,724,705 of JAAGVU020000008.1, read as the reverse complement.
CTGGCCGTCTGCCGTGGCCCGGTCCGGACTTGTGGGCCGCACATGAGATCAAAACGCCTTCATGGCTGTGTGATTACGCATAAAGAACGCAGTGATGGCGCACACTCAGAAATATTCCCCATCCTTTTCAGAACAGAGGGCCGGATGACATCACGCTTTCCTTTAGTGAGCTGGTGGGCATTCCTGAGGTGACTTGGCCCAGACTTACCGAAAGCCCGTTTGAAGCTGTGAGACGCACTCCGTCATCAGCGCCGCCTGCGCCCAAGCTACCTTTCATTTCATCTACTGGTGCTGCTGTCCGGCCTTCTCACAAGCATCTCGGCTAACGGTGGCCGTCCGTCAAACTCATACAGGCGTCTGAAAACAGGCTGTGGCTCAGGTGTAAGAAACAGCCCCAGGCTTTGGTCTGTGCTGTTTTCTTTCCCGGTTTTAGCTGAATTAACCTACCACCAGAGAGGGCAGTGGTGAGCTACTACAGCTTTTCAACCAAAGAATTATAGGTTTGGTTGCTGGGAGGGAAGCAGCCTGTTGTACTTTTGGAGCGGGTACATATTCTTAAAAAAAAAAAAACAAAAAGAAAGAGCTTTACGAAGCATTTAACTGGATGCATGAATTCAGTAAAAGACTCCACTAAGTATATAATGAAGTAACTTGGGTTATCAGTTTTGAAAACATGGTTCAACAAAGTGTGTAACTCTTGTAAATGTTTTCTTACTGTGTCCTTGAGCTGGGATGGTGGTTTAAATGTTGTGAAACTTCATTACAAAAAACAACACGATCTTATGGCCCACAAAAGCATTATGCCAGTGGTTAGCCACCACAATCCCATAAAGGTTCCTTTTAATGGTCTAAACTGGTATTGTTTTCTATTTATAAGCTTGCGTCATGAAGTGAAACCGACTGGGATGTTAGGGCATTTCTGCCAGCTTCACAGCCCATCCTCGTCTCCATTAGCTACCTCCACACTTCTGCACTCTCCCATGGCGGCCGGTGGCGTGTCCCTGTCCAGTAGGCTTGGACATTGACTAAAGGTAGACGGCAATAAGGGCTGCCAGCGAGTTGACTTTGCGGGCTGCTGGGCCATTGACGCCAGGTGGCACACTGTCTGGGGGAGGGGTGGGGGTGGGGAGGGGTGCTGGAGGAGATGGATTCGCATTTACAAAAGTCTAAGGTATTTTTAGACAGGCTTCAGCTACACGGTTGGCAGGCCTTTTAAATGTGCGTTTAAAGTACTTCTTTTTTTGTTTGTTTTTTTCCCCTATCAAACATCTCCAAACACCCCCGCATGGGTAACCTTCCTGGCCTGGACTCCTGGAGGACAAGGGGATGGTGAGATGATGTCATCCAGCTCCTAGTCTATGGTGTTCTGGGTGGGGGGGAGGGTGGGCTCTGACATCGGTCACCCCGCACTTCGTAAATCTCTCGCATGGTCCTACTGGCAAGAGCAGAGTCTGAGATATTGGGGGGGGGTTCCTGCTTACTTGCTGTGGTCTAAGGCTAAGGCTAAGGCTGGGTCTAAGGTTGTCGGAATGCTATTGACTTCTGTGTTTAACAATTACATGCATAGATATTTAACATCTAGAGTGTGGACAGTCGGCCAAATGCATCCTTCCCTCCTGATAATCGCATATCATCGGAACCAGCCCTCTCTCTCCACTCTTGTCTCCTCAAAGTTCCGAAAGGCCCAAACGATCCATAGTCCAAGGACAGGCCGCTGCGGGCTGGGGGCTCGCCCCATTTTCCCCTGGGGAATTACACAGTCAGCCCATCCATTGGCTTGTTTGATTTGGGCTGTGAGGCCCTATGGGTGGGGGGTGCTCACTTGTTCTCATTTTGATCACCTCCTGCTTTTGGCTAATCTGAAATCAATTTGTTTTGCAGTGCTGAAGCCTCCGACGTAATTATGCAACTGAGATTGCAGGAGCTTACATTGATGCTTCCTCGAGTGAGATAAATCGCTCCCCCCGTCCACGGCCAATTACGGGGTCCGAAAGGAAAAATATTTTCCATCTTAACTCACCCTGCACTTTGTCTTTTAACTCCTCGGTGTATTTGGCGAGTCGCCGTCCCACAAACTTTTTTTTTATGTATTTTTTTTTAAACCAGACAGCTTAATTTCTAGTTCAATATTTGTTCTCCCTGTAAATGCTTTTATAGAAAGAGTTAGCCGTGTGTTCGACTTGCCCCTTGTCAAGGGGGCTGAAACTTTAAGTGGCGGAATTGCTATCAGAAACTCCACCCCCCCCAAACCATAAAAAATAAAAATCACATTAATCGAGGCCACAATGTCCATCTCAAAGACGATTAAACATATTCCGCATGCTGCATTTTTTGCCCCCCCTCCCCCACACAGTTCAAGAGGCTCGTTTAAATGATAAAATGTAATTACTCGCGTGGGCTTCGTGTGAATGTTCAGTTTCCCATGCCAACACAGAGATGTCCTCCGTGGCGGTTTGCTGTCACACTGCTGGGTGATCCCCACCCCCGTCATCCTCTCTTCCTCCCGCAGTCCCACCTAGGCCGCGCCTGCCCTGATGGGGCTTTCCTGCGTCCCTGCCGTTCCCGGGTTCATCTCCCGTTTTCTGAAGGACGTCTTTAAAGCCAGGTGCTGCTTTTATTTGTTCATTTACGGTACGCATTTTTTGAACATCTCAAACTCTGAGGTGGTATCGGCTCTTTCCCCGCAGTTCATTCGGACCGTTCCCATTGCTGGCCCTGTCGTGTTTGGGCTCCGTCGGCCCGGCTGCGTGCATTGCGATGGCCCGTATGCCTCTGTAGGGAGTCGGGTGTTGGCTGTGAATTTCGCTGTGTTTCAGCAGAGCTAACCTGCGGCGCTGTTTGGATTGTGCAAAAACCACAGCCGGTTTGGTGGTTTGACTGACGTTCCTCCAGTTTATCCGTTTGAGGCTGCAGCTTGAGTTGAATATGGTGCCTGAACCGACCCCCACCCACAGTAGCCTGGGTGGGGGGTGCAGGTTCTGTGCCGTGTGCTCTGAATATAGAGTGCCTGTGTGACAGAGGGGTGGGGCTAGGTGGTGGTGGGGGGCACTGGACTATGACCTTGGATGATTAGCGCCTGTCGCGCATTCATAATGCACCTCTTCATAAAGGGGGGGGGTTTCAAAGCCAGCAACTAGCAGGGGGGAAGCAGAGCCCCCGGTGCAAAACGGGGAGCGTGTTGCGCACATACTTGACAATCAGCGCACAAACAAAGCAGGCGCTCGCTCAGAGAGTGAGTGGGGGGCACACATCACAGCATTTAGGGAGCCGCGTGCAGCACCCCCACTCGCACTCTGCGTCACGCTGATGGCCCTGCAGACGCACGTGTGATTACCAAGCCGTGCGTCGGACTCACTGCTGCTAATATCTTCGTCGGTCTCACTTGGGCCTTGAGGCCAGTGATAGTGTGTTCAGGCTGTTGACCAGCAGTTGGATTTTTTCCTTGTTGTTCTGTATAAATTAGCTGCGTTGAGTCCTGGAACAAGATGAGGGGTCTCACGGTCAAAGGATCATGGCGTGGCTGCCCGCCTGCATTATAGTCGTCATTGGCTGTTAGAGATTGTGAAATGTGTGACTCTCAGTTCGACATCCATCCGACCTCCTTCCCAGCACCGGGCCTAGAGCACATGCCACGTGACGCTGGGATGTCTCTCCCTGGTGCAGCTGCATGGGGTGCCATCCTTACGTGGGCATTAGCCGTTGGCAGGCTGCAGGTGCGGTGGTTCAGCACCATCCTGAATTCCAGACTTGGGTGTCTCTGCTGCTGGGGTAAAAAGTTTCACTAATTGCCCCCCCCCCCATCACGCAGTCGCAAGATATGGCGTGAATGTCACTGGGCCGGGCCTGTCCCCCAGTCTGCGTCGTGACAGCTGGGCGCGAGGTCAGACAGGCGGGTTGCGCGCAGAGGACAGAGGCGGAGCCTGCAACGCTACCACCGGCTCCCTCCTCATGCCCCCCCACTGCCCCAGTGGGACCTTTTAACTGCAGCAGTCGCCCAGACGGCCACCCTTCCCCCACACCCGACACACGGTGTCAGTGGCAGGTCAGACGGGCCGGTGGGGAACATGACACCACATGTGTCGACGGATCGCGTTGGACATGGACACTCTTTCTTGTACTCGTGCGGCCCCCCCCGACCCCCGCCCGCCTTCCTTAACTCCACAAACGATCTGTTTGGCTGGACCCTGCAAGAACTGATTAGGAGGTGATTAGTTATCTTCTCTAGCAAATTTTGTTAACTATTTCCATGCCTCGGTTGTTTTTTTTCTCCTACATCCCTGAAGATTTTCTTACTGTACTTCCTGGCTGCGGTCCTGATCATTTAGGAGTCTTCAGTCATTTCCGGAGACACTCACAGCCTTCATCGCATTTTATTTCCCCCATCAGCCATGTGGGGCAATGTCTCTCTCTTCCACTGTCCACCTAGCTTTTTAAAACATTTTAAATATGAATTTGAATGTTCCTGGTTCCCGTTCTCCACCCCGACCCATTTCCCTCCTCGTCACGCCTCCCTATTTAACGAGGAAAGCCATAAAATGACCGTCTGTGCCGTTACATTCCTTGACTGATTTATTGCTGCGGGTAACGGGGTCAGTGTATAGGTGCACCTGTGCAGACCTGTGGGGGCGGGGTCAGTGAGGACCCAGGCTACTTGTGGGGGGGGCTACGCAGCGTGCTGTGGTCGCTAATCACCCAATTCAGCGCCCACCCCCCGTTCTCGCTCAACAGGAGTGAATCTACAGGCTGTAAGAGTTGGTCTCCTGCCAATAATGGTTGCCACCCCTACCCATCCCCCGAAATTCCAGCCAGGCCACGTGTTACCCAGAGCGTCCCATGGTGACTCCTGCATGGCTACTTGGGGGCTCACGTGTAATCAGCTGATGGGCTGCACCCTCCAAAGGTTCCAAATTAATTTGACAAGATCTTTTAATCAGAGAAGCATCCCTTTCCTCATGCCTGCTTCCACCCATTTTGGCGGAGCTTTGGGCTGATGCTGCCTGCTACAGACCACATCAGTCCACTTCAACTGGGCTCAGTTCAATGCCTCTCCCTTTGGTCAACCTTCTCCAAATTCAACCCATTTCATCCCTCTTCAGGCCACTTCAGCGAACTTCAACCAGCTTCATCCCACTTCAGCCAGCTTCAGCCGACGTCATCCTTCTTCAGCCCACTTCAGCCCACTTCATCCCTCTTCAGGCCACTTCAACCAGCTTCATCTCTCTTCAGGCCATTTCAACCAGCTTCAGCCCACTTCATCCCTCTTCAGCCCACTTCATCCCTCTTCAGCCGACTTCAGCACAAGTGATCCTTAATCTCCTTGGATACCGGGTGATTTCTGTCCCAGCTGGTCCACAATGAGGCTGTTTTAAAACAATCCATAAGCGTTTCGGGATTACTCTGAGTGTGTGTTTGTGGGATTAGAGGTCGGTGGGAAACACAGGAACCGGGGTGTGTGTGTGGGGGGGGGGTTATCTGCCACACCCGGGCCCTCGCAGCAGGAGACGTGGGAGCTGCAGTACGCTCGCCCCAGCAGCTTACCAGTCAGCCAGCCAATCTATGCGCCTGGAGTCAAAAATTGAAACTGATGTGGCCCAGACTGGCGAGGGGGGGCACAGCAGAGCCTCATAGCACCGCTTTCCCCTAAACTCCAGGCTTACTTGTTTTCTTTTCCTCACGCACGACAAAGAAGCTCCCCCCCCACCAACTGTCGAAATTAGTCACCGCGACAGCCATGCGCTTCTGAATGGCAACGTGCGTCTGGGAGGGGGGGGACTTCTTCGTGGCTAATTTTAGCAGATGACCCAGTTCTGCACTCGCCGGAACTGGAAGCTGAACGCTGTGCCATGTTTACACGTCCGTGCTTGGGGGGGGGGGGCGCGGAGCCAGCCGGCGACCTTTGACCCCGCATCGGGTATCTGCCCGGTAATTCTGCCCCGGCTGTCGCTGTGAGATCTACGGTGCACTTGGCACATTGCTCGTGTGTTGGCACATGCATGGCTCACACGCGATGGTGACGCGGTGGCCACTTGGCCCTTTCACCGTAACGGTAACATCAACCTTAAACTAACCTGACGCGGTCGTGGTACTGTCATGAATGACCAGATTCGCCTCGTGCTTTTTTTGTGAGGTAAATAGATGTCAGGTGAACGCCAAACTCGACTCGATGCCGCCAGACTCACTAAATCAGTCACCAAATCAAAAGGAGAATAAACGAAACTCATCTTGTCAAGCAGAAACTGAGCATCTGATCGCCTTAAAAACGTCGGTGAGTTTCAGTGTCCGGATAAAGTCAGTCTGCTGTCATATTCTCAGTATGTGGAAAACAAGGAAATGACCCTGATTTTTTTATTTCACGCAGCAATATAAGTAATTTTTTCCCCCTTCTTTGTGTTTTTATGTGTTTTTTTTAGTGGGGTGGTATTCATTGTTTTTTTTCCCTCTCAAATCTACATTACTGCATAATAATAATGATTTCCATGCTAATAATAATGATATCCAAATTCTATATCTGAAACATTTCACACAAGGATGAAGCTCGGCCTGCATTTTTGATCCCCATAGGCCACGTGGAGCTCCTGGTCTGTTTTTATAGTCCCTCCCACCAGCCAAACGTCTCGCTGTCCGGCCGCCAGTAACAGCTGGACCGTCTCTCTGACACAGGGCTCTCTGACACGGGATCTCTGACACGGGCTCTCTGACACGGGGCTCTCTGACACGGGATCTCTGACACGGGCTCTCTGACACAGACTCTCTGACACGGGGCTCTCTGACACGGGATCTCTGACACGGACTCTCTGACACGGACTCTCTGACACGGGATCTCTGACACGGACTCTCTGACACGGGGCTCTCTGACACAGGATCTCTGACACGGACTCTCTGACACGGGGCTCTCTGACACGGGCTCTCTGACACGCGGCTCTCTGACCCGGGCCCCTGAGA
>JAAGVU020000008.1:6688954-6717663 GCA_011763525.2 Mormyrus iriodes | reverse complement strand
GGCTCTCTGACACGGGATCTCGGACACGGGCCCTCTGACACGGGATCTCTGACACGGACCCTCTGACACGGGATCTCTGACACGGGGCTCTCTGACATGGACTCTCTGACACGGGGCTCTCTGACACGGGACTCTCTGACACGGGGCTCTCTGACACGGGATCTCTGACACGGGGCTCTCTGACACGGGATCTCTGACACGGACTCTCTGACACGGGGCTCTCTGACACGGGACTCTCTGACACGGGACTCTCTGACACGGACTCTCTGACACGGGGCTCTCTGACACGGGGCTCTCTGACACAGAGTCTCTGACACAGGCTGATGTCACCTCACCCTGCTGTAAGCTGGCCCTAGGAAACACTGTGAAAATGCTGATTTAGCCCTCCTGTCTGCCTTTGAGTGGATGTTTCGGATTAGATTCTCTTGATCCTCTTCACAACCCCCCCCCCCCCAATAAAAAAAAAGAATCTGTATATCAAGATGAGGTGTCAATGGGGGATGGGAGACAACATTTGTCCCTGGGGGTGTAGGGAGCAGAGGAGAAGTGAATCCTGCTCCGTGTGTAGATCTGCTCCAAACCCGAGGTGGGCAAGACGTGCCCTTCAGCAGCCTCTTACAGCCTCCACCCGGCTATTTGGACCGTCTGCATGTCATTTTGCTGTCCTGATGCCCGTATATCGCTATCCCTCTCGAGCTCTCGCAGTCCATGTGTGTGGCACTGCCATCTTGGAGAGTGGGTGCCCCGGCCCTGCGGCCCATTACAGCCCTGGCAAACATGCCATCACTTTGGATTATGGGCCGTGGGGGGTTTCAGAGCTTGGTGACGTTACAGGGACTATTGGACAGCCGGCAGTCGAGCACTGAGCGCCTCACTGAGGAGCCTGCAGGAACTGCACAAGCTGCTTTTTCCTTGCAAACTGCTTCCGATCAATTAGTTGATTGATTGGTTAGTTAATTAAATATTCTGCTTGTTTATTCAACCATGAGAAAAGTTCTGCCACTGCACCCAGGGCCACAGTTGGGGTTTCAGCCCAACGAGGGAAGTGAGATTACGAGCTTCAAGGAGCGGCTGACTGATGTGCTGTGGATTTCACAGGGAGGGGTGCAGTGCACTGTGGGATAGCTACTCCCCCTATGTTTGCTGTGTGGTCATTCTCCATCGCTTACATCTTCTACAGTTATACGCATTCACATAGCGTATAGCGTGACTTAGAGTGAGTATAATATATGTGTAAATTAGACTGAGGATAATGAGTATGACAGGAGGGGATGTATAGCGTAAATTAGAATGAGTTTAACTGGAGGAGATGTATAGTGTAAATTAGAATGAGTATAACTGGAAGGGATGTATAGCGTAAATTAAAATGAGTATAACTGGAGGGGATGTATAGTGTAAATTAAAATGAGTATAACTGGAAGGGATGTATAGTGTAAATTAGAATAAGTATGACTGGAGAGGATGTATAGCGTAAATTGGAATGAATATGACTGGAGGGGATGTATAGTGTAAATTAGAATAAGTATGACTGGAGAGGATGTATAGCGTAAATTGGAATGAATATGACTGGAGGGGATGTATAGCGTAAATTAGAATAAGTATGACTGGAGGGGATGTATAGTGTAAATTAGAATGAGTTTAACTGGAGGAGATGTATAGCGTAAATTGGAATGAATATGACTGGAGAGGATGTATAGTGTAAATTAGAATGAGTTTAACTGGAGGAGATGTATAGCGTAAATTAGAATGAGTATGACTGGAGGGGATGTATAGCGTAAATTAGAATCAATACAACTGGAGGAGATGTATAGTGTAAATTAAAATGAGTATAACTGGAAGGGATGTATAGCGTAAATTAAAATGAGTATAACTGGAAGGGATGTATAGTGTAAATTGGAATGAATATGACTGGAGGGGATGTATAGTGTAAATTAGAATCAATACAACTGGAGGGGATGTATAGTGTAAATTAAAATGAGTATAACTGGAAGGGATGTATAGTGTAAATTAGAATAAGTATGACTGGAGGAGATGTATAGCGTAAATTGGAATGAGTATGACTGGAGAGGAAGTATAGTGTAAAGCAGAATGAATATAACTGGAAGGGATGTATAGTGTAAATTAGAATGAATATGACTGGAGGGGATGTATAGTGTAAATTAGAATGAATATAACTGGAAGGGATGTATAGTGTAAATTAGAATGAATATGACTGGAGGGGATGTATAGTGTAAAGCAGAATGAATATAACTGGAAGGGATGTATAGCGTAAAGCAGAATGAATATAACTGGAAGGGATGTATAGCGTAAAGCAGAATGAATATAACTGGAGGGGGTATATAGTGTAAATTACCTTTCAGTTATATATTAAGGGAGCAGAATCAGTGTTTATACTCTGGTCACCATTCTGCGCTCGTGCCCCCTTTTCTCCGTCCCCCTGTCAGGCGATAGGATACAGAGTCGGTCATGTTTGCAGAGTCCTTCCTGAGGTGACCCACCGACCATCCAGGGCGCCTTGGCGCTGCATCTGCTGCAGAACTGACAGCTGGTGACAGGCCTTATTAATTAGAGGATGCCGCATAATTGTATCCTTGTTCGTTCACTTCTGGGGCAGACAGGAAGAGGTGCACTTTGACACCGCTTGTTTTTTCTGCATCGGGGGGGTCTCAGATCGCCGTCTCAGATCGTAGGGCTCCCTGTGACCCGGGCCGGTGGACTGTCTGTGTCTGGCACATCAGTCGGGCAGCTCAGTGGAGACTTAACCTACCCCCCCCAAGCCCTGCTTCTGGACTCCTCAGAGTACATGGCGCAGACTGCAAGAGCAGGTCTGTGCCCCCTGCCCCCCCCCAGCCTGGCAGCCAACCGGCACGTCTGGGTCACGCCAAGCTAAGCTGCTCTTCCTGTCATTAAAGAAGCGAGCTAGTAATCGCATTTGAGCAGCTGGTCAGCTTCTAATTCTAAACAGAAAATATCCATTACGGGGAGGGGGGGGGGGTTTATTCCTCAGCTGCCAAATTAGTCAAAAGCAAAGAAAACATTTCCAATTTATAACAGTGGAACATTTCATCAGGACCTACTCCAGGGTCCTTTCTGACAAGTAACGAGTCTGCAGTCTTAACTGCTGCACCCCCTACTGGCTAATGAAACCAAGGCGAGGTTTGCAGCAGGCCAGCAACAGGTCCACATGGGTCCAAAAAAATCAGAGGCTCTGTTTTCCACTAAGAGACAAACAGAGCTGCCCGGCCCTTTGTCACGCAAGTGTCCCAAGAAGAAGGATATGGACACAAAGAAGCAGCGCGATGCAGGTAAACGAATGCATTCAGAAAGACAATGAAAAGCCATGAAACAGGGGAAAGGGGCCATTATTAAGCATCCTCTGCTGTGCCATGAAATAGAGGGAAATGGTGTGTCGACGTCAGCTTCCGGTGAAATTAAAATAGGAATCCAAAAAAAGCACTCTAACAGAATCATTGGGGTGGCGTTCAGCCTGCGTGATCCCAGCGAGCCAGGCAGCAGTGTGGAATCGCAGGGAGAAAATGCGAGGGCTTTGTTCCTCCGCGTGACCAAAATCCCGCTAATTAGCGCCGGCCAGGCAGTACAGCTTCACATTTGTCACGTGAAGGGAGCGTGTGCAGGGTCCGGGACGTCCGTCTGGTCTTTGCCAAGTGCAAGTCAGATGGAAAGGCAGAGAATGTGTAAAGAATTGTTCTTGGAGGGGGTGGGGGAGCCGGGTGCTGGATCCACTTCTCAGCTTGTTTCGGTCGCTTTAATTGCCGTGGAAAACCTGGCGCACATTCACACGAAGAACACAGACCTCGGGCTGTTAATCAGTATTTATGATCTAGCGTACATGTGTTGGCTGGATTGTAGGAGCGGCTGACACTAGCATATATCAGCATGGATAAATGGTACCATTACTGCGTTACTAGTCACTAATTTACTCTTGTTCACCACAATGCTGGACACAGAGAGGGTTCGTTCTACGTTTTAGTACCTTCAGCTGTGTTCTCTCTGAGTTATAATACTTAACATTAACCCACAACACAAACTTTTCACTATGCATCATGGTGTTTATATCAAGCAGACTGTCACATCTAGTAAAAACAAAATACCTTTTATGAGTGCGTTTATTTTTTTCTAGAACATTTTATTGATTTGTGTAGTTTTAACGTGGATTTCATTAAAGCGGTTTGAGAAAAACACTGTAGAGGAATTCCTGGAATACAGTCCATAGCAAGGGTGTCTAACCAATATCAATAGTGTAATAATAGATTAAAGCTAATGAATAAACAGTTATATCAGGCCACTCTGGACAGAAAAAAACAAACAAGGCCATGTTTCACTCTGCGTGGAGGAAAACACACTCCAGAAGGACAGCCACAGTCTTCAACTTAATGGTCACAACTATATAATTGCAGTGGGCCCTTAGACAATTACCTTTTCGCCTGAAACAAAAAACTGAAACATTTACTGGTTTGCATAGTAATTCTCAGAGCCACAAAACATCATCACAACTGCAAGTGATATAAAATGATTAGTCTGCTTCGGTTAAGCAATAAAAAAAACTGGTTTCCTTTGTGAAGATCGTTGCTTTTATGTGTAACGCATTTCTGGGTTGAAAAAATTTCACTGCCTAATTTGTGGCCGAGTGCACGACCATGGTATATTCTAGAAATGGAACGGTAGCTATACTTAAGAGTCTGCACCATCTTAGCCCTTAAATGTTAAGTGTATGTGAATTAGGCAGATTGTTTGTGTGAAAAATTAGTATTACAACAAAGGCCTCAGCTGGTAACATAATGAAGGACAGGGGAGAGTCTTCAGATTTCATAGGCACTGGTAATACGCTGAACATGTTCTGGATTGTTCTGTTTTCACCGATTTCCAGCACGTCTGACAGAGGAAAGTATGTTCCAAATCAGGGGTCAACGATTGTTTTTGAAGCACAAAAACATACATAAGCCCAATGTCATTGTACAATAAAAGAGCACTTACACTGGCCACACATCAGCGCTTGCTTAGGTCAAGAGCGTTTATCCACCTTCCGAAGAGGGGCAATGCACCGATGGGATTATCCTGCCTGATGCGGTGACTGGTCCATTCAGCGTGCTTCCTGCGTCTATCACATCCAGACAGGGCTGGGATTACGGCCCATTTGCCGACGGGCTGCGTAGTCGCAACCTGAGACCGGTAATTCTGCAGCTGAGTGGACCATTCGTAGCAGTTGTGCTTACTTGTTACCAGCAGCAAAAAAAAGTATTATGGGATAGCTGAAGTAAGAGTGGTGTGTGGCTGTGCGGGTTAGGACTGCATGCCTGTGATCAGACGGTTGCTGGTTCCTGTAACAGTGATTTCACCATTGGGCCCTTAACTCCAGGGACTGGCTGACCCTACTCTCAAATCCTCACTTGTATGCTGCTTTGGACAAAAGCCCTTGCTAAATAAATAATGTAAACATAGTTACTCGGTGGGCAGTACTGTAGCCTCACACCCCCAGGGTCAGGGGCTCAAAGCCCCGCTCTTCTGTATATCCTCCCCCGTTTTCCTCTCACAGGCAAAATGGGAATTGGCTCGCTTGTGGAACTGGTGCCCGGGATCAGATATCCCCACAATGTGATTAAAACCTGTAACTTTTACAATGTAGGGACATTATTTTGGTCCCCACAAGGATAACCTCAATTTTATAAAAATCTGTGAATGGAATCAAAAAAACTAAAAATGGCAAACGTCTTGTATTTCGGTTACTTGTGGTTAAGGTTAGGGCTGGGTAGGGGTTAAGGTTGTCAAAGTTTAGATTAAGGTTATGCCCATAGAAATGGAGAGTCCCCATAAAGATATGAGTACATGGACTGTGTGTGTGTGTGTGTGTGTGTGAGTGACGGACTAGCAGCCTGTCCATGGTGTCCCCTGCGTTGTGCCCTCTGCTTCCTGGGATAAACTCCAGGCTCACCCTGTACCAGATAAGCAGGTACAAAAAATGGTTGGATGGAACAGCATATGGGCCTTATCACTGCTTCTTTTCCAACTGAAGCTCCCCCAACAGGCTCCTATGCATGCGTCTGCCACATCGGCAGGATGACTGCCGGGTTTGCCGTCAGGAAGGCACCGCACCGGTCTTCCTGAACAGGAACTGATCCGCAGTGTCCAGCTGAGGACGGCCAGTAACAGCAGTCATTTTTGATATCCATTATTTCTCACCCTTACAGAAGTCATTAGATACACAAATTCTATAGTGTTTTCCTTAATAGTACATTTTCAGGCTAATTTTATCATAAAGGTCACCAAATAAATCATCCCAATCGATTAGTAAACGTTGACATTTTTCAAATTTAACTTTAACAGTAAAGAGAGAACCAGCACAGGCAGTGCAACGCTTTCCTAACATTTGGAGCTCAGTCTGCAAACACGGTCCAGCCGGGTCCAGCTCACCTTCTGCGGTCCTGGGCCGTTAATATTAGCATATGTATTGAAGCATAGATCTTAAGTGACAGGGACACTGCTTTCCGTTTGAATGGGTCTGAATTGGGTTGAGATGTCTTTTGTGTAGAAGATGCGCATTCCCCTCCACCCCCACCCCCTACTCCTGCACACACACACCACGTCCACAAAGGATGGATTTGTCTTTAAAATGTAGCAGCCTTTGAAAAAATCTTAACTCAGTTAGTGCCTCTCATGCATATGTACTGACCTCTCCATACACAGCAAAATATAAGCTAAACCAACCGCCAGCAGGCCTTATTACTCTCAATATAGATCAATTTTGATAACAGCACTATTAATACAAATATTACTAGTAATAATTACCATTGCTGTTTAATACTAACCCTACTACTAATAACAGTACTAGTTTCTAACAGCATATATACATTTTAATGACGTGACAAAGATGACTGAAATTAATCATAATTGGTATTATTTTCCAGACCTCGATGTCAAAAAAATGTAAAGGGCGCTCTTTGTGTACATAGTTGGAAATCTGTCCGAAAATAAACACGGCATTAAAAAAAGCAAAACAAACCGTACAACCCGTTAAATGTCAGTTCTGCTCTAGAAAATAACGCGTTCTCCCTCAGCCCCATAACACGTTTCATTTTCCCTCGCAGGTAGAGCGGTGTAGTCATTAAAAGGCACTTTTTTTCTGCAACCTTTTATTTTCGTTTGGTTTCATCTTTGGGTTACAGCTCTGCGCCTTCATTTTGTTCATTGTCGGGGCCCCGAATATCTCGCTTTGCTGTTTTTAGACATCCCCCCTTAAATGCGTTCAGTAATGCCGCTTCCTTTTCAGTGATCCTTTAGATCAGATGCGTTGTCACTCGGCTGCCTACTGTCAAACTGAACAAACGTCCTGAGGAAATGAGCACAATTTCAAATCCACAATTACCTGTAAATCCTTTCAAGCGGATGAGCGCAGGGTGCGGGTGTTGTTTGGGGGGGGGGGGCGGCAAGAGGAAAAAAAGCAAAGAAAAAAGCTGCGATCATGTCATTGGGCTTCTGTCGCGCTGCCGGCACCGGTTATTTACAACCGAATCGGTTTCAGAAGCTCTCATTTCTGCATTAATCAATTGCATTCTGTACGACTGGCTGCCGGTGTCCGTGTTTGCTGGCAGTAAGGGGTAAAACGGAGGCAATGTTTCATCTGCGTGTCCGGGCATGCTGCAGCCTACGCGTGCGTCCAGGCTCTCAAGGCGACTGCTGAAGTTTCCCACTTTTTTCCTTCTTATAAAGACATAGGTCTCTATATGATTAATGGAATTAAACAAAACTTGGGTTGTGTTCATAGTATTTTTAAAATATCTAGGTTGTTTTGGGATGGGATTTAGAATTGCAATATTCTCACTGTCTTCGGTGGATGCCGAAACATTAAACAGAAATGTTTTGTTCGTTTTTAACGAAAAGTTCGGGAGACTCGGTGATATAATGTAATAGATCCTGGGTATTTACACATCACATTTCATAATATTGAAACATTTGTCACGAAATCATGAATGTAGAATTTATGTATTAAAATAACCAGCTACTATTTGGCTAATACTATAATATAAATACAGTACAAATGTATTTCTGCCCTGAGGTTTAAGACCCTGTACTGGTCTTGTTTATATGAAATACAGCTATAGTGTGCCCTGGGCATAATGTGATTTGAAGGGGTGGGGGGAGAAAAAAAAACGCGAGGCAAACGTGGCGACTTCATAGCCCGAGGTTGATCTCCACACAAAAACAATCGAACCGATGCCCCCCCGGTCCCACCGCCGCCCCATAAGCGGCCGGCCGGCTTTAATGAACAATGAATTAGGGCCTCCGATCGTAGCGCAAGCAGACAACAAAGGAGAGACACGAATTTAAGGCAGCGAGCCCCGAGGCCCCGCCCCAGCGCCGCCGCCGGCCAATGGGAGGCCGGTATACAAATAGGGCGCAGCGCCGCACCGTCCCGTCCCAGCCCCTGACGTCACCCGCGCATATCCCTCGGCTGCGCTGTCTGGCTGCGGCGAGTCAGACGGACGAGCAGAAAAGCGCTGAGTGAGCCGGGGAGGGGCTCCGGGGAAGGACACCGCCACCGCCACCGCCGGCATCCCATCAGTCTGACGTCCGCCACCAGCGACCCGCACGTCCGCAGAAATCTGGGAGCGGACGACCGAGAGCGTCCGCCTTATTTATTATTTATTTTTTTGCTGGGGGTGGGGGAAACTGGATTGCACTGACTGCTGGGTGCCAGGAGAGAGGCACTGATTTGTACGACCGGTTTGAATACGGTCCCCCCCCACCCGCCCACCCCGGGCTGCCTTACCAGTCCTACCCTCCTTCTTTAGTTTTTTTTTTTTCCTTCTCCAACCCCTCTTTGTCTGAGACTGCAGAAATATCTCAAGATGCCAAGCTCGCTTTTCGCCGACATGGAGCGGAATGGGGGCAATCAGGGGGACGCCCTGGACGACCAAAGAGCCCTGCAGATAGCACTGGACCAGCTCTCCCTTCTTGGCCTGGACAGCGATGACAGCTCCCTGTATGACAGCGAGCCGAGGAAGAAGAGCGTCAACATGACCGAGTGCGTCCCGGTTCCCAGTTCGGAGCACGTAGCCGAGATCGTGGGCAGGCAAGGTGCGTGCATGCATCGATTTCATTTACGCGTCTGTTTTTCTCGTCATTTTGATTTCCTTCTTTTCGGACTTTGGAGATGTAACAGCGAGGGTAACCGTGCAGACGCCTGAATATATGCAGGCTGAGAGCCCTGGTTGAGCGCCGCACTCCGCAAACACAAAGGCTTTTTGCGGAAGCTGCAGGCGGGGCGGCGAGATGCCACCCAAAATCCGCAGTTTTCTGGGCGCTTTGCCGCCCCGTTTCATACACCTTCAGCATGGCAGCAGGGATGGGGCTCCCCCACGCTTTGCTGGGCTTAGTTGTTTTCTTCGGTCTGCAAGTACCGCGCACGAGACTGCATTTTATTGAGTTAGCGCAGTTTTTATGCAGTTTTAAATGCCATCCCGGCACACCTGGGATATGTAACTGTTTTTTGTCACGGCGGTCATGTAGATGACGGTAACGACCAGGGAGAGATGTTTTTCCCCCTCTTGTTTTCGGAGAGGTGCGGTTGAATCAGGCTGCTGTACGGCCAGATACTGGAGCATGTGGTTTTAATTTGTCCTGTGCAAATATGCGCGAATTAGCAAATCCTGTACAAGGGGTCTAACTCTCCCCCATCGCCAGCAGTGTTTACTTGAATTTCAGCGGTATGTATTGTGTTCACCAGTAATCTTACCTGATATGTCTTCCTTATTTTTTTTAACATAGGTTGTAAAATCAAAGCACTGAGAGCAAAGACCAACACCTATATCAAGACTCCAGTCCGGGGGGAGGAACCGGTCTTTGTTGTGACAGGCAGGAGAGAAGATGTAGCCATGGCCAGGAGGGAGATAATCTCTGCTGCGGAGCACTTCTCCATGATCCGGGCCTCCCGGAACAAGAACAGCAGCATGAACGGGGGTGGCACGGTTCCAGGACCGCCAAACCTGCCGGGCCAGACCACCATCCAGGTGCGGGTGCCCTACCGGGTGGTGGGCTTGGTGGTGGGACCCAAGGGGGCCACCATCAAGCGCATCCAGCAGCAGACGCACACCTACATTGTGACCCCAAGCCGCGACAAGGAGCCGGTCTTCGAGGTGACGGGCATGCCCGAGAACGTGGACCGGGCACGGGAGGAGATTGAGGCCCACATTGCCGTGCGCACCGGCGGCCTGGTCGAGCTTGCCGACGACAACGACTTCCATGCCAACGGCACCGATGTGGGCTTCGAGCTACATGGCCACGCCAGCCTGTGGAGTAAGGCCACCCCCGGCGTTACCCCCACCTCCGGCCGCAAACCCTTCTCCAACTACCGCAACGACAGCTCCAGCTCGCTGGGGAGCGCTTCCACGGACTCCTACTTTGGAAACGGCGGCGGTGGCTCCCGGCTGGCCGACTATAGCCCCCCGAGCCCAGCCCTGAGCTACAGCGCCTCCAACAATGGCAACAATAACAACAACAACAACAACAACAATGCCAACATCACCGCCAACGGATTTGTCTATGGGAGTGATGTCATTTCCCCTGATTGCACTGACTTGTCCTATGAGTCGCCTTCAGTCTTCGACCCCACGCCTACACCGCCGGGTCTGATCTGGTCCGGGTTCGACCGCAGCGTGGCCCCTGGCGGAGGCTCTGCCCCCGCCGTCTTCACTGGTGGAACTTCTGCCAACGCCAACGGGATACCAGGGAGCCAACGGAGGGGCAACAGCGGGGCAGCCCAACCCCGGCTATCTCCCCCTCTGCGTCATGTTGGTGGGGGGGCAGAGCATCCCCTGGCCCGTCGCGTGCGCAGCGACCCTGGGGGTGGAGCCCTGAGCTTCCCCGCCTACTCCAGCACAGGCCTCTCCAATGGGCTGGCCTGCTTGGCTGGCGGCCACCTGCCGGGGCTGCCCTCAGACTCCTCATCCTCCAGCTCTTCCTCTAGCTCCTCGTCGGGCACCAGCCGCAAAGGCAGCCGGGACTGCTCCGTGTGCTTCGAGAGCGAGGTCATTGCCGCCCTTGTGCCCTGCGGCCACAACCTCTTCTGCATGGAATGCGCCAACCGCATTTGCGAGAGGAACGAGGCCAAGTGCCCAGTCTGCCACTCTGTGGTCACTCAGGCCATACGCATCTTCTCCTAAGATGCGTCACCGTGGCGACTTACAGACGTGTGACGTATGTATAGGTGTATGTGTGAATGTATACATGTATTGCGCACGTGCATACAGGTCTCACGTGTCCCTGGAGTTGCAGTGTCGCAGGAAAAGGGACTGCTTCCGACTTGGCCATCTGCACGACCCGCAGCTTCAGAAAAACTAGCATATGGAGGCCCTAAAGTGTCAGACTTACCAGAGTCTGTAAGCACCTTTAAGAGGTCTTGCCGCCACTTGAGGTACGAGTCACAAGGGGGGGGGGGGCGTGAAGACGCAGCAATCCTGCAGCTTAAGGTAAAACCAGGAAAATGAACGCATCACACGGGACATGCACACGCAAAAACATACAAGAGAATAATTCCATATTAATTACATTAGTAAAGATCAAAGTATTTTATTCTTTTTTTTTTGACTTGAAAAGATTATATTTCGTATCACAAAGATGTTTACAGATATTTTAATTTAAGTTCAGTGAACTTTTTTTGTAGCGGAGTTCATTTTAGTACAGCCTTGTGGCGACTAACACTGTATTATTTTAATATAAGCCGCTGTGAGCGGAGTCACACACTGCAGTGTGTGTGTGTGTGTCACATCGAAACAGTATTCTGCTGGGTCGGAGGTCTTACACGTTCAGCAAAAAAAAAGTCTTTTAATCCTCTGTGCCCAGCATATTTTCTATCCAGTAATAAAAAGCCTATTTTATTCTATAGTATTACAAAACACGAAATGTATAAAACATTAAGTCGGACGGAAAAGGAACGTTTATGCTTTCTAAAAATTTGTATGAATTAGATATCAGTGGAAGTTACAGGATTCTGTTCCACCATATAGTTTTAGTACTTCTATTTTAATACATTTCTTTATTACTTGTTTATGTATATGTAGGTGAAGTTACTTGAGCATAAATGTACTTTATTGAGCAAAGTTTAAAAAAAAAAGTATATTTTATTTTATGATAAAGGGCCTTTAACCTCATGGTCAAATCCTAATATTATATTTGCTGAAACAAGATTTGAAAATGTATCAAGAGTTTTATTTTTCTGACATTTAAAGTTCTACATGATAAGGGTAAAACTTAAGGTGCTACTTTGTGTTTTTTTTTAAGTATTTCTATATAAATAAAATAAAATGGTACATGAAATAAGTGTGCTTTTCTTATTGGAGGGGCGCTGTTTTAAAACCTCTTGGTCTGGCTGTGTAACTGATGCCACCCTTTGACAGTTTTGCTCTGTGTGTTTTGTGGCCTTAATTGTGTTGCTCACCTCTGTCCGTTTGTTTTAAAGTCTCTCCAGACACAGGCAGAGGCACGTGTGATCCTCACCGCTCTATAAAGGGCGCGAGCGGACATTGCTTTGGGGGGCCACGCTGGCCCCCCTCCGCCCCCGTCAGCTTCTGAGCTGAAGCCGATGTCGCAGGCTGGCTTTTACCCGAAGGCTGTCCTGCAGGCATGATGACGTTCCACGTAAAATATTCCAGCTGTCTTCTTGCGGTGTGTTTTTAATTTGCCGACTTCTGGTGTAAGAATTTGTTTTTTCGCAGTCTGATAGCGATTGGTAGCATCCTGGGAAGAGCAGGAGGGTGACCCAGGGATGCGATTGGACGGGAAAAGATGTTGGGCGTGTTCCCGCTGCTCTGACGCAGGAGGAAACCTGAGCAGCCGGGCTGACGCTCTGCAGCTCCGAGCCGCACGCTTCTCTCTCCATTCATCAAATATTATTTGTGTAAAGTCCAGCGAAAGCATGAATGATGCCATTTATGTGGCAGCAATTGTCTTTATAGTGTGACGCTTCGCACGAGGCATGTCTGCTTTCTGGAGATGTAGGGCAGTACAATGCAAGAAACCCCATTGATATTTTCTCAGAGCAGCTGTCAAGCTCTGTGAATTGACATCATTAACTGGAATCGGGAGGAAAATCTGGTTAACAAAGGCGGGTTTTCCGACGTGTGGCGGCTCCGCCACCAGATAGGGGGTGAGTCGGCAGGGCCAGGAGGGTGCTCGTTATCTGGTTCAAGACACAGCCAGTGTCTACACAAGACTGTGCGCTAAGTGAAAATCAGAGCCCATCCTGTGGCAGGGTGTATTGCATGGCGCTGTCCAGGAGGAGGCGCTCTAAAACATTGCTTTTTCTTCCTAGTTGGCACCAGGCAAGTGACTTCAGGATAAATAGAGCCAGAGGTCTGATGGGCCTCCAGGTTGGTTCGTGGGGGTAGGGGGGGATATAAGGATATATGAGTCACATGCTGCTTGCAGGAGCCCCCTACTGATTTATTTGCAGAAGCACGGAAGTGGAGCTGTGATGCCTGTGCAAAGGGAATGAAGCAGCAGTTTATCATTCTTTGTACTCTTTCTGTGCTCTGCATTGGAATTGGGGTTTGTTTATTTGCCTGATTTCAGCCTTGGGGTCATATTATTAATGTTATTTTGTCGCCTGGAGAACATTTTTTCTATACCCTAAATAACTGATTATTTTATACTGGAGTGATTAAGCATAAGTACTTTCCTCAGCACTACCAGGGCCAAGCCTTCCTGGGATTTCACCACAGACTGACCTATATTTGGTTCCTTTAACCATTGCACCACCTGCTGGTCTGTATAGAGCTAGGTATTTTGTGTGATGAAAGGGCATGAGGGTTAGCAGTCAGGGTTTCCCCACCCTTGAAAAAAAAGCTGGCGGACTCACTGGCAGAGTGCATAGGGGGTGTGCATTACACATGGGTGGGGTTCTTAGGCAATGTGTCGGTGTGCCTCTAATTTTATACTAGGGGGGGGGCATGTTTGGCTGCAGGTTAGCTAAACGAGGTCAGGGTGTCAGTTGTGTGCCCATGGGCATGTTAGTGGCTGCTCCCCCATTCAGGCAGGGTCTCCTTCAGAAAACCTTGGGGGGGGGGGGCTCATAAATTCTGAATAGCAGTCTTTCTAGATGACAGATTTAATGTGAGGTTTTCTCCTTAGTGTGCGTTCCAAAATTCGGTTTGATTGCTACCAGTGTCGGCCATTTCATTTCAATCTTTACATAAAATGACAAGGTATAATACCCCCCCCCCATTCATTTAGCTTTTTGTGACTGTGCATTAAAAGCATGACCCTGACGGCTTCCACTTCTGATCTGGGCCTGTGTGGCTAGGACGAGAGTCACTTTCAACTGTCCGCTCTCCTGCCTCTCGTAACGCCTGACGTTTGCATTTGCTATAAGTGAGAACACTCGAGACAAACGCCGCCTTGGGCTGATTCATCTCCACAGCTCTGGTTTATTCCCAACGCATTCCTTTTGAAACGCAATAAATCACATTAGCTGTGTTTACCAGCTGATCACTCAGTGCATCTTTTTATATGAGAGATATGACATCCATTCTGTCATTTCAAATGGGTAAAATGTGACCTTACCAAGATGGTGAATCCCCCAGTCACCTTCCATACAGCTTATCCAGTTGAGGGTGACAGTGAGCCTAGAAACGTATCCCGGAATGCACAGGGCAGCAGACACCCAGGATGGGATGTCAGTCCATAGCACTACAGGTGCTGTATGCTTTTTTCATTTTCTGGGATTTTTTTTTACTGTAAGACAGCTTGTCAGCTTCTTGCAGAAATGCCAACCTTCACCTGAATTTTTAAGATGCCAAATCTCCAGCAATCCGCTGATACACTGGATTAGTGGTACGTTTCAGGCCTAAGGGGTCTCTTTGGAGGTGGCACAGTGACTGATGTGAGCGTTAGAGTGAGAGAGGAGTCACACTTGAGCCTGTGGACCTACCACTCCTCTGTTACTTGGCCAATTACCGGCCTATCTGACAGCCCATAACTTGCGTCTTAAACTCACTCCAGCGGATTCCAGACGCCCCAATATCCCAAATAAAACCTCAACACAATATCACGTGTCTTCCCAGAGCTCAATAAATGCCGTTTTAGCTGGCTTTGCATTCTTGTGTTTTTAACTTTTCCTTTTATTTACAAAGGAAATTTTTAAACCATCCCCGCTGTGTCTATTAAGTCTTAAATGTGAAGGCAGCTCTTTGAACACAACCCATATGCAGCGACGGGGCTGGAGTATAGACCTGTAGGATTTGGACGCTTGGGGGGAGAAAAGCGTACATGGCCACCTTCTTCAGAAATTATTTTAAAAAACTTAGTAGAATTCAGCCCACATCCTTCAGCTTATTTGATCTCGCCAGAAATTAATTTTGTTCGCCAGTTAGGCTAAAATCCAGAGTAACGGAACTAGGTTTGTGTGTCCTGACTTTGATTAAAAAAAAGCAGTGAAATCTGTAAACCTACAGCTGTAGCACCCCTGGGGGGTGACCGGGGACGTCTCTGGACCAGCCAAATGGGCAGATGTCCTGACAGGCAGGCAGTGATCAGAGCTGGATCGCTTTTCTGGAAGAGGCGAACAGCGCGACTCACTGGCCGCAGCGTCTGGCCGCACCGGGGATCTTTTTTCGGCGATTTGGTCAGTCCTGTGGGTCCTCACGCAGCATGACCCCGTTTGTCTCCGCATTATAAAACGCTGGTACTAAGGCCGTTTTATTCCGAGGAACAGAAGCCTTGTTGAGCGAGTATTTCGGTGACTTTGAATCAGAGCGGCTGATACGCACCAAAAAAGCCTCTGGCAGACAGCAACCCCCCTCCTTTCCTGTTCCAACTGATCCAGATAAATGTTAATGTCCGGTAGGAATCCGCGTGCTTTGGTAAGCCCTATTCCTTATGAAGCACCATCAATCAGATCGTGCGCACAAATCCCAGCGCTGGTATTTCTGTGATGGACGCAGATGCTTTAATTCTTCAGAGCATGTGGAAACATGGAAATACTGTAACAAGATGGGTTAAAAGGAGCCGAAGTAATTTTATTTGCTGCACGCATTTTGATCTCAATCCACTTGTCTAATTCAACGGGGATTTTCAATGGGAAAAGTTCTGTGTGGGCGACATGACACCCAGAATGGATAATTAGCAGAAAGTACGACTGATCTCTGGGACTCTGCGCCTATAAAGACATGTTTGTCTCTTTCTCTGTTTGCTCTAGGTCCAATAATTCTACAGAGATTTTTTTTACCCTGAAAAGTATAATATGTGATATTTGGCAGATAGACCGGAGCCGCACACATCTGTTCCAGCTGTTAACTTCTCCCAGACTTTCCGCGCCTCTGCCTAATTTTCCTTTAGAGCATTTTCACAAGCGAATTGTTGTAGTTTTCCTAAGATTTTCATTATTTCCCCCAGAGGTGATCGAAAAACATTAAGGTGTCCTTCTCCATCCTGCTGCCATCCACGAGGCCAACATCTCCCTACATCAGTCTGCTGTCTGCATTTGCGCATTACTGTCCCCCGCGTTGAGCTTTACAGTCGGCTGCTGTATTGGTTAAGGTACCTGAAAATGCGATCGTTCAGTCTTCAGGTTGGTCTCTTTTACACCTTTAAGAAGAACGCTTGATATGTTATAATAAAACAATGTAAAATATACAGGTGTGCGAAACACTAAAACTCTAAGATGGTTTAAGTAAATCTTAATGAACTAAACGTGGATGCTGACAGTACTGAAGGAGCTGGGCAGTGTTTACAGGAAACGCCTCCTTATGTTAGATTTCGCCGTAGGCGTTCCTACAAGCGCTCTACCAGCTTCACACCCGCAGACCCAGGCGATCGCTGATGGTCATTAATCAAGGCTGATTATACGTCCCAGTTTAAAGCAGCTCTGCCTTGATGAGACTCGCCTCGTCGCTCCTTCAAACGAGGTTTAGCCACACCGGTTTAGAGCCACAGAGCCGAATTAAAAGTGGCACAATCAATGAAACGCTGAGATGTTTTAACACTGATCCCGGGCTGGAGCACAGTGCGCCGGAGACTCGCACTTCGCTTTGAAAATGCTCGGTGTTGACAATGCAAAGACCCTGGCTCCGTCGAGCTTAACCATACCAGATCTGAATAAAGACTGCATTACCTGATACTTTGATGGCACCTCAGCGCTTAAATTTTCATCCCTCCAGACAGTAATACTATTCCTTAGACAATATAACATGTAGGGCGGTTAGTAGCGGTGGATAATCATCTGCGAGCCATGGATACTATAAAAAAATAAAATCAGACCCAGTGTTCTTTCTCGTTTTCTTTTCCTGACAAATGATTTTTATTAACTACCACAAAGCACGCGTCTTTGGGATGAATATTGTCCGCGAGGACTTAATGGATGGTGACTCAGGAATCTGTAATCTTGGTTGACAAAGCACAAAGGGGTAAGTTACCGCAAGACATGTAAGGAACGCTAGTGAGGAAAGTATATTTCTTACACTGCGCTGTATGACAATAAACGGTCTGTGTCGCGCTTATATATGAATGTTCCAGTAAGTGTAGTGTATACTGGGGAGGAGTTAGCCAGATAAACGGTGTAATCCTCACCATCTGTAATGGCTGCATGCAGGCCTAGCACATGAATGGACACAAAATCTTTCTGTTTTGTCCCTGAAGGACTTAACTCCCTCATCCCTTTTTGCGAAGTGTAGTGCAGCTCTGGAAGAGGAACCCCCCAGCTTGTCCAAACTACACTGGTGAGTGAGCGTCCAGGGTGTGTCAGGCTGTGGAAAGAGCTAAGAGCCCTCCAGTGAATGTCAGCAAAATTCAGCTCACTTATTGAGCTCATTGAAAGGCGTGTTGTATATAAAAACAATTCTCCAGATCTTGTACTACATTGTCTGGACCCCATTTATGATGTCATAATGTGGATCATCAAGTGTCCCGGGCATGAGCTACCATCCTCTCTGTGTATAAGGATCTTATCCCATCCCCACTGTGCCCTTGTTACTTACGGTACATGAGCCTCGGACCTTGTTGTCACCAGGGCTGCCAGCTGTCACACGTTTGGTGTGACATTCATCACGCTTTCAGACTCTCATGCTCACGCAAGAATTCTCACGACGAATCGGTATTATTCCATTATAAACCTAAAATTAGCTACATCAAAAGTATTGGGGCAGTTTGCAAACCGTACTAACTATTTACAGGATAATAAAACTGTTACATACATGTAAATGAGTGTGTAGACTTGTCTCACGTCAGCCAGTTGAGCAAAATTGGGAACCCTGTTGTTACTGATGTCCCTGCCTCTGTCAGTAGGGGGCGCTGTCGGTGGGGTGTATGTGAGGGGGTACCCTCTGGCTACTGTCCCAGCTGTCCTTCCTGAGCTAAACTGTCTGTGGGCTGGTGACACAGGTGACAGAAGCAGGAGCTTTGGAGCTCCCTGTGCCCCTGGCCATGCATGCTTCACAAAATCTGCACCAACCGCTGAAAGAAAGCGTATGATTTACTCTCAGCTCACTGCAAGAAGAGCTGTGATTCGCTCTGGTTGTGTTGTGACAAGGAGTGTGATTGGCCTGCTCACCCAATAGGCGTGACGATGGCCTTTCTGGACATCAGACGGACGCTGTTTGCGTTTGGAGTGCCCCCCCTCACTTAGCTGGGGCCCTCTGCGGCCCCTGGGATTAGCTTATTAGCATACTCTTGTAGCAGCATAATGACAGGTTAGCATTAAGAGAGCTTTCACCCAGAGAGGTCAGCAACAACAATGACGAGAAGGAATGAAGCCCCCGTTTCTCTGCCCTCTCTCCCTCCTCCTCCTTTCCCCCGTGGGAATCCCCTTTTCTGTTTCAGAGGTAGTGGGTACCTTTTGAACTGGTCAGGTTATTTGCCTCACAATGCCTTTCTCTGGTGACGTATTTTTTCCTACCCATCAGGCATTGTGTGAAATAATGCAAACTGGATCTTAGAAAGGAAGATCCTTTGACATTCATGAACTGTGACCCTCTCACAACCCCCCCCACCCCCAACCCCACCCATACACCTTCAACCTCAAATTCAAGCCTGATCGTGTTGCTTCTGAAAGTGGGCTTAACTGGGAGGGGGGTTATCTCTGTTAGGCTGAGTCAGCATGTCATGTACAGATACCTCTGCCACAAAGGGGCGACAGTCAGCTGACAGAGCCCTTGAGCTTGGTGGCCAAGGTTGATTGGACCGGGGGCGAGTTGATCCTGCAGATTTCCAGAACACAGGCTCCAGAGCCATGTTTGCATGTTCTCCCTGTGCTGCCTTCAGGACACAGGCTTCCTCCCAGAGTGCAGATACTCGCAGTCAGGCTAATTGCCATCTCTAAATTAGCCGTAGTGTATGATTTTCTTTGTGTGTGTGTATATGTACTGTTATCAATAACTGAAAGTGTATCCATAATTACTAGAGATGGCATGGTATAATTTTTTCTGGTTCAGTCCCAATACCAGTTATAAAATTTTGAGAATCTACCGATACTGATATCGATACCGATACTGATACTGATACCGATACTGATACTGATCCAATATTTTTTCCCCTTTATCAGCCACTAAGCGTTAAGTGAGATTTTTATCAATACATTTCAATTAACATGGCAAGCTCTCTCCATTTCCTGTTCCCGCAGCATTGTTGTGCCCCCCCCCCCCCCCCAATATCTGATCCAGCATTTTTTGCCAGAATTCACCCAATATCGATAGTGGTTATTGTAATGGTGCCATCTCTAATAATTACGGTTTATTACTTAGCTGACAGTTTCCAGGAAGCTTGTTACATTCATCTCATTATTGCCCAATCGTCATACTGGTACTTGTTACCAAT
Organism: Mormyrus iriodes; assembly: GCA_011763525.2. Lineage (NCBI taxonomy): Eukaryota > Metazoa > Chordata > Actinopteri > Osteoglossiformes > Mormyridae > Mormyrus > Mormyrus iriodes. The sequence continues at coordinate 6,697,845 of JAAGVU020000008.1, read as the reverse complement.
GAGAAATAAGGAATATCCAGCGTTTGAAACCAGGAGCTGAGCATTATGACATCATGACCAGATTGACTGTAATGAAGTGATGTAAGTGGGGTGACTCTGGGTGGTGCTGGATTGGGAAACTCCTCCCTGCAGTGTTTAACATCCCAGAACGGGTCATTATGCCATAACCTTGAGCGTGGTGCTTAAAATGAATCATTTCAGTAAAAATATACAGCTTTATAAATGCAAGGATCGTGAAATATTCATTGTGTAAGATAATATTTTATTTATCCAGCGAAAGAGCGATATAAATAAAATCTTGGGGGTGCATTGATTTTTATATCAAGTTTTTGGTGGACTAATGATCAGTGCATGAGATATGTCTGTGGTCTTTGTGTTACTTTCAGGGGCCACTGGACCCGGGTTTATTCTTAGCCTGCGAGGAGATGAGTGGCTTAATAATGTAGAATCAGGGTGCCTTGGATTATTTTCTTGTTGAATCTAAAATTCGCATGAGGTCAATACCAAATGATTCAAATAATAAAATTTGTGATGCGGAATGTGACAGTACGCCATATTTAAAAGCACACATGACACGTAATGCTGTTACTGAATGTTATTAAATTAGGTCTAATGCTACAAAATAATATTTTTAAAATATCGTAATGCTTCTAACTAATGGTAATAAATGGAATTTGGCTTGAAGCTGCATTTATTTCTTTTTCACGTGGCCACATTCTGAAGCCGCCAACGTCGTGACTCGTCGCTGGGCTGATGGGGGTGTGTGTCACATGACACCGTGGGCAAGGTGGCTGTACGTTTATACCTTCAGAGAGATGGGAACCCGTCACATTCCCGCCACATCCTCATGTCTAAGTTATTACCGTAATAAAAGGATGTGTGTTTGGTGGGGGGGGAGGGGGGTTGCATGGGCCTGGGGGCTGTGATTGTCCCGAGGCCTGTTTGATTGCCTTTTGTTCGCCCTAAACCCCCCCACATGCACTAGAGGGTTTCAAAGACAAATAGACCTGAATGCATTCAGAGTTGGAACATAATGCCTTATTGCACGTGTCACACCCTTTCCTGTGTGCACATCTTCTTTTCTGGATATGGGGGGCAGGTATATGTTTGTAATATCATCAAATGTATTCATGCCATGCAGATATTTGTGCAGACAGCTGGACGTGTGTAGGCCTCGGGATGGGCATGGGGTGAGTAGCGGCGTGCAGATCAGGGCCCCGTGCTATGTAAACTAGGCAGCTGGCTTACCAGATCAAAGCTGCGTGCCATGCGGAATGGGCGGCCTGCTCGCCAGATCAGGGCCACGCGTCATGTGGACTTGGCGGCCAGCAGCTTGCGCATAGCAGTGCTCTTCAGATACTCGGAGGGATGCTGAGCTCATTGACTCCTTCTGGCAGCCGCGCCCTCCTCTGACCTGCAGGTTCCGAATTGCCCACAGAGTGATAAAGATCTGATACTTTTTACCTTGTGGGGACATTTTTCCGGTTCCCACAAGGGGAAACTCGGTTAAATTTTGGGCTGGGTAAGGTTAAGGTTTTCATAGTTAGGGTTAGGGTTATGTCTCTAGAAATGACTGCATTATTTTTTGTTCAAAATCCATTTCTTCAATGATTCACTTGAAGTCCTCAGCCAACATTGTTCTTGGGTGGATTTTGACTTAGATGATGTGTAAACACGGCACATTGTTCCAGTGGATTGTGCAAGTGACGCGAAAGGCGAGGTCTGAGACCCTCTCAGGGCTAGGGATCCACAAAACGCCCACTTCGGTGGTAATGGAAGCCTCTTCATACCCCCGGAGTCCCCACAGCTGCCCGTTAAACCCCTGCTGGCCGGCCGGCTGGAAAGCCATACCACTGATACCTGGGGAAGAAGCTGTCGGCAGAGAGAGAGAAAAAATACCGTCAGATTTTCTGAGAACAAGTCCAACTGTAGGAATGAACGTGTGAAGGTGTTCCTGCTCCTATTCCAGTTCTTTGTCCTTCCTGCTGTAACACCAGTGATCCCCAACACCCCCCAAAGATGGGTTCAGAAGGAGTAGCGATCAAGGAAAACAAAATATTAGCTCCAGTGATCCAGATCTAGAGCAAATAAAACCACTTGTGCTGAGAAGATCAAGGAAATCCCTTAGATGGCGATCAGGTGTTAGATGGCAACAAGGCACCTTTCCCCAAACCTGGGAGGCTCCACCCACCGGTAGAGAGATGCTGATGTCTCCGCGTCGGTATCGGTCCCCTTGCGTGCTTTGATCAGGCGGCACGCAGCCCCTGGTCGCTCATTTAATGTGGCGGATGGCCACCTGTGTGCCTGCATTTCTGTGACTGCTCTCTGCGGGAGGCCATCTGCTTTAATTTAGAGAGTGCTACAAGCTGTTAAGGTAGCCCTGGTCAGCCTAACCTTTGCTAATGCCCCACCAGGCTTGAAACAATCCAGCCGCCTTAACAGCGGGCACCCGGTTTGAGTCATGATAATGAGCCGTTTAAAAAAACAATATAATAACTAGGTGTTCACCCCTGAACCTGACCCTTTTTCGCTCGGACACTTTGATCCTGACTGTGACATAGATTAACTGTGAGATTTATGCCCTGAACCTTTTTTATCCTTTTAATAGCGCTTGACAGGGTAAATATTTTAATTTAACTGCGCCATTACTGCTTGTGTGCCATAAGTAAGAACGTTACCTGTGATCCATCCAAGCCCATCCCATTTCCTGTGTTTGGATGTTATCCGCACCTCCTTCGGTTGGCCCTCACACTTTTTGGATTCAAAGACGGACAAACCTGGGGGTTAAAGCCCGGCCCGGATGCGTCGCACAGAATCCGCAGGACGATTTTAGTAACTTTTCTTTCCGACTGGTGTGACCGCGGGGGGGCACAGTGCAGGATTCTGGCAGATAAATGGAAGCAGACTGGTGGGGTCGTGAAATGGTTTCCTTCAGCTGTGAATCAGGCTGGTGGTTGAGGTGCTGTGGCGCTACGTGTGGGCGTTGGGTGGGGGGAGGCGTAGGCGGTTGGGGGGGGAGTAGTGGCATAGCGGGCTCACTCGTGTTTCTGGGGGCATCTGGTCACGCAGATGTTGGGAGGAACATACCACATAATCAGGTACCCACCTACTCACAGGTTACGGTATAAGCGCGAAAACCGCACATTTTAAGGGCCTCTAGCATAGTTACGTTGATGGTATTTATGTACACATGCTTAAAATGCGGTGGAATGTTCTGGTGGCTACCAGTCTCTTCTGTTAGCCCTAAGGGTCTCTGATACGGCTGTGTGGGCGAGCGGAGTGCTCTGCCGTGGGAGGGGAACATGGCTGCGGGGCCAGGAAAAGCTACTTGCCATACCGTCCCTCTTTCCTTCCCATGGCTGAGTGGCTGCCACAGATTTACTATGTCCTTCCCTGCTGTTCCCAGATCAGTGGGGGCTCCATATGGGGTTTCATCATGGGGACTTTGATGCCCATTTTCAGCCCCTCCTGCTGGTCGGTTTCGATACAGGCTCTCTGTGTTCCGCAGGTATTGGCCAATCACAGCAATCGCATGGTCACATGGTCATTCCCATCATCCTCCATCACCCTGCTTTAGTGTCTGTGTTCATGGTATAGAGAATGGCAGCTGTTCTCATACTGCCGGCTTCATGCAGCTTAATGTATTTCAGACAACATGGTAGCTTTTTCATTCTGTGAGAAGTAATCCCAAGAAATCTTCAGTTACTCCATTCAAAACCAGGATTGTGAAGACCAGTTGTGGGGGGGGGGGACGGTGGGAAGAGTCATCCGAAAGGCACGTATTTGGACTGTGGGGGGAAAGTCCCTGGACAGAGAACTGGGGCTGAGTTCAAATCAAACATATGATGTGTCCGTTCAGCGCGCAAAGGAAAGCATGGCGACCTCAGGAGCACGCTCGCCGCGACGTCTCGCGCGGAGCTCAAAGCACTGTCTGGTAGTGCAGCATCAGACTGAGCGCAACTGACTCTCTCCACTAGATTTCGTGGAAGTGCTTGGTGACATTTTGTGGGCAAAATACTTGCCTTCTGAGTCCTTTGTTTGATCTTTTGAATCACAATGTGATTCTTGGCTTGAAAAGAATTTTCAGTCCCCCTGGAAAAAGAAAAAGAGAAAACAAAATTTTATATATATATATATATATATATCCTCACCCCCTCCCATAGGGAGGTTGATCTGATGCAAATGGAGGTGAATGTAAACACTTGCTTAGCCTGCCCTTTTCCAGCAAAGTGAACAGATTGCGCCGGTAGCTTAGCGTGAATCGGACTGCAGCCGCCTGTCATGTCTCACCGTTCTCGCGGTGCACCATCCCGCCCGCGCCATTTAGACGAGCACACTGTGGCCCTCAGCTTTCCGAGATTCTGCGCTTACTGATAATGAGCTGCCCTTAGCGGGCGCGTGAATAATTCAGCTGCCGGGGAACAAAACGTGGCGTTCGCCACAAAAATACCGCTGACCAGGCTGGGCTGCATAATGTGGCTGTTAAGTAGAATTGGAGAGGTTGGGCTCTCTTTGATTTCTGAAAGGTCAGTGACCCTTCGTCACACTCGAAATGCATTAGCGACCTGACTACCAACGACCCACAGAGTGGCGGGCGTGAAAACGCTCCTCATCTGCAAGGCCAAGCCGACGAGGGTATCTTTCGAGCTCGACACCATCTCACGGTAAATGGGCCAGTCTTCTCGCTTGCCAGCAGCGTTAGCAGGGCACATGGGCCCTGAAGATCAGAACACCTTTGGCTGGGGTAGAGATCGTTGTTTTGGCACACGGCTGTATAATGGAGGCATAAGGGACGAGGAGAAGGAAGAAACTCCGAATCATGACATCTATAACTTTTTTTAAAAATGCGGGGCGGCACAGCTCTGCTTGGGGGTCAGCATTTTTTAGAGGGAAACACTGTATCTAATTAACCATTATTGAATTAACCATTTAGGTAAACTTATTGCGGGTTGAACCGACAGCTTTCAGTTCCAGACGAACTGACTGCACGTGGAAGTCTGATCTGCCAGCCTAGCTCTGTTTTATTGGAAGGTGACTGGTCTCACGTCCGAATGGAGTTCATTCAGACATCTGATTATTCTATGCATCATGTTGTCTTAACGGATATAGGCAAAATAAAAGCTAGATTTGCCCAAGGGGGGGGAGGAGTCCTGAATATCACCCCCCCCCCCCAGACTCTTGTGTTGAAGCACAGGGGGGGGAGTTATAAATGGAGCCCCTCGCTTTGAGCTGTAACGAACGTGGAGAGGCATCAGTCTGTGTGATATACCTGCTCCTGCAGCCGCTTCCTGTCACCCCCACCTGGAAGCACTCACTTGCTGTCAGATTTACGGAGCTCCCCCCAGGCACGATTTATGCGGCATGTTCATGTGTATCTGTTAGCCGCTCGCAGACAGACGTGGTCTCTGTTACCCTGGGGTTCATTTAGCCCATCTGCAGAGAGACGAGCTTCCTCTTTGCGCAGCTTCGGCTCGGAGGCAGTGTGTTGGACGGCTGCGTCACGTGTGACGGGGCCTGGTGCTGACACTGTGCTGTGACTTTACACTCTCCAGGTCACAAAGCCCCGTGCCTTCTGGCTGCTTAGGAGGGTCATTCCCAGTGAGAGCTTCAAACCTACAGCGGCGATGCGATGGCTGACCTTTCAGGACCTTAAAATGCCTCTGGTTCATTGCTGATTCGGCAAGTTTTTAAAAGTTGGCCTTATTTATAAAAAGGGCTTTTTATCTGTAATTCCTCAAAGGCCTGTGGACATGTACATAGACCAGGTTTCCAGGTGTCCATTCAGCATTTTTGTCATGCAGCCCCCTTCCAAAATCTGGCCCTGTGTGACAGTGTATGGCTAACGCCAGCCAGAACCGAGGCACTAAACACAGATCAGCTGTTAACTTTTCTGAAGCCCCAAAGTCAAGCCCTACTGTTGTGCCCTTGAAGATGCTGAATCATCTTATCCTGCTGTACTGATGTGTAAAGGTGTCAGACACATATGACCACTGAGCCCAGCGACTGCATTTGCATGTGTGAGGACCACAGAGACACTGGTCCCTGCTGCAAACTGCACTTTACCGCCACCCACTGACAGGCCCAAATTTTACCCTTAGCAGTTAGTACAGGCCCGTTTGCAAGCTAATGATCACTGTAGGTACTCGTCGAGAAAGTGTACGATATTTCCAATAGCCTTCATCCTCTGTGTTAAAGAAAAGCCGTTCACAACCTCTGCATCTGTAACTTATGAACGGTATAAGAAACGCCAGTCTGGATTGTATGCCCTTCCTGGCTGAAATCATTCTGAACAATGGACCCTGGACATTGTAAGAGGGCGACAGAGGTGGCTAACTTAGGTCTCGAGAGTATTTTGTTTCAATCAACCAGTTCAGTATAAAAAGTCACAGTCACAGAGTACTCAACTGGTTGGTTGAAACAAAATCTTGGTTTGGAACTAAGTGAACTACCAACCTCTGGACGGTCAGAAGGCACAGAGGAAAAAGAGGATTTTTTTTAAAGGAACAAGCAGACAGCAACTTAAAATGTAACTGCTGGGTTGTCATCTAGACAAAAAGCGAATCATCTGACACAGACTTTTTCCCAGTCTGTCTGCCCCCCCGGACCCACACAGGAAGTGTGTTAAGGTGGCTGGCTGGATGGACAGCAGAGGGCCTAAGTCCCTTGGGGTAACGGGGTGAAGCCATGCTGGACTTCAGCACAGGCTAACCTTAGTAGCTGGTTGTTACAGTAGCCTTGTATGTTGCAGATAGGACTCCAACAATCACTCAGGGACTGCTACCCTCCCCAAACTAACCATATGATAACATCAGATTACATTTGCATTAATTAATTAATTAATTAATTAATTCCATAACTCCATAAAGTGTATCTCCGCTACCTGTGGCATGGTTCCAGCCTGCACACCCTTCTGTCATTGACGTCTCTCCTGTCTGCCCTGCTGCTGTACCACTGTTCATCCTGCCATCTGAAGAAGCCCCAGCACCTTCCTGCCATCACCTGTCTGCCCTCTGCTTTGTGACTTAAATGTTAAAATTGGGACAGTATAATTTGACCACCTCTGCAGGTCCCTGGAGGATGGGCTCCCCCTTTGGGTCTGGTTAGGATTGGGGCTTCCTCTGCTGGCCCCTGGAGGATGGGCTCCCCCTTTGGGTCTGGTTAGGATTGGGGCTTCCTCTGCAGGTCCCTGGAGGATGGGCTCCCCCTTTGGGTCTGGTTAGGGTTAGGGCTTCCTCTGCCGGACCCTGGAGGATGGGCTCCCCCTTTGAGTCTGGTTCTTCTCAAGGTTTCTTTCTTCTAGGGAGTTTTTCCTTGCCACTGTCGCCTCTGGCTTGCTCACTGGGGAGTTTGGGCGGGGATAAAGTAAAGCACTTTGAGACAACGTAATGTTCTGGAAAAGCGCTATACAAATAAAATTGAATTTAATTGAATTGAATAACATTTTCACGGTTTTGAACAGACTCTAACTTTGCAACTGTTTAACTTATCCTCCATTTTTCAATGTTGTCCATTATTCGTTGAACAGTCAAAGCACTTTTATTTTCAACTTCAAAAGACATTCGAACCACATTAGATAAATTCATGTGACCTGCACATATAATTCGATTGCCTTTTTGGCGTGGCCCTGCAATGGGATACAAATTTCATTTTCGAAATCATGTGAGACAATCTGATTGATTCCTCCAGTGAAGGTGCGAATCGCGGAGCTGTGCAGCTCTGCGGCTAGACTCTGTTGCCAAATTTGGCCTTCGGTAGGGCCAGGGGCACCTGTGTGAACCCTGGGATGGATCGGTGCAGGTATAAGCCTGGCAATCGCACCCCTCAGGCCGGATAAACAATGTGCTGTTCCTGGCTCTTTTGCATTATTTTGCGCTTTTTGGATTAGAGGCTGAGCATTTCGTTGTGTGAGTACCTGTACTCTGTGCAATTACAGTAAAGTACAATCTAATCTGTCTGAGCCACTCAGCTACGCAGTACATTAGCGAGCATTAATGTGAGCTGGATGGCCAAAGTGCGAAATGGCCTGGCCTAAATTTTTAGCAAGAAAATACACTTAATGATTCAACTCACTGGCAAAGCGCTGTGGTCTTCGGTTATGTAACATTAACAAGCCAATTGGTAAATCCTCCCTGAAAAATGGGAAATGAAGAACCCATTTCTTCTCTAAGATGGAGCACAAGCACAGCTTGTCCTGAGGCCCCCCGTGATCCCATGGACCAGGACCCCCACGGCCTGCTGGGAGGGAGATTTAGATTGCTTTGGCCCATCTCTCCTGGCTTTCAGACAACCAATCAGGTGCCAACGATGCTCTATCCACAGGGGACTTTTCCCTTCAGCTCCATTATTCAACAGGGCTCTCACATTCAAATGCGAGGGCGGGGGGGGGGGGCCTGATGTTACATCAAGTGGATAAAGCAGACTTTTGGGTCTGTTTACCCATCGTATGACAATGGTGATTGTCATGCGGCTTTTCAAGGGCCTTGTATAATCAGCATGGCCGGACTCCCCCTGCCCCCACCGGGGGAGACCCCATGCCATCCTGGGTAACCCTTTTTTCTGGGGTGGAGTGATGGGAAGGTGGCATGAGAAAGGGACTCATTATCATTATGGGGTATGAAGGAGTCCTCAAGCTTCTGAAGGCTGCCGGCGGAAGGGGCCGGGGTGGGGGTCACGCTGATTGTCCAGATTGTCCACTAGAACTCCCAGGTTTTTCTGACCCCCTGAGCCCTACCAGAGGTAGGCCAAATGGCCCCTTAGTTTGAAACTAACAACTCAATCACCGACAATTGACTCCCATTCATTTGTAAATGCTTAGCCCATTGGAATGTGTCACTCCCCTTCCCCCCAAGAAGTGTACTCTAAAGTACTTCACGCATGGCTGTGGTATGGTT
>JAAGVU020000008.1:6673767-6688854 GCA_011763525.2 Mormyrus iriodes | reverse complement strand
AGTCAGTAGCACCTTGCACGTTGCTCTGGATAAGTGTCTGCTAAATTCCTTACATGTAAATGTTAATTACTAGCAAGGAATTGCCACATGTACAGAACAAAGGCAACTGTTCACACGTGATTAAGGATATTAGGTAAAACAACCGGGCCAAATGGCCCCTCTCTGGGAGTTCTAGTGTTAATTAAGTGATGGAGGGGTGAAGTGAGTCAAAGCGGTAGGGGAAACGGTTCTCGCATAATCGGGCCTGGCGAGCTTCAGCTCCCGTGTAACGGAACAGGTGCCGTTCCCCAGGCCGAGTGAGACTGTTCCTGTTGTCCGTCTGCATGGTAATTAATTCAGGGGCAATTATACAAATCTATGTATTAAAATGTTCCTGTTTCTGTCACGCTTCATAACAGAACGCCGAGTGGCACCAGTGGGTAGGAATTACAGACCGCAATATAGACCTTTCCACCCTTTAACATGCTGGTTATGACATATAGCTTTTTGTCATTTCTGTTGCCATAAGGCCTGGTCCCATAGACTTGGGGCAAATGAGGTGAAGACACACATCCGAAATGGGAGGGTGGGGCAATCTGTAGCTCCCTTTTTCTGGTGGGCTACGGCGCCCCCTCAGGTGATACTTGTGTCAGCAGGTATTTGCTCTTTTCCAGTAAATAAAAAACAAAGCAAATAAATAAAACAAACAAATAAATAGATGAAACACCCAAACAAAAATGAATCTGAGTTAAGGATCATTTGGAAAAGCACAGAGTGTGCTGATAGGCCGTAAAAGGCTAAAGTTAGCATGATTACAGGAGGCCTCTAATTACGTCTGTTTGAAGTGCGTGGAGAACCACACCTGTAAGAGATCAAAGTCTTGGCATGGACTCCAGTAATTCCATTAGTCAGCACTTTTTTAGCAGCGCCGCTTAAAGCTTTCGGTCATTACATCCCACAGTATGTGTAGCAAAATACATGAGGACTCTTTATTGGAAAGTGAGATCAGCTTAGGATCTACAACTACATCATTCTGAGCGCTAAACTGAGATCGTGAGTGAATTGCAGCATAGGAATATTTTCTCAAAAACGTTTATTGCCTGCGTAGCCATGTATCGATGCTTGGACAATTCTGTCCTAAATTGTTTGTTTGAAAATCTCTCTGGCTGAGAAGGGGGGGGGTGAATGAATTACGCACATAAATTATGTTCTTCCAAGAGTTTGTTAGTGTTTTAAGACGTTTGAAAACTGCAGAGGTGCCGACTAATGAGTCGCCTGTATGTGTGTTCACTGGATGAGTGTTCATCAACGACAGAAACAAGCTTTGTAAAAAAATGAAAGCTGTTTATGCTGTGTGTGTGTGTGTGTGTGTCAGTTATATCTGAGGGTGCACTTTAAAGAATGATAGCAAAGTGCTCCTAAACATGAGTTATTTCATGGTGCCATTAGAACAGACAGGATCTGCACATTGGATGTAATTCCAGGCTGATTATTTGAGACATCTCACACTTTGAACACCATTTCATGTTTATCATTTAATACTCCTTTTGATCTTGTTTTGGCCGTGATTAATATATAATTGAGCTTTACGCTGCCATTTGCAAACCAGGCATCCCGTAACGGACCCTGCCAGGACCCCAGGTTTGGCCCTTCATTATTAAGCAGTCTGGACCCCAACCGCGTTCTCCACATGCCTTTGGACTTGCTAATGTCGTTAAACTTGTTTAATCTCCAAGGCTGTGTAACAATGTTATGATGAAGGAAGGTCATTGAGAGTTTATTAGAGGATTTTCTTTTAAGGCAGAATAAAGCTGAGATCCTTTTATTGTCCATAAAACGAATAGAACTGGAGTTATCAGAAACAATGATGTGGGCTCAGCCAATAACAGATACTTATCCTTCACTAACCCTTATCTGCTGTGACTAATACCACGATGAAATTTGCCTGCTGTACTCCTTTCTGGCAGAAGCCTACTGACTTTGACTAAATGTGTAATTGATTCTTAAATTATATCCTAACTCAGCACCTCTTGAAGAGAGAGAGTGTTTTCCATGCCACAGTGTAAGGGCACTTTTCCACCGCACCAGGCACCGTACTTTTGGTACTTCAAGGTGCTGGTTTTCCACTGGTGTAAAAACTGGTACCGGTGCTGAATGACATCATCACAGCGTGAGGCGGGTATTTTGTACTGAATTATAAAAATGGCTGTAGTATATTATAGGGCTGGATGATGTGCGATATTAATGCCAACCTCGCATGATATTCACATGCAATTCTTACATCGCTATCAGCTAGATTAAGATCAGGCTTTTTCTTACCTTCAGTTCGGCACAGACATTAAAGCGCAGGGGGTTAAAAGTTTCGCTTTAATATTTTTACTCTGTCATAGAAAAATAAACTTACCCTGTTTTGCAGTTTTAATGATTATTCCTTTTCAAGATCACCTAGTATATGTTTAACAATCAGTTTGAAGTTTACCTCTGCTGCCTTCGCCTGAGCGCCGCGTGCGTTCTCCAAGACAGTGATAATCATTTTCATCCTTGCTGTTTATATAACTCTTTGATGGGTTTGCTGGGTTTTGCGTTTTGCTGAAGCAGTTCAGGATAATGACCAAAGATACCATGGTCCTGCTGCTGGGACATGGCTGAAACCCCTGAATATCTGGTGTATTTGTGCAGATTATGAATTTTTCACAGAATGTCATTTCTTAAGGTCAGTCATATGTTTAGAGTGTAGTCATGTGTGGTCATATGAGGTCCCCTGTAGATGCACCATGTAATGGCACAGCTGTGGATCTACCTGCCCCCAGTGGCTTGACAGCCGTGAGAATAAGACTGCTCTTTGTAAAATGTAGACAACCCCCCTCCCCCCCATTTTATTGAAACGACATTTAGCGGAACGAGCATGGCACGCTGGCCTAAGCGCCGGGCAGGTGGTCTGGCATGCAGCCAGCCTCAGTGGCAATGCAGGCAGGTGATTGGCCAGGAAGTGAGGCGTGTCGCCTGTGGCGTGGGGTCATGAAGGCATGGATCTGGCTCACGTCTTTTATGCAGGTTCATCTTAACCTGCACAAATCCCACATTTGGTTGTTCCTTGGATACTGTTTTTGGTCCCTTCTGTCATTCCACAAATCAGTGCTGTCTTTATCCCTGCAATAAACGTTTGGAAAGTGATTGATTTCACTAATAAAAAAAAATTCCCAGTTGGCCTCTGAAAAGCAATTGTTTGCTTGCAAACTAATCAGTTTTTTGAATGGAAAACTTACTCTCAGATGGGTCACAGTCGATTCATCCGTTTGACTACAACGTTTCGCTGTGACTAAATTTTCGATTCATCGGAAAGGAAAGGAGTGATGGATTAAGCTTTTCTAGCAGATCACGGATGTCAGTGGCAGACCGTTAGCTTTCTGTGCCTCTCTTGCTCATGGGTGGTAGAGTTGTGTCTTCAGTGTGTGTGTGAGGCGTTTGGCCTCATCTACTCTGACCTTGCATTGGATGGGTGCTTGTGGAAAATATATGGCTACATTAATGATCGATTTAACAATTAACAAGGAAGCCAAGAACTTGTCATCAGTGGTTATATGCGGAGCTTTCCAGAAGCAGATAATGACATTCAGAGTGCGAGTTTTTACAGTAGGCCAGTGGTGTGCTGTTCATACTGTGCTTAACACAGTGACTCATCACTTCACATTAGTAAGTCGTTATATGGTAAGGATATATGGACATAAGGTTTTAAGGAGATGAACATCAGAAACAGTGCGATTTCATTGTGTCATACCATTCCAAGAGCAAGGCCCTTAACACCCAGCTCCCTGGGTGCTGCTATGGGTGGCTGCCCTTCATGGCCATCTTGCGCTCACCTACAGAGAGCAAGTTGGGGGAGGTGTAAGGAGAATTTCCCCACAGGAGATCAATAAAATATTAATTATTTATTTTTTAAGTATTCCTTTTCAATGTCAGAAGATACTAAACCTAGCAGCATGATTTTAATCAGCGATGGACTGTAGATAATGTAGGTATTAAGTTACAGCAACTTGCTCTTATAAGGTGAAACAGGAGTGAAATGCTAGACCCGCCTTGACGTGATTTTTCGCATGACATCACTCCTGCCAGTGACTGTTAATCGCTTAGAAGACGCAATGAGCTCACTGTTGTTTTCCTGTAAGTGCAGGATGTGCAGTTACCTCTCACATAATTGACTGTTGCAAGTATCAAAAGAGGTTGGCTGTCGGAGATCATGTAGAAGTGGACGTAACTACAGCTGTTCATGTGTTTTGTGGATCTTTCAGCCATTCAGTGTGCAGCACAGTCTGAAACTATACTGCCTGCACATGTGGGGGACTCGCGCTCTGTGCCAACCATAACCCAATCCCGAGAGTCTCCTGGCATCCCTGTCGGTCTGATTGGCACGGCCGCAGGCTGCCTCGGGAAGCCACTGTAATTAAAGGGACCCGGTGAGCCTCCTGCCAGCAGCAGTGACAGCGCTGGGGGTGGGGCTTATCACTTTCCGACAGTGCTCGCTGCTGCCACCGTTGGAAAATTAGCGCACACAAAAAGAGGGAAATGAGAGGGTGTTATCGAAGGCTCCGGCAGGGAGACATCCTCCCGCACGGGACTTGTCGCCCATGTCACCCCAGCGCTCAGGCGGGATTCTCCTGTAAAGGGTGTTTACGTAACCCTCAGCAAAACGTTTTTCCTCTCTGTTACTGTGTGATCAACACCCCCCCACCCATCTATTATGCAGTTTCTCAGAGAAAATCTCACTGAGCTCCCTCTCTGACCAAAGTAACATTTACATTTCGTGTTGGACCTCGTGATTCGTTGATAGGAGTGTAAGATTATTCTGGAATATTTGACCAGACTCTGTGCAGGTTTCCTGTTCCCTGCATTGCTATGAAAGACCATATAAAAAAGCAGCAAATTAAATCATGAATAGAAGTAACGACTGACAGATAAATAAATACATAAAATGCACGAAAAATGCATAAAGATTTCATAGCATGCTGTGAATGTATCTCAGTTCTTGCTTATTGATCAGCTGTTTTTGGCTGGTTCATTATTGGAAGGCAGGTCATTAACAGAAGAAGTGTCCCAGTTGCTGGCTGGGCTGGAGACATGCTGTCAGGCAAGGTATTGTCGCTCTGAGGTCCCCAGCACCCAGTATTCCCTCAGGGACAGTTTGAACTTCTGTTCTGGTCTGGTTTACTTTCATTAACTCTTGAATGTGATCGGTAGGAAAGTTTTCAATCAATGCATGACAGGATGACCGATTTCAGTGAGCAGGACCACGACTGTAGGATCTCACTTCAGTAGTAGCTGGGGGTGGGGGCGGGTTATTTACTGTCCACACTTTCTGTTTCGTGACGCCAATTTCAAGGTGGATCTGGTTCCTCTGGGGCGCGTTGGGCTCACGCTGCTCGGCATATCGCGCGCCCCTCTGCCAGGCTATTAGCAAGCGAAAAGGGGAGCGCCGTTTCAGGGAAGTTTAATAACTGTGAAATTAAATTTTGAGTTCAACATGCTCTCATAAATTAATGGTGTATCCATTTAGCTGCTCTGCCCCGATGTTCAGTTAAAGTCTTGTTCAGTCGCACCTCCCTTTTAGAGGTTTAGTTGTAAAAAAAAATAGGAAGTGCACTGCGACTCCCATACTGGATTGATGGAAGAAAGGAACTGAAGTCAGCCTGCTGTTTACGTCATGTTCAATAGACAGATGTGAAATGCTGCCCCTAGTGGTGAGGTAGGCAATGACACCAAATGTCTACACTGTAAATGCTCAGTAGATGTTAGTACTGCGGGCTAATTCATGCGTACGTACAATCGTTCATATCATTTACATTTCAGTCTGCATTTATGACAGAGGTATGCTAATCATGTAATATTAAAACTCATCAGCTCTTGAGAACGTTCCGTTTGAGACACGCGGGAGAAAATAAAAGCGGTGTGTGGGAGTATTGGTAAATAACAGTGGAGCACATGTGTTTATGAGCATCATGGAGATGGCGAGTGCTGCCTGGGGAGACACGGAGAGCAGGTGTCTGGCTGGCGGTGGGGGGGGGGGCAGCATTGTCTGCCTGGTTCAGGTGGGGGCGGCGAGGTGGTGAGCAGGAGGCAGTGAGACCGCGGATGTCGCCTCATCCCGTGACCCGGGCATGCCGCAGCACAGCCTGTCGCCATCATTCGTGTTGATTCTCCAAACTGTGCTCCCCTGCCCCCCCCCCCCATACGGGCTGCTGGTTTTCAGTTCTCCCTGTCTCTGAATGGTAACAGGAATGCATTTAAACATAAATTGTTAGCCCAAAAGCCTTAATGGAATGCATTATGATCATACTTAATGAAATCGCCAAATCATATTTGTATTTGGCTTAAATTACATTAAACTCAGACTATTTGTGGCCTAATTAAATCAATTGTGCCTCGCCAAGTGCTGTTAAAAGCCCCAGAAACTCCTACTTTCTGTAAATGGCTCTGTTTGCCTGCTCCACTTTGCAGCTGCTGCCGCGGACAACAAAATTTCCATAGATTTTTCCGCCAAGTTTAGAGTATTTCATTGACTGTGTCTGGTGGAGAGCATGGGTGCTTTTAACTGGCAAACAATAGGGTCAGTTTGCACGGGGCCATTTGTGATGTAAATTGCATCATTCCACTACAGGGCAGATTTCTGATTGGTTGCCACCAGATTGTATATTTCTACACCCTTGGGTCAGTTGTCACGTGATACTAATTGCTTTTATCATGTTTCATTTGTGCTGGCCAGTCGGTGCCCTCCACAAGCATTCTGTTCCCACCCTCTATTCTGCCATTATACCAAGATGGTTTGCATTGGCTTGGGTGTTATGTGACCATTGAGCACTCAGGATAGACTCAACAAATGCTGAGGTCCAGCACTAAGCTTCGTTGAACCAGGGTGGCTCATTACAGTTGAGTACTCACTTTGCCTTCCTCTCCAGCTCTTTGTCATGGTGGCATCTTCTTCTGTAAAGAACCACCTGATCCATGCAAATTTTTGTGGGTTAATTTTTTGCAGAGATATTTATGGCACATTTCTCTATAATCATTGTTCTTTTGTTATTCATGCTGGGCAGCTAAAGAAATTTGCCTCAACAATAGGCATTAATGAAGCCTAACTGAAGGTCCTGACTGGAATAGAGTTCGAGGGGCTCTCAGTTGGAGAGATGCTGTGGAAACAGGGCTTCAGTGAGAGGCTTGAGGTCGGTCGGGTCCTGGTACATCTTGAAACAACTGATTTTTGTTGATGTAAACAGAATTATGATCCTCATTACATGAGGCCTCTCCGGCGATATGCCCATTCAGAGGCTGTCATTGATAACGATTCCTCCATTTTTCCACATTCCTGGCGGGAGGAAGCCTGCAGGCAAGGAATTTCTCGCAGCTTGATGAGTCTACATGTAATTAGAAACAACAGGTCTAACCAGTGCTGTAAAGGTGGGGTTCCAGCACCATCATCTGCTTGGTTGGGGATACACTGAGTCACGGCTGCACATGCCCTGTGGTCAATAAGGTCCCAGAGATGGGGTCGGCGGTTAGGAACGATGTGAAATATGACAGTCGCAGATGGTGGTGTTTCTGAAATGCATCTCGTAACCTCTGTGAGCAGAAGAAAGATAGAAAAAACAATATCTGTTCTCTTTTTGAGGCCTGCAGATCCTCTGATGGCCAGCTACAGCATGGATAGACCTGCAGATCCTCTGATGGCCAGCTACGGCATGGATAGGCCTGCAGATCCTCTGATGGCCAGCTACGGCAGGGATAGGACTGCAGATCCTCTCATGGCCAGCTACGGCATGGATAGGCCTGCAGATCCTCTGATGGCCAGCTATGGCAGGGATAGGCCTGCAGATCCTCTGATGGCCAGCTACGGCATGGATAGGGCTGCAGATCCTCTGATGGCCAGCTACGGCAGGGATAGGCCTGCAGATCTTCTGATGGCCAGCTACAGCAGGGATAGTCCTGCAGATCCTCTGATGGCCAGCTACGGCAGGGATAGGCCTGCAGATCCTCTGATGGCCAGCTACGGCAGGGATAGGCCTGCAGATCCTCTGATGGCCAGCTACAGCAGGGATAGGCCTGCAGATCCTCTGATGGCCAGCTACGGCAGGGATAGGCCTGCAGATCCTCTGATAGCCAGCTATGGCAGGGATAGGCCTGCACATTAATCCTTTTTCTATCCCAGTTCTCCATACAAGAAGTTTCTGCATATGGAGATGCAAGACCAAAAGAGCTTATGGTGATGGGTGCTTCAGGTGATGTTCTCCTGAATCTCAAGAGATTATCAAGAGTCATGAGCAATAACAGAACAAGAAACATGGTCAGTAACAAATGGAGGCACACAAAGATCAAATGAATTAATCAAAAGAACAGACTGACGGATACGCCTTGGGTCTGCACACCCCCCAGCCTGCCCCACCCTGTTTGGTTGGTTCGTTAATATCATTTTCCAAAGTAAATATGCACAGAGAGTGATGATTCATGCAGCCCTCTTCAGCAGCCAGATCTCAGCTCCTTGGCTCAGCCGTGACCCGGTTACTTGCCATGTGAAGGGATGTAGCACGGCGGTCCATTTGGTCAATTTCCACATCAATATATCAGCCTGTACTTTCTGAGAGCGATAGCCTGTGCTGCAGGCCTTAAATTTATTTTCATAACCTTAGGATAAACATTGGATGATTGTGCACTGAAAGGGGGGATTTATTGTCGAGCTCCGAGCTGCAGTCAGGCTATGTTTCCGTGACATCCTTTTTACTCTCCTTTCACCGTGATTCAGTGCAGTCCGACTCACACGTATGTATAAATATGTCTCTCTGTAAAGAGGTTAAAGATCGAATGCGGCGATCGAACATTCGTTCAACATATATGTCTCTAGCTAAAAAAAAAAGACAGATGAATGTCTAGCTTCTTTATATACCCAGCCTTGCAGCCCAAAGGATCAAGATGATCTTTGAACATCTGGCCTTGGCTGCTGAAATTCTTTTGCTTAAAAGTGTTAACCTGAGAAGATGTATAGGCGTGTGTGTGTGTGTGTGTGTGTGCGGCTGCTTCAAAAGACAGCAATAGTCACTGATTCATCGACCAAATGGCTATGAGCCAAATAATTCAAGATAATTCATATCACTGTTTCTTACCTTGGATGCCTTTGGTTAAGTTATAGAGCTCAGTAATGTATTGAACTAACTTTTCAAACAGGCTGTTTCTGAGCTCTCCATCTACAGCTAATTAAAATCAGTTTTATTTTTCATTAAACTTCAAACTTAAATGTTTTTTTTTCCCTGTAGGGCGTTAATACCTAATGAGATAACACTTATTCACATCGGACATTGAAAAGTAAAGCGTGGTTGCCTTGTAAAAAAAAAAATCATTAAAATTATAATTTCTTTGTTTTTACTGCTATCAGACAATTCGCCAGCTTTAGTGCAACTTTGATGCGGTTTCATTGTTCCTGTGAGATTCAAATAAGGCTTTTGTTTAAAAAGCTGAAATATAAAGACGACATGTCTTTAGTAATGCTTTCCTGAGTTTTTATTACAGAATTTCAGAATCTTTTAGGGCTGGATATTCATATTTTTCAAATTTAAACAAAGAAATGTATTTGTAGCGATTAGCGATTACCATCGGTGTCTTAAAGGTTACTTTCTCACACTAGCACCTCCTACATACGGGCCAGGGGACTGCACGGAGGGGCACTTCACCACGTGCCCTTCAACTCACTGCAAATTCTCCGACCGGCACGTCTGCTAATCGAATGATGCGAATGCTTCAGTTGGCATCCCCCGAGTGTGAGAGCATGCAAGCTTCTACACACCGTCGTGGCAAATGGACCAGCAGTGGGGACACGCCTGGACTTCTTCTAGCCAGGAAGCTCATGCCCGCATGTCCTCCATCCATTTCGGATCTGCCCTGCCAGGCTCCCCTAGTGGGCCAATTGCTTCACAAACGATGATTAAATGCTAAATTTATGGTAAAGAAGCAACAAAGGCCTGAAACCCTTAATGATGGAGACAAATGAACTGAAATTTTTTCGGTATCTTCCAAACTATTTAAATTAGCATAAAACAAAAGTAAAACTCAAGTCACCTTTCTGATGAGAATAATTTGTTTAGGGTTTTGTGCTAGAGTTGGGGTTATGGTTATGGTTAACCCTCACCCTTTCTGATGAGAATAACGGCTCCCCAGCCTCCCATTAAGCCAGTTTGTGTGCTCTGTCCTTACTGGGAATCAGTACGGAAAGTAGAAAGGTCAGGGTGTGCTACCGGTTAGAGGAGAGCTGTGTTCTGAAAACACGAGCTGAATTTATATAGATATGTATTTTCTAATCAGCGCTGTGTAAACATCTCTGCATAATGGATGTTTGTTTATTATAGAGTCCGTAATGGAGAGGCAGAGTCGGCTTCGTTGTTTTTATAGGGAGGGGTCTGTGGGCTGCAGATGTGCTTTAGGCCTGGAGCCTCAGTGAGTGTCTCATCTCAGCTTGCTTTGTGCATATATGGGGGGGACACACACATATATTCTCAAATGGAATCACTCTCGCCTCTGCTGTGCTTTCTCTATCTTTCCAAACTTAATCCCAAGTGGAATGTCGCTCTCTTGCTCAGAAATTCACCCAACTCCTGGGTCTCCTCCTGCCAAAGGTCACGCAATTCCACTCTCACACTTCCGAGTTCCTTACTGGGAGTAATGGATACCTAGTGGCTGATGGTGCTCTTAAACTCATATCTCTTGTTTGCCAAGTTGATGCCAGATGATGCTCCGGGCGGCCCGAGAGGGGATTGGGGCAGGACATTTTCGTGCCGAGAGCAGGATGGCGCAGAATCTGCCTCCTAACAAGGCTTGTCTGACATTCTACTTTTCGCGAGATCCACATGGAAACAAGATGCGGGCTCTCATGAAAGAAGTCTTCATGAGAAGTCACCTGCACATGGCAGTTACAGGAGGCAAGCTGAGGTAATCTGTCACCTGGCAGATGCCCAGTAGGAGGTGCCAATGAGGCTGATGGGGGAAATGGGGCCAGTGAGTTCCCTAACGCGCCAGTTTTTGCATTCATGACGAAGCCAAGGTTACCAGGAGGTTTTCCTGATGGGTTTTCTGTCCAGTTGTCCTGGCAGTTCATAGCTCACATCGACAGCCAAAGCCATGTTACGTAAAGTGGGTGGTTCACACCGGCGTCTTGAAGGCACCATTGATCACCTGTGCTTGTCGTTCCACCTCTTCCGCTGGCCCAGCTGTCTTGGGGGTAGCCACAATGAGACACATCTGCAGCTATGGAAGCCTTGATGCACCCTGTGGCTTCAAACATAGCGAAGCACCAGGGGTTTGGCTGGAACCAAAGACAAGTAGTGGGTACTTGTGGAGAATGCTGCCCTATTAACCCCAATGCTTAACAGCCTGCTCCCCTAGACGCTGTGCTTGGCCTCTCTGTAACATGGGTTGCGAATGGGACCGTTTGACCGATAATCCTTCTTTTGGGGGCAGGAGTTCACTGGAAGCACTTACGACATGTCGGCCCGACTCCATCATGTCTCCATCATCGACCCAGACCCTCCAGAGACAACAGCAGCGGTGTCCTGGAGGTAGGCATGCGTGGTGAACAGTTTTCTCTGGACTTCCTGGCGGGCCATCTGCCTCCTGTCTCACTGGTGGGTTTGCAGTTTTTACCCCCATTCTTCCGGCCTGTTCACGTCGCTCTCCGCGGTCAATAGCCAGATTGTTTCACTAATGGGCCTCATAAAAACACGTTCAGGCTTTCCCAGCCTACCTCACCGAGTCCTGCAGCTGGCTTTTACTGTCTGTCAGAAACTACTCTGTAGGGAGTAAAAAAGTATCTGCAAGGCTGCAAGAGCTGGACACAATATTTTCTTTTAGACTACAGTGGTTATTATATGTACCTAGCATTCCAGCAAGTGATGTTCCGCAATATGGACTGGTTATAATGGTTTAGCTGCGGCAGTCGCTGACTTGTTCTGTTGCTTTTCTTTTGTTTGACTCTCCGAGCGAAATCGCATGAGAAAGTCTCATATTCATACCACTGCAAATGACCAGACCAGGCCCCAATGGACTCTTGTTTTTCTTTTGCCTTTTTTTAACCATGGGGCTGTTCCCGAGTATGGCTTTCATTTTCCCGGTCTTGCTCGAGCCATGCTCCGCATCCTGTGCCCTCCTTTCATCCTCCCCTTTCCCCGGAAAAAGCAGAAAACGCCACACTCCTTGCGAAGTGATGGCTGTGTGTTTATTTGAACTGGGTGAGAACTTCCTGCATAGGCGCTGGGCATATAAAGGGGGCCTCTGTTCAGAATGGCCTGCAGCAGGAGGAGGGACGTCCCCACGGTGCCACAGGTATGAGGTGTGGGTCGAGTGGAGCCAGTTCCTTAGTGGTACCACATCGTTTTGAAGGGGAATTCCTAGGCCCGGGGTTCTGTTTGTGCTCCAGGAAGTCTCCATCTGTCTTGGCAAGAAACATGTTCTCTTGGCACAAGCCTGACATATAGAAAATATATTTCTGATATGTGTAATCAATAAAGTTCTCTTAAGAGCTGAAGGCCTAAAAAAAAACGATCTGGCAGGGGTGTTACTGCGGTGAGGCCAACGTTTTCTCCTGCCGAGGAAATGAGAGAAGATTTAGAGGTTAGCTCTGAGTCGTGTGTTCAGGCACGGTCAGCTCAGCTGAACAGCCGCGAGCTGAATGACTCCACCCGCAGCTGTCAGAAGTTCACGTTGGTTCTGCTCGGACTTTCTCTCAGCCTGTGTTCTAATGTGACTCAATAGCCATTAAATGGTTTCAGTGCCTCTCTGGACGTCACGCATGCGCTGTGGTGACTGTCTGCCGAGTACCTCTCAGGAAGTGTGTAGAGCTTCAAGGGCCTTCGAACCAGCCTTTCTGGAAAAGAAACTTGGGGCTGTAGATTGAGATTTGTTTCTACACCTCCTGTGAGGAGTTTTTTTTAAGGGGAACAAAGCCAAGACATTTTACTGCCAGTGGAAAGTCCAGCCGATAAGGGGCTGTTACAAGAACGAACTAGCCACCCTCTGTCTGTACCCCCACCTGCACCACCTTATGCTGCATACCCTGCGACTTAGTTCACTGTGTCCGCATGGGGGACAGAATTTTCCCCTTGACTGACCCTGAATATGTTGGAAGTTCTTGGGGGGGGGGTCAAAGGTCAACTGAGTCTTTAGCGTAACACCATGACAGCTCCCAGAGGTCAAGAGAGGGAGGCGGGGGATGCTGAGACTCCCAGGGTGTAAAGAGGATAGAAGCAGACTAAAGGAGACAACAAACAAAAACAGACGTGTTTTATTTCAGTTCTGTGTTCCTGGCATGGGTAATTTCACATCTTATCGTTTTCCTCCCTTTCCGCACGTCAGCCCGGCAGCGCGCGGCGTGCTGAGGAGCCCGCCGTTCCGTTAGCGCACGAATTCTGCCCGCGCCGCTCCTCTCTGAAGTGTCAGTCCTTCAACTTTCGCTTCTTTCTTTTATTCTCTTTATTCCGCTCTTCGTTCCCGGACTCTGCATGTCTGAATATTTTACCGGCTAAAGTCGCCGAGCGGTCAGCTCCAGGGGAATTCACGACATCTGTTTTCGAGTTCGTCAAATAAAATACAAAAAAGGAGGACAAGTAGGCGAGACTGTGATAAAGCGCCGCTGGTATTTAGAGAATGGTGGCGATAACGGGCGGCGTTAAAGGCGGAGATAAACGGCGAGAGCCGCCGGGGGACAGCAGCTACCGCCACACACACCCCGTCTGCCAGACTTAATCACCTCAGCACTTTAAATGTTCTAAAGTAAGTGGACAGACAATAAAATGGGGGCATAGTATGCTAAAGAAACACTCTTTTAAATGCAACCCGTTTCCTATATGCTAATAAATGACCTAATCGGCTGCTTCCCTCCGTCCTCAGGCTAGGAGCTCTGTAAAGAAACCTCCTCTCTGCACGTTAATTACAGAAAATAAACAGTCGGGGGGTGGGGGGTGAGAAATCTTACGTCTTCCTTGAGAGGAGACTGTGCCGCTGGGCTTATTTATCCTAGGCTGCAGGGATAATAATAAGTTCTATTTATATAGTGCCTTCCACAAGCCCAAGGTCGGGAGCGCGCCCGTCACCTTCCTGCTACCCGGAACGTGGCTCTGGTGTCACGCGCCTGCCTGCAGGCGTGGAGGCAAAACACGTGGAGGAGATTTATAATGTTATTAAATTAATTTAAGGGGTGTTCGGTTTTTTTCTTGGTATCTGTACTATAAAGTCTCTGTTTTGGTTTGATTTATGTATTATGTATTAACGGTCTCTGCTCATCAGACACCCTGTCCTCTTCTCTATTAAACAAGAAATCCAGTGAGTTTTCTGTAATGTCCTCGGGAATTCAGCACTGACTTTACACGGCGTCCACCCAAAGACAATGTGTTTCCTAATGCCGTTTATAAGCGACTCAAAACCCGCCAAAATGACACGACATGTAATTGGGACAGATGGAGAGATAAGAGTACTGTTTTTCTGGATGCCTGCTCTCCATAGAAAACGATTTAATTACTGTCATTTTTGGCGTTGCGAGTTTAGGTTTTTATTTTCATTGTAGTGTACAAATGGTCCCTGATTGCTGCTGGTGGAGATAATAGTCTGTACTTTATGAATAATTGCTGGTAATTAAAAATCCTTAAATTTTTCACTGCATTGCATGGAGAGATACTGTGCAGCTAAAGGGATGCTAATCAATTTAGCAGCAAATTTAATTGCTCTGGCTGACATTGCTTGGGTTCCTTGGGATTCTTTTTTTAATTTTATTAAAGAGCACTCTGAATAAATTAAATTTTAATTTTAAGCCAACCTTTTCACTCTGTAATACAGCAGAAGTTGTCTGCTTTTTACAGTACTTCACCCTGATGAGGATATTCTGCAGCTTGTTTACTCAACAGAGGCCTACGATTTCCACGTGTAACGGATCCCCTCATGGTAGAATAAGGAGCTGTGATCATTTGTTGGGGGGATGGTGGGGGAGGGAGATGAGGCCCCCAGGGGCAGGGGGAGACAGAGGGGGCCACCAGGGGCAGGGGGAGACAGATGGGGCCCCTGGGGCCAGGCAGAGATGGACAAGGCCCTCTG
>JAAGVU020000008.1:6634574-6663339 GCA_011763525.2 Mormyrus iriodes | reverse complement strand
TATGTATTATAAATATTTTAATATTTAAAATACAGTAAAAAATCATAGTAGTCATACATTTCATGAAATGAGTTATTTCACATTTCAGTGTGATACGAGGGCATTTATGAAATACATAGAAACAGCTCTTCACAGCATTAGTGACAAAGCCTGTATTCATTCATCCAGAAACATGCAGTGTTCAGAAGAAATAGCTTCTCTGGATTGAATGGAGAAGAGAGATGCACTGTCCATCATACAGTTTAGGTGATCATGGCTCTCCACTGTTGCGGTTCTTTGGCATTTGTGGAGTCCAGGACTAAGGTTCCTATAAGGGTTAGAATTAGAAATGAGTTGGGATTAGGGCTGGCATTGGGGTTAGAAACAGGCTTAGGAACTGGGGTTGTCTTTGGGGTTAAGGTTAGGGTTAGGGTTCAGGATAGGGTTAGGGTTAGGGTTAGGGTTCAGGATAGGGTAGCATGTGGATATGACATATCTCTGCTAGAGTCGGGTTTAGTTTCAGTATTAGGGTTTGGGGGTTTGGTTGACATTAGGAGTTTCACGCTGGGGTTGGGAGTTGGCATCAAAATTGGGTGCCAGTAAGCAGGGCTGTGGGGTGGGGGGGGGCGCTCCTTTGTAACTGGGGCTCGAGTAAATGCTCGTTTAGGTCTAATTGGCTTTGAGCTTAGGTTAATTATTAGGCCACACGCCTTTTTTAATTTCTCTTCCTTCCTAGTGGGATGTAAACCGGGGAAGATTTATGAAGCAGTAGTACCTTCGTCTTTGTGGAAATCACTGAGACATTGCTCTGAATAATGATGCCACACCAAGGACTCTGAATAAATAAACATCGTAAAAAGGTAGACAGATTCACCAATGCTATCGCTTACAGCCTGAAATTAGCTTTGTAAATCAAAGGTGCCAGATTTGAATTTGCACTGGTTTTGAAGCTATTAATTGCCCTGACAGTTGTGAGCCTTTTTCGGTTCAATACATTTGAAAAGAAAAACATCAGTCATTCAGCTATGATCTGCCTGCTGGGAGACCCTTTAAGTGTTGTCCATTCTGCTTATTAAAGGGACCTGTTTGGTTCTTAGTATGCTCTTGGTTGTAATTCCTGTCATCGTGTTAGGACCCACTTCTCTTTCAGAGGCATTGTTAAAAAGGAGTTGTCAGTGGAGAGGCTGCCACCATGCAGCAGGACCAGCACTGCGGTTATACTGAAAAGAAAGACTACAGGCTCCCCTGGAGAGTCACTATGCTGACCAGCCAGTGACTGTACACTGCATTGGGTACCTCATATCTTAGCCGGCCAGCTCGTGAGGCAACTCTGCACCTGTGGTTCTCCACCCAGTCCATGGGCTCCCATCAGGTGCTTGAGTCTAGTAGTTGAGCAGCAGAATAAGAATCGATTCCATGTCTGAAAGGCATTTTAGGGCATAATACCTCCATCTTAGCTTTTTGTCATGTTGCTATAAATGCAAAGTTAATGGTATGTAAAGAGAATATGCAAGTAAAGGAACAGGACAGTTCAATTACTCTGATGTATTTTAATTGTACGGGGGCTGCTGTGCTGCCCAGTTGGCTAGGGATCTTTGGCCATGTCCGGAAGGCTGTGAGTTTGAATCCTGCTGGCTGATTCTGCTCCTTGGCCCCATGCTTTCCTCACTTGGGCCACCAGACAGTCCATGTTTTTGTTCTCTCCCAGATCCCAACACACCCATACCAGGTATTCGGTGTTCTTAATTGGCTGGGAGCTGGGACGGACCAAAAATGTGGATTGTCTGGGGGTCCCCAAGGACTGGGTTGACTAAATAATTCAGTAAGTGTAATTTATACAGGCTAAATGTTTTCATGTATGTGATTACTGAAGGAGAAAATATTATTTTATAAGAATAGATGGTTACAGAGGCTTTAAACCAATCACATTTGATCAAATCTATGAAGGGTCAACATTTTTAAATACAAGCTGTTCGTAGTCTTCCTGAAAAAAATATTTTTCATTGATATAAATTGTAGCCATTCCACTTCTGTCCACTTTTAAGTTTTGAGTCATATAAAGATTAGCTGGTAACACTTTACTTGAAGGGCCACAAATAATGTAGTATTATGCTGTTACATATATATATAATAACCACAAACTAAGTCTTTGTTACATACTGATCTCATGTTCATTCATCATTAATGCATCAGGACACATTTTTTATATCAAGCAGTCACTATATTTGTTACTATGTCTGTTAATTCTGTAAACCTTTGTGAATTACAGAAGGAACTATTGAAAGAACAAGTAATGAGTAACCCCTGAAATACCGAACTCATGTTTGTTCGTCATTAATGAATCATGACACATCTTGTATCTCAAGTAGCTACTATATTTGTTCATGACGTGTATTTCAGTAGTTACTGAGTAACTGTTATGTATTTGTGTAAAGTGTTACTGATTAGCAAACCTCACCAGTAAAGGAGAAGCAGGGAAGGCCTTGGTAGAAAATCATATAATGCAAAGGTTCGCAGCCTCACCCAGCCCTCCTTCCCTTCTCCCCACGCCGCAGTGTAATCTATGGAAGGGCTCCCTTTGCACATGTTAATAAGCAGCAGCTCTCGGGCCCGCAGCCGCGCTCCACGCTCACTCTCACAGCAGAGCGATCCTCACAGCCTCTCTCCTGTCTGAGTCACGTCTAAAAGCAGGTTCTCTGCGTGCCACGTAGCCTGCCAATCGCTTTCACCGGAATAATTAGCATTCTTTCAGCGGAGTGCCGTGCAAATTGACGGTCTAAAATAGAAACATTTTCAGGGCTCTCATAACTGCAGACGTCCTCTTAGTCTCCCCTTGTCTTTCACAGCGGAATAACGGGTCCGGCCCTGTAGTTTTTTAATCAGACTCCATTTGCTCCCTTTGTCACCGCATCCGGCATCTTCCTCGGCAAGTTAATGGCGTTTGTGAATGGCTGTTTGCTTCAGTTAAACTGAAATAACACTGTTCTAACTTGCAGCTTGTTTCAAAGATACACCGTTTCATTCGCGATTTATTTGCATTAGTTTATATGATAATATCAAAATATGTTCGGCTTATGTATAGCTGTGTTTAAACATAACTAATTGCACATTTGATACTTCAGAATGTTGCTCTAAAATTACTAATTTCTCTGAGTAATATTGCCAGTACGTATGCTGTATTATTCCACAGTCTTATTGCTCATAAAGGCCAGCGATTGCTTCCTGTTTATTTGATGTTTATTTTAAGAGTACTTAGAGGAGGGCTGAACCATGGCCTTGAGATCCATAGTAAGGCAGCAACGGCAGTAGAGGAAGGCAATGAGTTACATCGAGTGTTGAAAATTAAATTGTTACAGTTTGATTGAGGTTTCATGGTTGGAGAGGAATGGCACATATGTGTGTGAAGTAACAGATCAGTACAGCACAGCTCCTGGGTCCTGGGTTAGTGTGCAGCAAGGTAATGTGGAAATCAATCTGCTTAGCGGGTCAGGAGTATGTGCCCTTTTACAGAAGGTTGTGGGTTTGAATCCTGTGGTTGGCAGAGTAATTGTTACATTCAATGCGGTACTTACCATCCACATCTGTGGTTCCTCCTTATGGCCATGCCCACCTCCAGGTGACTTCAATGCATAATCACTCACACCTACGTTCAATGTACAGTCATGCGCACCATAACGACGTTTCGGACAATGATGGACTGCCTGTACAACGGTGGTCCCGTCAGATTAGAAGGAACCTTCAATCAAAACAATCCGTGTCACCTAGCAATGTCGAAGCGCAACGCATTACTCACACGTTTGTGGTGATGCTCTTGTAGACAAACCTACTGCGCTGCCAGTCGTATAAAAGTATAACACACACAGTTATGTACAGTACATAGTACTTAATAATGATAATAACTATGTTTCTGGTTTATGTATGTACTATACTGTACTACTTTTGATCGTTATTTGGGCTGCACCCTATAGCCTAGGTGTGTAGTGGGCTATACGTATACGGTATGATGTTTGCACAACAATCAAATCACCTAACAAGGCATTTCTTAGAATGCATTCCTGTCGTTTAGCGTCTCATAACTGTATTTAAGTTCTGCCTCCTTCATGCCTGCTTGGTTTTGGAGACTCTTTCTCCGTTTGGTTTTCTGAGTGCATGCCTGTTCTCTTGGTTCTCTGATTTTGGTCTTTTTAGTGATTTGTTAGCTTGTGGTCTTAGTTTTGGGTTCGTTTGCTGGTTTCTTGTTGCTGACGGCCCTACCTTACTTAGTCCCCTTTAGTAATAGACGGAGCTTGAGTCCTTCTCAGCTACCTCAGCAGCTGACAGTCAGCAGCCCACACCACGCCAGCACTGCGTGCCGCAGGCAGAGGACCAGGCCGCACGTCTGTGGCCAGTTTGGGGAGTGCTGTGTTATCTGTATTCAGGACGTGGTTAACTCTGTATCCCTTGAGCAAAGACTGTAACCCAAGCTGCTTCAGGGGTGTTTCATGCTGGCTTAGCCTGTGCTCTGATCCCAAAGCTGTGTTTCTCACGGAGAGCAGAATCAGGTATAGGTTCACCATGAATTCCTATTCCTACGAATGAAATAAATAGCCAATTCAATAGTTTCTTTTTGGATGGATGTTAAGTTGTCACCTGGCATCTTGTCCATGATCGTATGCTAGAGAAATGGTCATGGAAGATCATTCATTCACTGCATGCATTTCAGACTACGAAAGAAAAGGTGATTTATTAAGATCATAATTATTACTGCCAGTAGTGTACCTGTGCATGTTAAGCACGTAAAGCCAGTGCATTTCCCAGTGCAGTACTTTGTGACCAGTTGCTTAATGTGGCTGTTGCTTTGGTTAAAAGCATGATGTTCTGCCTTGCAGCCTGGTTCGTCCAGACTTGTTTCTGTTTTAAGGCTGTGTTCCCTGCACAGACATTTGCCAGCTGGTCTCTCTATTAACTTTTTTGTTAATGACTGACACAGTAATTCTTAAATATATACATGTTTTCACAGAAATATCTTCAGTTTGTATGATATGTATAGTTTTCAGACATCATGGCAGATTTTGTTTGTTGTAACAGACACAAAGCTGGTAATCCTCTGTGTTCTGCTGCGGTCCTGTTCAGTCTGCTTGCGGTTAAATAGATCTGCAGAGACGAAGAAACACTCTCATTATCCCCCAGTTCCAGAACATTCTAAAAAGCTGATGAAGTACAATGGAATAAATGACACAAAAACTGGCATTTGCATTCTCTAGCTGCGAATTATTAACAAACACAGCTAATTACAATGGACTACAAGTACAATCAACTAAATTACTGTTGTTTGTAGATAAATTATTATTGTTTTGTAAATTATTATATCCTATTGTGTGTGTTTTTGCTTGTCTGCTACTTTAGCTAGACAGGCACCAAGGATTTGATTTCCTAAGCATTTCTATATTCACCATATTTAATATCAACTGAGAATATCATTCAATTATTTATAAGGTAATAAATGTTACAATATAATTTTCTGCTGCTTATGAACATCTAAGTCACGTTGTTAATATGAAGAGATGATTGTTTGAGAGGAAATTAAAAGACTAACATACAGTGCAAGAGAATTTAATTGAAGTTAAATGAAACTGATCATTTTATTCAGTTGAATGACCCTGAGTTGCAGAGTCTAGTAGTTAATGTAGGTAAGAATAGATACTGGCTTCCCCATCGGTTTCTTGCAGTATTTTCGGCTAATAAACTTTAGAGTGGTAGAAGGTAGCTCATTATTTTGAGTACGGAGACAGAGAAGATGAATGGTGTGGAAAGTTGGACTTCGGGAACACGGGTTATGACCTGCCTGCTCCCCCACATCATTTATAAAACCCAGTTGCACAATGATTGCATAGTAATACATTTTTCTTATTTCTCTAACCGGTGCAAAATATCAGGTCTGTCTGTCTGGTTTTCTGCTGCTCTTTGTGTGGGGGCTGGAGAAGCCTTTAGGGAAGGTTGTACCTGGGTTGAGGGGGGTGCTGGTCACTAATACATTATTATTATTATTATTATTATTATTATTATGTATTATCATCGTCATTAATAATAATATTCATAAACATGCTGTGTTTGTGGCGCTTAGCAGTTTTGTTAGGTTCTGTTACTAGACTCATGGCCCATCAGATGTGGCCAGGCTGGATTTTCAAACCTTAACCACAGAGCACGGAGGCTACACGCCTGTCAGAGGTCCCCAGGGCCAATGCGCCTGTTGATGCCTGGTACATGCTGCTGTAGTCACGAGCTGCAGTTTGTGTGATCACTGCTCACACTGTTGTTTTCCTTTGGTGTTCTAAGGACGAAACACCCATATTTAATATAAGAGTGTGCACTGGGCTTACGAACTCTCTTTGACTCAGACTTTGTGAACTCCGGAATTGTATAAACAGTTGGAAATGGATGGAGGGATAAGTCAGGCCTATCTTTGCGGACGCCTTGTGCTCAGTGCGTCAGGTGCTGGCAGTGTCGGGCCGTGGTCAGTCCAGTGGCTCTGCGAGTGGCGCCGTGGTCCCAGTCGCATGTGGCATACACTGCCTTTGCATTTTCTTCCCATCCTCAAACGAGCTCCTCCCAAGTCCAAAAAAAACAGAAGTCCAAATGAATTTTTGTGGTTGTGTGAGTATGTTTGTGTGTGTGTGTGTGTCTCCAGCCTAGTCTAGGCCTTGGCTTGCACCCCCCCCCCCCGTTTCCTCCAGCCCTGGATGACTACGACCCTGACTGGAGGAGCTGTCTTGGATGAATGACCCAAGTGAATGAAATATCAAGCTTAAGACCTTCCAAGAGCCAGATTTCATATCTCCTATTTGATTCCATTCATCTGATTCTCCTAATTATCTCCCCGCATCTGAGGCTCTACTTTCCAGTATGAGAAATAGAGAAGCGTTGACTTCATTTTCTCCTACCGCCTTCAGTGATCCCAAGAAATGTAATAATAGAGTCAATTAAATCAGAGCACATCTCCAGACTGAAACGTGTCACTCAAATGCCATGCAGCTATGGGTTACAGGGAATTGTTCTGTGCACTCATGCACCAATGAGCCAAGACATTTTGACCACCTGAACGTGAAGAGAATAATGTGACTCATAAGACGGTGTAATGCCTAGGGTATATTAGACAGTAATCTAACATTCGGTACTTGTAGTCGACAAATTGAATGCAGAAGATCTGAGTGACGACTGGGTCAGAGCATCTCGGACACGGCAAGGCCTGTGGGGCGCTCACGGTCAGCCGTGATGAGTGCCTACTGAGAGCAGTCCGAGGAGAGAAAAACCACGAAGCACAGACGGGGTGTTAGGCGGCCAGGACTCATCGATGCTGGGTGTGAATGATGAGGTGATGAGCACTGGAGTGATGTGCCATGACACACAGGGCTTGGTGCCCTGCTGCCTATAGGGTAATATACCACAGAGCTTGACACACACCATTTTTTACTAGATTTGCATCATGTGGGGGCAGTCACAATGTTTGGCCTCATTGTTATATATATATATATACACACGCAGTGGCACCTGCTCATTAATGTGAACAAACTGCCCCTCCAAATCGAGAATCATATGCCTGAAGGTGAGTACATAAAGCAGGCAGGCGGGGCCAAGAGGTGCGGTTACTGTTTCATTAAGCAATGCGCAGGAAGTGTGATCTAAGCTATTCTGAACGTGCCGTGATCACAGTGCCAGACGTGGTGCTTCCAGCTTCTCAGAAAGGGACCAAAAACACCGTGTTAATGAGATAGGTTAGAGGAGATGGCTGTGTCATTAAAGCTAACAGGAAGGCCGCAAGCACAACAATAACAGCTTAGTGCAGCAGATGACAGACACCCCTGATCACATGATTCGTTGGACGTTGAAGCGATCCTGAAAGCAGGCAGAGGTGCTATCTGCTTGCAAATGAGAAGGCTGCTCAGCGTATCTGTGTATTTAAATGCTTCCTTGGGGTCTCGTGGTTTTTTCCCGTATCGTGAACAATTTCATATCTATGAACTAATAAAGTATTGCCAGAGACTCATGTTAAGTCCCTTGGGGCAGCTGTGCTGTGAGAGGTGCTATATAAAAATGAATTGAATATATATACAGTCCCCCCTCCAGATTTGTGAATTTGACATTCGCGGTTTCAGGTAATCGTCAGCTGGCCTTGAACAATTAAACACATATTTTTGGAGCCTGCCGAAAGATTGCAGAAATTCGCAGCCAACGTTTTGCCAAAATTAATACTGAAAATGATTTGGATCACATAAAATGATATAATATTTGTTAGTTTAAGTGTACACTACATCTTTAATCTTAAAAATCTTGGCTTGGGTATGCCACACATCTTTGTCTCAGAAACCAGCCTCACTAACGCGTTAGCCATCTTTGTGACCGTGGTATCTCACGTTTCTCACAGTAACTTTTAAACTCTTCAGTACCATTAATTTAGAATAAAAAAAAAGACGCAAGTATTTTGTACTAAGTATAATGTGTATGTGTTTGTGCGTGTGTGTGCGTGTGTGTGTGTGTGTGTGTATGTGTGTGTGGCTGCATATCATGTATGAGACATAAAACAATTTCTCCATTATTCTATGTTACGGGCAGTGGCCTAATGCCCCCCCCCCCATCATCACACTGGGGGAGACAGTCAGTGTAAATGAGAACATCCTGCATCCAGCATGCAGGTGCCACAGTAATGAGTGTGTTTCCTCGCACTCTCCCTCACCTGTCTGCCCGCGCCCATGTCAGCTGAGAATTTACCAAGGGTCGGGGGGTAGGTGTGTATTTAAGGATAAACACACATCCTCTTATGCTGTCCCATTCTTACACTGTGTTCCCACACCAAGGTTTATGTCAGGGAAACGGAATGAAAATGGCCGTCCACAAGCAGGGAGGCTCCCTTTGGGGTCATTCAGCAAATTGAAATTTGGAGAAATCCTGGACAGAGACAAATATATCCCCACTGCTTAAGCTTCACACATTTCTTTGTTCTTTCACGAAACCACTCAGGTGTGTACCTGAAGACACACTCTCACACACACACACACACATCTTTGTGGGGACCATCATTTCATTTCTATGGTAAAAACCCTAATCCCAGCAATGACAACCTTAACCCCTACCCAGCCCTAACCTTAACCATAAGTAACTAAACAAAAACAAGACAAAAAATGTCATTTTTACTATTTTGATTGCAGTCACAGATTTTTGTAAAACAGTTTTCCCTTGTGGGGATGGAAAAAATGTCCCCACAAGGTCAAAATAACAGGATTTTATATTTAGATATTTTATATATACATAACACACACACACAAAGAAACGCATGCACCCCCTCCCTGGGCCGAGCTTGTTGGACATTAAAAAACTGTTCATCTATTGGGAGAAACAAAGGCCTGCTGAGTCCTGCTTGGCCCCATCCCTGTGCATCGTCTGGACAGGGGCCATTGTGGGCCTCATCCAGTGGACTGAAGAGCTGGCTTCTCTGATTTCTTGGTCAGCAGAGAACAATACAGCCGCAGGTCTGTACTGTAAGGGGGGGTGCCATGTGAATGTGGGATGTCATGCGAAGCTGGGATGCCTTGGCAAGGTGGGGCTAAGGGCTTTAGAATGCTCCATACTGCCCTTTTAATGGGGGGCTCAGTGGGTCGGGCTGTGACCTCACTCCTCCAGGATTTTCATGTTCTCGCAGCGGCACGTGGGCTTCCTCCAGGTGTTCCTGACTCCTCCTGTAGCCCACAGACATTCATTTTTGGATAACTGACATCTGTACATTGCCTGTAGTGTATGAGTGTATGTGTGCCTTGTGGTGGACTGGCATCCCAGCCAGAGAGCCCCCCAGCTTTGTGCCCTGTGCCACCTGGGATTCAGGTTCCAGGCTGCACCCCCAACTAAGGTAAGCGGTTAGAAGATGGATGGATGGATGGATGGATGGATGGCCATTTAATCATAGGCAAACATATCTAGCTATGGAACAGGGCTTTATTCTTGGTTACCACCCATAGGACATAAGCTAATTTGTGGAGTGGAAATGGAAAAATGTGTTATGAAATCAGAATTTAGATGTTACATCAGGCTTCCTGAAAGACTGGTGTTTCTGTGTTTAGAAATTAAACACCAGTACCACACACTATATGCGCAAATGTCAATGTAATTGATCCTAATTTTGGGCACTCATGTTGTGTAATTATGCTTTCGCAGTATTAATTGTTAATGGGTTAATTGCCTTTGGATAATGTTGATTAATGCCGAAACTGTAATCCGTAATCGAAAAGCGGGGTAAATAGAAGGTTGTCTGGCTGCTGTGCGGCCTGATAACGGAGCCAGGGCATTAGTGACCCAATTAGCCACCCCCCGGCGCCGCGCCGTTCGTGAGGTTAAAGCGAGCACCTCCCTCTTTTAAAATGTGTTTTTTTCCTTTGAAATTGTGAATCGACCATCTGCGGGGGCAGAGCAGTTTGTTTTGTGTTTCAGGTCGGGAGGTTCATGGGGCAGGAGCTTACAGTCGAGACGTTTCCACCTCCGGCGCCCGAGATAGAGCCCGGGCTCCGGAGATGGCTGCCGGCTCCCCCCGCACTGGGCCATGTGGGGGCGGTCGCTCCCTGAATCCTCACCCTTCTGATATTCCGTTCCGGCTTCTCCGGCACGCACTTAAACCCAGTGCCCCTGCTTCGTATTGATTTTTTTTCCCTACGACTATAAACGCCCGCGCTTTTATGGCACTGTGTTGGCTGGTGCCGCTACTCGCCCCAGAAATGCGGCAGGCCGGAGCGCCGGAGGGAGCTCAGAGGGCCGCCGTGGGAAGGAACGGTATCTGTGGTGCTGGAGGAATGGACAGGCAGATGCGATTTTAGTTTAGGTTGTAAGAAAGAGGTGGGCGGAGTCACCTCTTTACGGTGCGCCATGGCAGCAGGCCGAGAAAGACGTCATCTTGCGTTCTCGCTCAGGCTCATTTTTTCCTGGGTCTCAGACAAGCTCCTTGGAGTGTTTTAATAAAATAAAACTAGCAATTAGCATATGGAAGCAGCATGATTCCAGGATTCCATACAGTAACCTGAAATTTCCTATTTATTATGCCCCCAATCCTTCATCTTGTCTTGTGTTTCAAAAGCTTTGCCTGCCTAAGCGCATCTCTAACGAGCTTTTATGCTTTTGAGCAAGACGGGACAACTGCAACCGTTTCTGTCAAGGCTGGGGAGAAGATTCCAGATCCGAGTGCTCAGCAAAAGGGAAGCGAACAGGAGGGAAGGATCCAAGTTTCCTTGTTACGCCAGGAATTACGTACCTCTTCACCGAAAACAACGTGGT
Organism: Mormyrus iriodes; assembly: GCA_011763525.2. Classification (NCBI taxonomy): domain Eukaryota; kingdom Metazoa; phylum Chordata; class Actinopteri; order Osteoglossiformes; family Mormyridae; genus Mormyrus; species Mormyrus iriodes. The sequence goes on along the minus strand of JAAGVU020000008.1, from coordinate 6,652,071 downwards.
CCGTAAAAGACGCAGTACAATTTAAAGTCAGACTGATTCTCTGCATGTTAAGATAAAGATGGTCCCTGAAACCTGGCTGATGATGGGAGAAACGGTTGCTGGAGAAGGGGGGATGCTTTTAGCATGCATCTCTGCTGAGGCTGCAGTTTTTATGGACTGAGACACTCTGAATATAAATCTTAGGGGTGGGAACGTGTAGGGAGGGGAGACGCTGAATTACAGAGCCGCGCACTGTGTGTTATAGACGTCTCCCTAGAACCTCATGTCCCTGCCCTCACGCGCTCGCCAGTGCTATCGAGAGAGGACAGGAAGGATGAAACAAGCTACCAGCTCACCTGCTGCTGGCTGAAATGTCCCCCCACCCCTGCAGAAAGGGAATGACAGCAGGGGTCCTCCAAAGAATAGCATCCGTGGCAGGCTAACACGGAGGACAGCATTGGAGACGGCCCCAAGAGCTGCGTCTCCATCATCACGTGTCATCGGAAATCGCCCGCTACCCCCAGAGTTACTGCAGCAGAACAGAATCAGTGCTTCCAGTATTGCCGGGGGGGGGACTGTTATTGATGGTGCGTCTTCATGGTCTGTTAAACATACTGAGTGAGGCCAATCCCGTCTCCTTCTTTGTTACTCCTGTACTCTTAGGCCTCATAGAGTTTTCCTCCTGTGGCCATGCAACCAGGCTAACAGGGTCGGGAGGGGGGGCTGGGGGGGCTATCCATGTCTGCCCCAGAGAGATCCGGCAATGTGCGTTTCCTGATCTGGCGCTAACTTACTTTTAGGACTTGGCATGCAGCCAGTGAGGGCTGCAGCTCAGGAAAGCTGTTAGAGAATCTGCAGGATCCGTTGCGTTCGGCGAGATTTCTTCCCGATTAAATATTCATACCTGTCCCACCACGCTGAAGGAGATCGGAAACAAAGGCAGAGGAGAAACGAGGGTGCTTGCCGAGACCTCCCGCGAGCGGCCGCTCAGGTTCATCCGCCGAGGTCGATACCAGCCGCCGCTGCTCCCACCGCCGGTGGTGTCGCTATGGTGTTAATTGTGGCAGAGCTTTTACCATCAGCTGCTCAGAGATCTGAATTGGCTGCTGCTAGCATCCTGCAGACGCCGGGGGCAGGCAGCAGCTTCAGGCAGACTGTCCATGGAAGGACTACGCGGGGAAAAGCCAGACTCTCCCATCTCATTACGGAACGCCGAGCTCTGGTCTCACCCACGAGCAGCTTAATGCTGCTGGGCTGTTTGCATTTTGGGTGGGGGCACTCCGTGTTGCTTTGGGAAAGAGTCTACTTCCAGAAAAGCAAATCAAGAAATGGAAATTCCTAAAAACAAATGATGTATGCCTTAGTCGAATAATAAAAATCAACTTAAGACCTAATGCTGCACGGCCCATCGTAAACGTGCCACGATTCATTAGGTGATGAGATTGACGTGTCAACATGAAGGAAATCTGACTGGAAATGCTGGTGACAGGCGGTCTTGTGACACACGATCGCTCGGCAACCAGTTGCAACACTAACAATGCTTGGCAACAATTTGATCGTAACAGTGTGCTCTAGCAAACGAAACTGGAATGATTAATCAATCTTTCAGTGCTGACAGACAGTGGTGTGCTTTGCTTATGAATACGTATGTGTGGCAATTTGCAGTTTCAGTGGCTATATAGTGGAAAGTTCTGATTTACTGTATAAGTTATTTCAGCGGAGTTCTTAGGGTCTTAGAGAAACATTGTCGTCTTACTGAGAGGCTGTAGATAAAAATCTCGAGATTTCCTCAAATACATATTCATAGCCAAACTGTAAAACAGAAAAATACGTTGTTGAGCATCGTTCCATGGTTTTGTCGTTAGAGTGCGTTTACCTGCCAAGATACTCTTCAGGTTGCAGTTTGGTCTTCTGCGTGGCAGCTTGATTGCTGCGCTCAAAGTGCACTGGTATTACAGACAGGCTTCGTACTCTGTACAAACGACTCTCGTTGCAATTCCTCACAAACGTACGTTTCTAATTGTATTTCTTTAATAATCGCTTCCCAGCGTCAGTTGCGGCTATTTGCCATAGACGCAGGATGGTGAGTTTCATTAACAGGATGACCTTTCGAACACACAGCCCTCCTATTTATAAACATAGTTGGCAAAATTTTGTTACTCTTTATGCCTGCCCTGGATTGAGTATTTTCTTCTGTGATCATGTCGTTCCGGAGCTTGGAGACAATTAAGGACTGGATTTGTTTCAGAATCAAAAAGAGTTGTTTTCTCCTGCAGTCAGAGAACACGAAGATGCCCCAGCCGAACCTGACCACTCAGCAGACCCTGACGGCTTTTTGTTCAATGTGTTATTCTCCTGCAGTTCCAACCTCTAAACGAAAAACAGTTCACATGAAGGTACAAATCGAACATAAAGAAAGATTAAATAACAGTATTTCAGACTGTGATGGAGATGGCATTGTCGGGACGTTGTAGTGCACAAGATGAAACTCACATTATTGAAAAGATATTTTTCCACATTAAAATTACAGAACACAAAATCAATGCAACACCCAGCTTCCTGTTTCCTCTGTGGCTTGTTTGGCTGGCCGCACACAGAATGTCCAGGCGTGCTTCAAATCAATCACGGGGCATAAAGAACATTCCAGAAATCATCTCGCCCTCAGCATGCGATTTCAGACCTAAAGTAGGCTGGGGCGGCTCACGAGTCAGTCAATACTCTGGAAGGTTTATTTAAAAGCTGCAAAAAACAATGATATATAAATAGTCAAAGAGTGAGCTGGCAGCCTCGTGGAGGCCTCAGTGCTGCCCCTGCTGGTAGCTCGCAGAGACCTTTTTATTGCTTTCTTTCCCCTTATTTTTGCTGTAAATCCGGATCAAAAGGATGACATCACTCCAGGCCTGGCCCTGTTCTCATCTCCCATCCAGCTTGGTTCATTCAATTATTTATTTATCCGTTTATTTTCGACTGGAGCTGGAAGATGCCTGGGCTCCCGCGGGGAATCTCAGCGGTGGGGTGACGGAACTCTCCGGATGCGGGGATGTGGTCACGCGGACCCAGGGGTGGCGGGGAACTTCTGCGTGCTCGTTTTACGGTCAGGACAGCGCACCCGTGGTAGATCTAACTTGTAACGAGGGAAGGATACCTCATGCTTATTTCCACTGAAATGCATCAGGGGCTCTTGCTTTCATGCGTTACGCTGGACCTCTTTGCTCTTTAAGTTTAATGACAGTGTTTGTGTGTTGGACTGACATCCTCTCCAGCGTGTCCCCTGGGGGTCACCATGACCATGGTTATAGAAAAAGACGAACGGATGGATGGATGGATGTCACACACCCACATGCCATCTCATATGCTCATTAAGCTTTTCTTAGGAATACTTAGCAAACAATTAACAAACAAAAACCTACAGTTGCCAAAGGAGTTCTGTGAAGCTGCCCTATCATATCTGTACCTGTCCAGGGTGGATGTGCTTGTCATCTTTTCTTCTGGATGTGAAGTCTATGATGTCAGTCTAACTGACAAGCACAGTGTAGCTCAGATGTCCTACTCTGCTTCTGGTGAACAGGTAGAACTTACCTGTCAGTTATACAATCTCATTCATAGTGTAATTACTTGAATTAGCTGCCATTCTGGTTATCCTGAAATCTGTCAATCTGGCGTCTTATGAAATCAAATCTTTTAACATAAATATAATGGAACTTGACAAAACTTGTATTAGTGACACATAAGTGAGAGAGATAAATGTTCTAGGTGTTTTTTATGCGTGTGATGACTTAAAAGCCACTAAATGTATGGAGATTGGACATATAGGTTTGTTGTGAAGAGATTGGTTGTGCTGTTGTGTGCTGATGAGTACCTAGAATAGAGCTGGTATTAAGAACAGATGTAGGTTCAAGGTGGATTTTATTCATTTTTAGATGCAAGCCCATTTATTCTCTATTTTTACAAATTTCTGCATTACCCGGTTACATTGTCAGTGTCGGAAGTTTGATATTAATCTGTTTAATGTCTAATAAAAACAAAACTCAACAGCTCACGTAACATCTTCATTCTGCGGTCCACATTACATCTTCTGCTGTAACCAGTTAAAGCGATGAGAGTCTTGGAGTTGTGACAGAAATACACAAACATTAAAAAATTAAACAACGTCATACCCACTCACATTAAATAATGAAAATCATATTTGTAACACATTCACTCTGATAACAGACCTGCTCGGAATGATCTAGAATGTTGCGGAAGATTTCTCTCCTTGGAATAAATCACCTCTTTACAGATGACAACAGAATTTAAAACTCAATTTAATACAAACTATTTATTTATATATCACTCATTCATGTGACATTCATATAACATTTGGTAGATGCCTTCACTGTCAGGCCTATGCTGCAAGTGAGCAGCAGGACATATATCCGTATATCTTTCTTATTTTCAAACTCAATGCTTCCAGCCATTGAGCTGGAGGTGGTGTGTGGCTCTGAGCTTCTGTGCTTGGAATTGGAAGGTTGCCAGTTCAAGCCTTGCTATTATTATCGTTTTATTATTATTATTATCATGAAATAAAGACGCATTTTTGGCCTCAGTTCCAGATTTGTTTATTTTTCAATTGAAATGTACAGGTTATAGGTCACATTAAAGGTGGAAAATGTTTTGAAATGATTTGTCATGGTGTCATTTGTTTACAATACAAAAACCTGGTATTTCATACTTCTGAATACTTCTGCAAGACACTGAATATTGCCTTGGAAGATAAGCATATTCCTATGTTTTGTCTATATTTATCTATGACATGTTCCTTAAGCAAAGGCATACACAGTAAAACAGTCGCTTTAGAAATCTGTGGACCTTGCTGCTTAACAGAAAACACTGGTTTTAATTAATGTGGTGATGTCATACGATGAAGACTGCGATTGGTTAAAGAAGTAAAAAGCAAGCCCCTCCCTTGTTGACCCTGGGACACATTGAACTTGACAAAACCAGGACACGTGAGGCTTCATGACCAGCTGTAGTCCTGGGTGGAACTGGCTGCTTAAAGCGAGAGGTCCTCGAAAAACTAGGACACAGCGATTCTTCAGAAGCTGCCCTCTAGTGGCCAGGTAGACTTCTTACAACTAAAGACTTGAGGACTGTGAGGTGACATCATCATAGTAATAACCTCTATGAACATTCATTTAGTTGTACCTTTCATCAAGGTCTGTCACCAGAAGTGCCCAGGGACTCCAAACGAAGTCAACATTAACGATCTCAGTGTTTTCATTTACAGAGGAAACACAGATAAGACAGCATGTACCCCTGAGTGGCTGTCTACACATTCCCTCTTACTCAGTTCTCTTTATTACTGCTCTTGTAATTTAGATTTTTTTTTTAAACAGAATGTGATTGGACTTGTATGCAGTGGTCATCAATAACAAAGAGCTACAGGCCTGATGTTCTCACCCCCGCCGTGTTCACCTGTACACTGGAGTTCATTTATTAGCCAGTGTGGGTCATTATGCCCGGTGATTACAGCTACCGCTAGGTGAGCGCACATAAAAATAAAAGGCACTAATAATGTGCACAGATTCATTTTGTGTTTTCATATGGGGCTAATCTGTTAAACCACAGTGAGGCTTCCCTTGAAGCTCAGTCCCTGGTTCGTTACGATTTTTTCGGGCAGGGACGCACGTGTGCTTTGAAAACAGTATTTTTTTCTTCAGCTGTTTTGTTTCCCTCAATTCCTTTACATCCTATTTTTTTTTTTAGTTTTTTTTATAAATAATAATCAGCGTTCTGCCTGCTGACGCCGTGAACATCAGCGACTCATCGCTCGTCACAGGTTAGGACAGTAGTCTTATTTGTCTCTGTAGGCCTCTGAAATTAAACTGGTTTGAACAGACAGAGCTGGAGCGACATGGCAAGGAGGTTCGTATGCAATATCCTACAGTCTGACCGGCATCTGGCTCTGGAAGCTGAGCAGGAGATCCTGACTGTACCGGCCAAAGGGCCGAAGAAGAAGGCCCAGTGAGTTCGATGCGATCCGAGCAGAAGGCTAAAGGCTACAGCCCCCAGACTGGGATATCGTCTCCCTCTTACCAGCAGACCTGCTTCCCCTATTCATGGTTTTAAATCCTGTCTTAAAACCCTGTTTTACTCTCTAGCTTTGCAGTCATATTCGCAGTTTGACATGCCCCCCTCTGTCAATACTGTTACACCTTATGTTCTTTATCTGTGTCTGAGTGATGATTCCAGCATCTCTTGTAACCCCTTTTCAATTTTTCTTTGATTGGTTGTTGGTATTGTTCCCTCCTTCCCTTCCTTGTGACCCTATATGGCACTTTGCTTAACAAATGCTGTTTTACAATATGCTTTATAAATAATTTTCACTTTGAATTTGACTTGATAGTTCATGCAAAAGACAGGAAATTTGGTCCCAATGAAGCAATTTTCGTTCCGTTTGCCGACTGGAGTACTGAAGCATTTTGCCATCACTGTGGATAATATGTGTGTATGTATATATATATATAATATAGTGGTCACACACGGCTTTGCAGTGTCTGGTCTGTGACTGCAGGCGTGACCCGCACCGTCACTGCTGAGCGTAAGATCCTATAAGGTGAAGTACCCACACCAGATGGTCTGGAATCTGACTCGTACAGGAATTTCATGCAGGGAAGATAAATCACAGGGAGATTCCCAGAAAGGATGTTAACTCAGTTCTGTTAATAACCGGACAGTGTGAGACATGCCCAAAAACACCTGTATTATAGAGATGTTGAACTTTCCGATTCACCCACTGACATGACCGGGAGACGTTGATAGCCTGGTTCATACTGGGAGTCCAAGGAATTTATGTGCGCTGCAAATCATCGGAGCTCTTCTGCTCTGCCCACGTGCTCCGGACGGCTGCCTGTCACTCAGGGTGTGAGGCTTTCATGCTGCATCCCTGCAGCATAATGTTTGCATTAAGAGACACAGCCCACCCTGTCCTCTCTGGCTCCCTGATCTGCAGCTTCCTTTTAAATTGTCTGCGATATAAAATGAATGGTCCGCACCAGGGAGGCATTCTCACTGCGATATCTCCAGACTGGCGACTCCGATCTCCAAGACAAGAATGAAGAAATTCTAATGGCATCACATAAAAACACCCTTTAATGTACTAAAGGGTTGAAATGCTTCACCTATACAGACGCTCCCTGGGCCACGATGACCCATGTTACCTTATTTCGACTTTACGATGGGTATTACATTCTATTCTCTTTTTCATTTTCAGTACGTTATTCAATAAATTACATGAGATATTCAAAACTGCATTATAAAACAAGCTTTGTGTTAATGATTTTGCCCAACTGTAGGCTAATGTAAGTGTTCTAAGCATGTTTAAGGTAGGCTAGGCTAGGCTATGATGCTTGTTAGGTTAGGTGTACAGTATTAAAATGCATTTTCGCCTTATGATATTTTCACCTTATGATAGGTTTATTGGGACATAACCCCATTGTAACTGTGTGGGGGGGGGGTCTGTATACCCATATAACTTTTGCTGGGTGCACAACGTTAAGGTACGGCCTGGATGAGATGCAGGTCAAATTCTGAATCTCTAATTATGAAATGGCAGAATCACGCATCCAGGACGCCAGGTCCCCCCCCCCCCCAGAGCCCCGCAATCTTTGTGACTCAGAAACCTGCAGGCAGTGAGCCCCCCCAACACTCCCAGCCAAGGTCAGCCCCACTGTTTCCTCCTGTCTGCTTGCGCAGCACTTTGAAGACACAGTGCCTTTAATGGCAGAATCATTTCTGAATCGTACTTTCTCTCTCCATCACTCCTTTTTTTTTTAACTAGAATATATCTCTTGAAGCGTCCCTGCCATCCTTTGGTAACCGAGGGCCGTATGATGTCTGCGTTCCAACGTAAATCGGAGGTTATTAATTTTAATGAGAGCGCTCAGTGTGTCTGCAGCGCAGATGTCCCGCTCTGAGCACCTGCATCGCCAGGGGTACGCCGATGAGGGGAATTCGGCGTTCAGCAGACGGTTACGTGTAATGCGCCCCAACCGGAGAAAAGAATCTGGGGTCAATCCGGGCCCCCTTTTCGCCATCATCATTTTAAAAAATCATAATAACGAAAATAAATAGCCTATGTTAACTCTCCTCAATTTTATTATTACTTTCCTAGCGTCATCGGCATTGTAATATAGCAGCAGATTTTAACGGTAGACTGAGGTCATGCAAGCTTTCTAATTCTCTTTGCTAATAACTTCCAAATGTTGGAAAACAGTGCTGCGGGATCAAATACCTCTTGACTTACTAAGTGACTGTTCACATATATTATATCTTGGGCATGTCTCCAGTTCAGCTACAGTAGAAACTTGTCCAGCAGGACCTGAGGTGCACAAAAAAGTGTTTAACTCTTTCCTTCTTTAACCAAAAATTAGGTGTGACGGGAACCTTTGAAGGTGGAGGATAGCGGTGTTTCAGGCGTCTGTGGGACCCTTGTCTAATATCCGACACCGTGTGAGCTTTTCTGACTTGAATAACGAAACGGAGCCAGTAAAAGAGAATACTTCCTACAGACAGGCAGTATCCTACCCAGTGAGAATGGGGAACTGGCTGCGTTATATTTAAATAAACTGGGTCTGCTTAGGAGTTAAGGAGCCTGGGAAATTGGGTGTCTATTTCCGGTTCACTGTCTGAGCACAAAAGCCTGACTGTGGAGGCAATTGCCATCCGGACTTGTTGACCTTTAGCCGTTAAAATAAGCAGGACTGAATTAACAGCGCACACACGCACACCCCTACACCCACATTAAGCCCGGGGTGGCTGAGAATGGTGCTCTGAGATAAGCCAGACTACATCACCTGGCCTAAACAATGCTCGCGGTCGCTCGCGGTTTTTTGTACCGTCCGGCGCTTCCTCAGTCGTCATCTGGAGTGGCAGCGTCACACGGCAAGACCTAAGAGCAGCAGTGACTTTACCGTGTGATATGCACCCCCTGCTCCCCGCCCCTACCCCTCCCCGGCAGGATACGTCCCCGCTCGACGCTCTTTCATTATCTCCACTCAGGCTTGTCCGGGAGCATTCGGCATCCCGCTTTGTCTTCCCGTGTTTGATATGCAGGCCTGAAGGAGTTTGGTCAGTCAGTGCACGGCTTTCCCTCCCGGGGGTCTCAATATCCAAGCCAGCGTGTCCCCCCCCCCAAAAGTCTCGACATGGAGCGCACTGGAGGTGCTGTCAATGCAAACGTGACGGCAGCCCCAGATCGTCCGCCAGTTTCCCACAGTCCCCATGCAGAACCCCAACCCGTCACGGAAGCCCGTGGCCCACTGATCTCCAGACTTCGGCCCGTCGGAGCACAAAGCCTCGCCGATTCAGACCACGGCCGATCAAAGGTCGCTGCCCTCTGACCCTGCCCCCACTTCTGCTCAATAGACGCCCCGTCAATGGCCCCATTGTTGGGCCGCAGAGAGCATAGCCTATAAATCTTGTGTCCACCGGCCGCACAGGGGGCATTGTGCCCGGCAGGGGGGAGACAACTGAGGAGGCCGAGATGCCCTTTATCCCCAGCCCCCAGCTTCTCTCTGAACCGGCCCATGCTCTCATCATGGGCCGGGCTCGCATTGTTCTGGCCAGGCTGGGCTCTTGGTTCTGCAACACAATCAAATTTAAGCCTTTGCTAAGAGACTTTAAGGACTCGACAGAGGGAAAACGGGTTCTCGTTTCTATATGGTCAGCCAAGCAAGGACAACGGCCACTTTGTCCAAAGGAGCGGGACGGACAAAGCACTCCTAAGCGCGCGGCGAGGAACGCCGTCGGCCCACATTGTCTGCCTGTCCGGCCATCACACATTAAATCTTATTCCACGCCTGCTTCCTTTTGCTTACTGGGAATTCATCTTTGTTTAGAAACAGAAAAAAAACTGACGGGGAGACGACGTGCAAGAGAAACGTCGAGCCGTCACAAGCATCGTCTTCTCAGGCCAAATGGTGTTGGCGTGGTGGTGCAGTCGGGCTTAAAATCCACAGAGCGGCACGGTAATCATTTTACAAAGTAAACATAAACTGTCAGGTTCCCCAAAACCTGAGACATCATCATGCAGCCCGCTCCGAGACTCCACTTTTCAGACAAACTTTTTGTATCCTTCTGTTAACAAATTGCAGAGTGGCACTTTAAAGGTGGAGTGGCTTCTATTGAGATGAACAAAATAGTTATTGCTGTCTATGAGGCGTTTCCAGCTCGACGCCGTTTATCTCAGTCCTCTGAGCGCTCTCCGCTTTATAAATGGAAGGTAATGTCTGCAAAGAGAACCAGAGTTTATTTCAAGAGGTTCATTTGCATAGTTCCTCTTGTGTTAAAAATAGATCTGATCTGCATCCAGGTGGGGGGGGGGGGGCTCAGTGAGCGGTCTCACACCTCCATCCTCGCTCTGGCTGCGTGCAGGTTGCATGTTCACTCTGGGTTTGTGCGCCTTGTTTCAGGTACTCTCCATCTTGTTGGCCACATACATGCATTTAGGTGAATTATTGTCTCTGAACAGCCCATATACTGTGTGTGAGTGTGTGTGGTCCAGGTATACATTTGGTCCCCACAATGTGATAAAAACCTGTTATTTTGATGTTGTGGGGACCATTTTTTCGAAATTTTATTTTTTAAAAATCTGTCACTGCAGTCAAAAACCTAATCATGCCAAAAGTCTGGTATTTTGTTTGATTACTTATGGTTAAGGTTAGGGCTGGGTAGGGGTTAGGGTTGTCATTGCTGGGATTAGGGTTTTACCCATAGCAATGAATAGACAGTGCCCACAAAGATGTGAGTACAGGTCTGTGTGTCCCTGTGTGTGTGTGTGTGTGTGCCTTGTGATGGACCAGCACCCTGCCCCTTGTGTCCCCTTCCCCGTATACACTGGGAGCCCCTTGTGACCCCTTCGCCGTGCACCCTGGGAGAGCTTCCCCGCCACCCTGTACTGACTAAGGCTTATGGAAGTTGGGTGGATGTTTTCAGGCTCAGTGCCCTCTTCTTTTTCTTGTTTTTCAATATTTTTCACGCCAATGTTGTTTTAGTATCGCATTTTACAGTCTGTTGGCATCATAGAGTAAAATCCATCATCCTCTTGTGTTGAGCTGTGCGTTGTTTCACTGTGACAGTCGCCATGGAAGCGCATTCCTTCATGTCCCCCGAAACACACTCGGCGAGGACCGTATCACACACCACCAAGAGTGCTGCTTTTGTGCAGCGATGCATCTATTGTGACAAAATCCTGCATGGATACTGGGGGACCGTGCGAGCCGTTCCGGGGGCGGGGCCAGCCTTTGGTCTGAGAGCAGGACAAGCGAGTCCTGCAGTCAGGTTTGGGTGCAACACCTCCGACCTAAATCCAGTCTGAGGCCCCAGTGTTTGCGTTTCCATCATAAGAGCCTTCAGCGTTTACTGGAGGCTGGATCTTGCTGGACAGAATCATTTATTTACCAGGTCAGACCCAATCACCTGGAATGGACAAGTCAGTTGCTGCTACGTCAATAAGACGAAAACAGCGTTGTGATATTTCGCAAATGAATTTGATCTTACTACATTTAAAACAAGGCTTATCTGGCCCCAAGAGTAGATTAATAAATAAATACATAACAGTGATAAAAAGCTTAGCTGTTTGACAGCATGATAGGCGATGTCAGATGGCAGCGGCTGTTAAGGGAGTTAACCGAGTGAGTGATTATTTCACAGTCAGATGGGTAATTAAAAGATTCACTTGCATTTTGGAACAGACATTATGATACACAAACAGATCCATAAAATGAACCTACACAGTGGCTCGGTGGGTAGGTCTGATGCCTGACAGCTCCAGGGGTTCAGATCCCACCCTATCTCTGTGGTTTGGGATTGCATGATCTCAGCATTCTTTATAGGTTCAGGTACTCTGCCTTCCTCTCACAGGCCAAATTCTTGCAGTTAGTATAATTACTGTCTCTTAACTTCCAGTTGTGGGTGTGACATATGATGATCTTGCATCCCATCCAGGGTGTACCCCTGTTTTGTGCCCTGTGCTGCCTGGGATGGACTCCATGGTAAGTGGTTGGAAGATGGACGGACGGACGGAAGGATGTCATACATTTTTAACAAGACACCTATCTTTGGTGAAGATCATCGATATGAAACACAATGAAAGACTATTAATTTTTTATTTGTTTTGTGTGGAAGTGAACATTTAAATTCAGTTTGCTATAGTTCACGCTGTAGTAGCCAGGACTGCCATCACAGTTGCATACTTACTAAAGAGTTCCTCACATCTTCTTGAGGGGTTCCTGCCCATGTTTACTGATCTGTGTTCTGCTCCTTCCCATCAGTCTTTCATGAATGCTCCATTACAGATTCCGCAGCATCTTTATTTATAGAGCTCAGTATTGACTCTGGCATTAGGAAAAGGCAGACAGGTGTAATTACCTTTCAAGAACAGCTTGATGTTCTCCTTGCAAATGTCTTCGTATGACGATACCAAAAATCAAAGGATATTAAAGTCCAAACTATTACAGCTCCAGCACAATGCTCGACACTTGGAGTGAGGGTTTTTGGGTGTTAGGCATTGTGAGATTGAAGCATTTTTATTATAGCCTGAATCATTATAGATCCAGGAAGGTTTGAAAGAGTCGACCAGCCACCCAGATGGTCTTCTGTAAACTGAAGTTGAAGACCGGCATCCTCCTGGCTCACCTCCCACTGCTGCCATCACTGTTCCACTTGCTTCTTTCTGCTGAGGTGTGGGTGTTGAGATCAGCTACAGGAAGGAAGGCCTGCAGATCCCTCAATGAGGTCCTCAGATTCTTCTGGATTCCCTCCATGACTTGTCTTGTTGCCCTGTTGCATCACATGTGGGCTCTTTGTCTTATAGGGCTTTCATAACCCCATCCAGATAGATGTACGATGAGAACAAGGCCCTACTATGAGGTCCTGTGAGGTTTCTTTAGATCTTGACACGATGTGTTGCCATGACCTGCACAGGTAAAACCAAACTGACCAGGTGTTTTACATAGAAGGAAGCCACCCAAGCAGTATGATGATGGGCTCTGTGAATGATGAACTCAGTCCCCATTATTTAATCACCGGATGGAGAGCATTGACTGGAATAATGAATCTCATACGTCCCTTATTGTTAAGCTGATCCTTAATATCCGGCCATTTGGTCATTCTCAGCAGTGATCAATCATAGTTAATTGTCCCCTTGAGTTCCCCAAATATCAGTCGGTATTTGTTTGCGCAGTTGTGGGACAAATTGTGGAATCAAGGAAGCCTATTTTTCAATGTGTGTCGTGGCGTCTCTCTGTCGGACAGCCAAGGGGACGCAGACAGCAGAGAGAGACGCGTCCCACCTCTAAAACCGGGATGCCTGTATCGCAAACTGCTGGGGGTTGAGGGTGATGTGGCGGGTGGTACCTGGTCAGAATCAAACTTCTCTCTCCCACACTGCCCATAGCAACCTTAAGCTTGTTTTCTTATTTAGGTCAGATAAAATTGCTTCAGTATGTAATAGATGTAATGAAATCACATAAGTAACATCTGCTTGCCAAAGCATTAGCTGGAGAATAATCCCCTTTATTTTGAACATTATAACACTAGATCTCTGCCACGTATTCCTCCAAATGGTTGTGCTCACAGGCAGGACACGGCCGTGATGTCCAGTAGCGGTACTTGGTAAAAACCTGCTTCTCGTTCTTCAGTCTCTTGGCGACTGGCGTTGATCGCAAAGTGACCTGCTTAACATAGAATGCTTCTGTAAACATCCAACTGGCAATCTGCAAGGTTTATATTGGATAAAGAGTCAGCATAAGCAAGTTAACTGTGTATATTATACATGTGACCAAGTGAAATGTAATTGATTTCATTAAATCAGGATGATAATGGTCACCAAAACACGCAGAATTGTGTTTTAGACATCGGTGTGTTTCTGTTAAAAAGAGGGAGCTAATGTAGTGCTTTAAAAAGATAAACTATAAGTGAACCCTGAATCTTGCAATATAAACTCTGTGTGAACCTTCAGAGGAGCTGTCAAACCTAAGGTGTTTTTTTGGGGCGGGGTTGGATGGAGGAGTTGTTTAAGGTGGGCCAGTTGGTTCACGGCATGCTGATGGCGGCTGGGAACATCGTCTCCTACTACCAAACACCAGAGTTAAGGTGAGGAGGTCATTCGTTCACTGATGATCTCAGTGAATGAAATTTCCTGGTGGGAAACATGACTCATACATCAGATTTTATTTTCATGTCTGATGTCTTGTATGGTTTTTAGACAAATTCGAGACGGCTTGCCGATTGTGCATCAGACCCTGGGAATCTGTAGCTGTAGCACTCTGGTAAATTGTGCGTTATTGAGATGGAGAGCTAAATGCATTCCCAGGCTAATTCGCCGGCTTAATTAGCACTTTGCATTCTGAATGGGAAGACATGCCAGGACATATGTGTGAAAATTTCCACCGGTTTCTGAGTCTGTAGCTGCTGTCTAAAGACTGGGTCTAGGAGAACAAACAGCAGAGTCATTTGGGTCTGATGCAGTTTTGACTCATACGCAGGTTACGGTGTCCACTGAGGTCATACTGGACCACAGTGGTAGTTGAGTCACTGGGAAGATACTCCTGTATAAGATGCTGCTGTAATTCTAGGAAATGAAAGACGAAGAGTTTATCGAGGTGACGTACAAGGAGATCCCAGAATGAATCACTCATTTCTCTCACCTTTATGAATATCTCCTCAAAACATATTTATTTTCCGTTAAGGAAAGTTATACCAGATGTTCTCAAATAGTGCGGTGGGGATTTTTAATGATGAATGAGGATATATGATTACTTTGTTATACATTCTGTCTGTGACTGTAATTAATGCCACCGAAATTGATTTGTGCTTTGCCTTAGGAAATGGGCTGATATTTCTTCGAGTTTATCTGCACCTTCAGCTTGCAGGATATGCGCTCAGTTAAAGCAACACAGATAAGCAGGGGGGAGTTTTTTTTACTGCCATATTGATGGATGAAAGGACCGGTAACCATGAGCTGGGAAAATGAGGGCTGCTCATTCATTTATTTCCTCAGCCGATGTCACGGGTGTCGGCTGGTGTGGCGAGGGGCTGGCGGTCCCCTTGCCAGCCTCCAGCAGAGCGCGTCCCAGCTGCGAGTGGTCTGCCACTCTGCACTGTTACGACTGGCCTGGCTTTGCAAAATGTGGCAGAGAGGCATGCCGCCCTCGTGAAACAGGGCCGTGTGACAGCGGGCAAATTCGCAACGCTAAATGACTGATCGTTTTCCTGGAACGGGCCATTGTTTGATGAGTGACTGGTAATTATTCTGGGTAATTATTCATCTCTCGATTACTTCTCAAAGAAGACTTTTTTTTTTCGAGTGCCTGGCCAAAGAGCAGCCCCGTTTGGTCCCCATGGACCCCATGGATGCTTAATTTGGCTGACAATCACCAGCCACATTATCGCTCCATGTTCTCACGATAATGAAAAAACATGAATATTAATTACATTTGGTAATTATGGTAATGATTTCTTTCTGGATATGTATGTTCTTTGAATGCATTAAAATGAGAAGGAACCAGTTTGTCACAAACTCTATATTGGTAGCCTTTAATACAGATGATGTTTAATTAAGAAAGTCACTGTTTATTTTTAAACAGAAGTGAGAGCACGTGTATTTATCTGTACTCGCTGTATTTACTGCGTCTTTGACCGACAGGATAATAAGCCACATGGCCAATCACAATGAAACCATGTGCGACATTCCTATTGGCTCGTTGTGATATAGTCCCTCCTCCAGTCATGGGTTATTTGCTTCGCCTCGACTCATGGTCCGAATCCGTACGCCATCTGCCGATAGTGACTGGGGCGCCCCCTGGAGGTTGAACAAGGAGAGGTTGTTAAATTAGATAAAATGTGAATCTTTCGAGTTAAGCGTACTTGCTGACCTATGAGGTGTCTGTAAGCTACTGGTTGCCACGGTGAGGGGCTTCATCGCTCATCCAGTCTCTGCTTGAAGTGGCCCACAGATTAGGAAGGCGTATGAGATACATTTAAAATTATGAGTATGTTTCAATGTATATTAATTCTTTGTAACATTTTCACAGACCAGCGTCTGATATTCTGTTTTTGGTGATAATTATTGTTTTGTGTAGGGTCTACATGTGTCACCTAACGTATACCTACCTCTGGCTGAGGGAGTCCATGTCCCAGGGACTATTCCCCAGAGTTCACAGGGAGAATATTGTTTACCCCTAGTCAATGCTATTCCACAGGGATTTGGCATCCTCCACAAACACCACAGAGTGGAAACAGCCGAAGGGGATAACCTCATTCGGCACCACGACGACCTCACTTCCTCAAACATCATCCACATCAAGAATGTAGTGCAAAACAACAGCCACAGCCGCTAATCCAAGGCGCCGCGCCTTCCTCACAAACCGCAGATGTCTTCCTGTGATGCCGATGCTTGTCTTTGTTTGGATGTGTTTGTTTTGTTTTTTTTGATGTTCGCACTGAGTTGCATTTGTTGTCTCGTTCGCTCCCCTTCCAAAAAAAGCCTCTGCTGTTTGAGTGACATTTCTGGCCTGACCTCTTGGCCCTGTCAGTTATCTCTGAATGGCGAAACCTCAGTACAAACAGCAGCCGATGTTACAGACTGATAAACACCTCTGCTAAAAGAAATCCATGTTTTTGTTAAATTGTCACAGGAGACCTTGGAAAAACTGGACTGTTACTTAAGGGATATGATCATTATCTGCATTTAGACTATGTCGTATTATATAGTCTATGTGTTCCTGTATACTATATATACTACTATCTACACCAGGAGTTCCCAAAGTGGAGACTGCAAGATGATTACTAGAATATGTCAATAAACATTTAAATACTAATAGTAATTCATTGTAACTGTAACCACAACCAATCGATTGCAATTAATCTACTGATTAGACTCCCCCCCACAAAATGGTGGTCTCAAGTCTCTGGGACTGTTGTTTTGGGGACTGTGGGCTGAAAAGTTTGGGAACCCATGTTATAGACCATATACTATTATATATATACAGTGCTCGGCATAAATGAGTACACCCCAACAGATTTGCCAGAAAACCTTTAGTTTCCTTTCAGAATCAACATTTTCTATGGGATACTATACTATACTATACTATACTATACTATACTACACTACACTATACTATACTACAAAATACTCCCACAAATGTGAGCCATTCACTGCAAACAAGATTTGTTAACTTCCTCACACAAAAAAAGTAAGATGTCCTAACAAATTCATGCAAGACCATGTTGCAAAAATGAGTACCGCCCATTGAAAGTCTTAGGAGCAAAGCTAAATTTCAGACTACAAAATTCTATTTAACAAGATATCAACCACAGGTGAGTCTAATTATTCTTTAAACAGGCATTTTAACTATAAAAGGGCATTACTTAACAAAGAAACCCCTTCCCATTCCATGAAGTGTCAGCAATGGCACCACATGGAAGAGAAAAGTCACAAGACCTGAGAAAGGAAATAATTTCTTTACGCAAGAAAGGT
>JAAGVU020000008.1:6564971-6630401 GCA_011763525.2 Mormyrus iriodes | reverse complement strand
TTTCGGGTTGGGGTGGCGTTCTGGCCTCCCTTCCTGGCTTCTTATGAGCCTTCACGTGTGACGGGGGGGGTTCTCTTTTTGCTTGGGGGTGGGGGGGGGGGGGGGGGGGAACCTTGGCCTAATTCAACTGGACACGTCCCCCTGGGCTGTGTGCGATGATGTTATGATTAAATTTCCAGCTGCGTGTGTCGGGTGCTGAAGAGGCGGGGTTCGATATAAATGATCTCATGAGAGCATCTCACGCCACTCTCCACAGATTCAAATCGCAAACATGAGAGAGGTAGGCTCTGTGTCACTCTGCTCCCCCAGTGCCATCACTCCCATGACGGGCTGTTGTAATCATTGGCCTCTCTTGAGTACCATTTTACTTGTTCCCAACTGGACGTATCAAATACACCACAAAGGGGGTGGAAGGAACCGATTTTGCTTTCAACTTTAAATCAGCACAGAGGCTCAAACTAATGAAATCATTTACTGATGGGAGTCCGATCAGCAATAGACCTCTGCAGATTCTTGCAGATACTTAAATAGTTTTGGAAGGAAAACATTCCTGAATTTAATGCGGTGTCTTCGAAATACTACTTGAAGTGCGTTTGCTGTAATGTCTTTGCCTTGTGCTAATTTAGGGGGTGGCTGACAGCCCCGCATGCCAGCCTTAAACCTGGGCGCAAGGTTCCGCACTCATTCTGTTTGTCATCAAGTCTGATTTCCATCTCAGTTTTGACATGAAGTCCTCATGTAGGTTAATCTGGCTCACTGTGCCGTTAATTTGAAAAAACAAAGGAAACTTAACCACGTTTAGTCCCTGAGGAATATTTAAATTCTTTCTGACATGGAAAAATTATAGCCTCTTGTATCATGAAGTCCTCATGTAGGTCTGCTGTTCTTGGGGAAAGGCTCCGGGCCACAAAGTCAGCCTGCGTGTTTGCCTTTTACTGAATCGTTACCTGAAGTTCGTTTGCTCAGATGCTGGAGGCTGGAGATGTTTCTCCACATATTCACTTATACAAGGGCTACAGACTCATGATGACAGCAAACCCGCAACATTGTAATAATAATTTGTTTGCATCTGTAGACCATTTTAATTCTGGAATTTCCTTGCCAGCAGTAACAGGCTCTCTGGAAGCCAATTCATGCAATTAGACCTTCCAAGCACCGTCCCCCAGAAACCTTGTCTCGACATACTCACGTTTCCATGGTAACGCTACCCAGCTAATCCCAGACTGTGTCAAGTTATTGAACTCGGGTATTTCATGCGCATTTCTTCACTGTAAGATTGGGCTGTGTTATGAAATGATCTCCCTAGGCTCTTATGAGTTAAATTTGCTTTCTGACAAAAAAAAAAATCTAAATGAAAATGAACTGATCAATATAACCTGAAATTCCTTAGGGGTAATTGTTTGCAGAATATCTTCATTTCCTGAACAGCCGATGGCCGTGGGTCTTCCAGTTCCGTATTATTTCAGACTGACTCAGTTTCAATTAAAACTGTTCAAAATTTGGATGTTCGCCCACCTATTAATAAAATAAATGCCACTTTATTTTATTTAAGCAGTGTTAAGTTATAGTAAAAAAATATACTCTATTCATAAACTTAAAGCTACGGTTTCGTTGTGCCGTCTTGGGCTGTGTTGGCCCTGTTTGGACACAGGACTGGCACTGTAAACACGTCCCAGTCAGTCAGCCCAGAGGAATCATTTGCCTTCCTCCCAGAAAGAACGCCGTTAGTCACAGATATTTCAGTGCCGAGAAGCACGTACACCCGATCAGTGCTCATTCTTATTAATTGGTTCATTCCACATCAGATCGTTAGCATATTAATCAGTATGCATACCTACTTACACATACAAGTTTTCTCTACTAGGGCCTCTGATATGGGAGGTTTTAAGTCAACCAAAAGCGAAGATCACTTGTGACTATGGGCCCACTTTATGCTAATCCTATTAGACTGTGATAAGGAAGCTGAAATCAAAGGGGGGGGGCATGCCCTCTTCAGAATACACATGAAATAATGCTGTAAAAAATATCAGCAATTTGTCATCCGCTGTCCTTGTCAGGAAAACAATAAAATCCTGAAAAGAGTGAAGCATGGATGTACAGTGTTCAGATTGGTGCCTTTGATAGACCGGAGGTAATCTCAGCAGGCTGAACACCTGTTTCTAAATGATCTAAACTGCTGGTTAATCCCAGCTGGCTTTGACCTTTGGGAAGGTTTGCTCCTCACACAAACACGGACCTTCCTCAGCAACTCTGCAGCACAGCCAATAAAAATGTGTGTGTGTGCGCGTGTGTGTGTGTGTTTTTAATTATTGCATTGTGGGGCCCAGATTTCCCCACAACGTGATAAAAACCTACAACTTTTCACTTTGATGGGACATTTTTTCAGGTCCTCAGAAGGATAACTTCAATTTGATAAAAATCTGTGGCTGCAATCAAAAAACTAAAATTGCCAAAAGTCTTGTATTTTGTTTGGTTACTTATGGTTAAGGTTAGGGCTGGGTAGGGGTTAAGGTTGTCATAGATGGGATTAGGGTTTTTACCATAGAAATGAATGGCCGGCCCCACTAAGATATAAATACAAATGTGTGTGTGTGTGTGTGTGTGTGTGTGTGTGTGTGTGTATTTGTTTTTCTTTGATAAATACATATAGAATCATTAGTATTGCCGAGTATCAGCATTTTGTACTATTTCATCCCTTCATTGATAATACATTGATTTTTTTAATTAAATATATTGCACTGTCCAGTATGTTCTATGCACATTGTCTTGTTTCTCATTGCACTGCATTATGTGTATGTTTCCACTGTCGCCCCCGAGTCTCACCATTCCGTCTCTCTCCACCTGTACCTGGTGGAGATGACAATAAAGTCTGCTTTGACATTGACTATTCCGGAATATAACAGAGGCCATAAGCCAGACAGGTTAATTGCTAAGAACCTGCCAGGAACAGCACCTCTCAACACCGAAGTTGGCAGCGTGAATGTATATCTCAGTTTGCAGTCTGCGAATCCTTTCTGAGCTTTTGAGATCAGGGGATCAGATTCGCTCTTTGCAAACCGTTTGCTATCGTTGTAATTTCATCCACTCCTTATAATGTCTGGATCATACCTGTGTTTGTCTTGGGTGTTGAATTGAGCGTGACCACATGTGACATTTCCTGAACTCAATTTTTCTTTGCATGTTATACTGGGGGAAGCACTGAGCTCCTTTACACTTTTATCTGTGAGGAGGGAGAGATTCTCTCTTCCCAAAAAAATTCTGTTTGAACTTTACTTTAAGCTTAAATCTAGTTATACAAGCCTGCTTATCTCAGATTAACACTACTATATGATACTGTATGGTCTCTATTCAGCCCCCCACTCATTTCAAACAGGATCAATCTGGTCACGATCCAAGCCCCTTATAGAACAATCCAGCTTTCATTTTGTACGTGTTCCTGTCCCCCTTAGCAGTTACGTCGTGCCGGCATGTCTGCGAAACACTGTGTGACAGTCAAACGTAAACCACTGCCTCTTGGTATTGGGGTGGCAGGTTCATGTCGGATTGCTGTAAATATGTCTGTACTTACAGCAGAAAGAAGATGAGGTCTTCCATTCAGATATCAGCTATGTTCCTTAACATATTAAAGGAGACAGGAATGTTATGTCGCCAAGCGGAACGTTTACTGAGCCCGTGAGCGGCTTCCAGTGGAAGGCTCAGTGAAATTGAATTGCATGTAGAGTGTATTGAAATTGACTTTGATGCATCTAACCAATGGCCTCCATCATATTTCCTCCTGGCACATTGTTATCTCAGGGGCTGAACCAGGTCCATCGCGGCCCCCTGTTCACGCCAACTTATCCTTTGAATTTTCTTTGTTTTCCAACAAGAAGATTTTTAATGAGTGGTGCAGACAAAAAGATCACCTTCCTCACAAAATCTGTGCATTCATCAGTCAGTTCTAGACCTGTAGTTACATATTGTTGACCATTGCATATGTTGTGACCATAATCCATACAGCTGGATATTTATTTACGTTTACAAAGCGACATGCAGTTGAGAAAGCAGGGTCACCCAGTCCCTGGAGGAATCAGGATTATGGGTCTTGAATAAGGGCCCAATGGTGAAATCGCTCTGCCGACCACAGGATTTGACCCAGCGACCTTCTGATCATGGTCCTACCCTGCCAAGCCACACACCACTTTTGATGTTGCCAAAGTCTGTGGAGCTACATCGATACAGACCGTGAAAACAGATCCCGCTGTTCATCATGAGGTTCGTGTGTCCTCTGCCCATCAGCCTTTTTGGGCCTGTAGAGCGATGATGTGTGTTCGATCCTGAAAGTGGAGTTCTTTTCATTGTGCCCGGGATTGTCTTGCTGTTTTCTATGCCCTGACCCCTTACTGTGCCTCCAAAAGGCGTTTTTATAGGCAACAAACACCCCCAGCAGGTATTGCCGTACTCCAAGTAGCATTGCATTATGGGGAACTATGACAAAAGGATCCATTCTCTGGCAGCTAGGTAATGTAAATGTATCATGCTGGTCTCGGTTCCTTGTTTACAATCCGGTCATCCTCCTTTGCTCTGTACCATGAACTACTACCTGCTACCAGAGGTGTCGAGAGGATCTTTCTAGAAGGTTACAAGCAGTAGGCTGTTTGGTCTGCAAGCGAGCTCCCCTCCAGTCTGTTCCCAATCCCAGCATCTTCTAGCAATTATCATCTCGCCAGGCATGGTAGGACCAGCAACCTGTTTTTGATCATGCCCTACTCTCTTTTACTGCTTTGTCTCACAGGAGGGAGGCCATGAGTTTATGGGGGGGACGAGGATATCCTGCCTGAACATTTCAGGCGATTGGGTGCTTGGCCCAACACGCCGTGCAGTGAATGATTCACCATTGCTTAACGAGTCGACCAGCAGTTGTGACAAAGCCCAGAGAATCATTGTTCACCTCAGAGATATTTAACAGGTTGTTAAAAGCAGATAATATGTGTGACAGAATATAGTTTATGATTTGCTCTGTACTCAACTAAGCAGCTGTTGAAATATAGAATGTAAAACCATTAAAAAGGAAAAAAATAGGGTTTTGCAGAATTCGGCATGTATTGTAGTCTGGGTCTGGGCAGGAAACCGAAATGTTCCACAGGTTATATGTCTCATTCATGTCTGTTGTCTTATCCTTGGTGATGACACCTTATGGGAGTCCAGACGAGTTTATGAGGCGTTTACCCTAGCAGTCCTCTTACTGGTAAAACATGCCGCTTTTTGGGATTGAGAACGTGATTTCCGCTCAGTTACCCAAAGACAGGAACGTACCACATTGACTCCGAGAGGTAGAACCTTGCGTTTCCCCATCAAACATCTGCTTGGTTGGTTGGGGTTAGGGTCAGGTACCCTGCATGAAAAAGGAGAACAAGGTTCATCATCCAACATGATGTTCCCCAGCTTCTCTGTCTCATTAACTACCAGAACTTACCTGTAACAGCATCTCTTCAAAAACATCATTTGACACAAGACGGAAAAAACAAAAAAATGTCGTTTGCACAGGAGCTGTCCAACAGGCTTTCCATGCAAGCGCGACTCGGCAGACATGTGCCTCTAATATTCAGACTTCCTGTCAGACCCCTCAAATGGCTGCTCATCTGCACTGGCCCAAGCTGTCTTCCCCAGTGTATGTTTTGTTTGGACGGTGATTTTACCCCCACCCCCCCAAAACGTACACTTTCCCATCTCCAGCCTTAATTCTGGAGTGTGAAAAATTCTTTTAGGCAAAACAACATTCATTCTGCAAAACAAGGAACTGAAAGGGACTTTCTTTTTGACTTCAAAAGGGGGTAATTGTGTTGTTATCTCAAGGACAGAGAATACCTCTATGGCAAGGTCACTAACTACCTAAGCCAAGAAGGCAAAGCGCTAATTCCTGCACCAAAACAGTGACTTCAAAGAGGACATGGGCCCACCTCTGTGTCTTCAGGAAGACGTGAGGACAGTGAGCGACATGCATCCAAACTCATCTTTAGAAGAACCATTTTGTCTTTTGGACCCGGGTCAAAAAATACAATCCACCATATAACACCCAAATGAGGGGTCTGTAGGCAGTGTTTCCGAACCCGGTCCTCGGGGACCCCCAGACAGTCCATGCTTTTTCTCCGTTGCAGCTCCCTTTAGGACTGCCTGCCAGGGAGCTGGGAGGGAGCAAAAATGTGGACCATCTGGAGATCCCCAAGGACTGGGTTAGACGGAGGGCAAGCCGGGGCAGAAGTCAAAAGGTGTGATGAAAATGAGTGACCAGCCCTGGGAGGTCATCACCAATTAGACAGCTTTCTTTCTATGGAGGCCTCTTGAATATGGTGACCCTCTGAGCACAAATATACCGTGTCCCTCGTGTGTGACATGGTAATGGTCACACCCCAAGCAGAAGCGCGTGCAGCTAATTACGACTGAGCTCTCCCACTCTCCCGAATGAAGCCCGGCGTGCTACAGCCACACCGCCGGCTGGTTCCGTTCAACAAACCCAACGCCCGGACTATCGCTTCATTTTAATTCTTTCTGGTAGATTAATGCGGTTCGCAGTCCGTGGCTTGAAATACAACCCATCCAGCACATGAGAGCACCCACAAGCACTCTAGGCTTTTATCCCCGGGGTAAGAGAGTCCAGCCGACCATTCATCACAGGCTAAGCAAGACAGAGCTACATATGTAAATTTGTAAAAAAAAAATACATTTACAATATATTATTCTCACACATTGATATGACTAACACAAGACAAATATAACTTTATAATATGATTTAATTTTATTGAACTTAATATGTTCAAACTGCATCATTTAAAAAATGCCCCGCCCACTGAGACACACACCCAGAAATTGTGATTCCACGCCTAATTCCCTGCCCGTTGCTCTCCTTTGCTAAATCTTAAATGGCTGCCCATTGCGTTGGTTACCCACCTCAGCTATTACACCCGAAAGCTTTTTTTGTTGTTAGCTTTTTGTGTACATAGCATTTCATTTCCAGTAGTGGGGGCTATGCTGGCTTCAGTCAGACTGCCGGCTTACGGGAGTTAATCACAATCTACACACACTTACAGTCAGGTTCTGCGTTTCACAATCTATGGCTTTAAGCCAAAGTCCCTGGCTCCAGTACAGCCCCAAGCGCTTATTTACCAATCCCCACGCACAGGCAAGTTTGTGTATATGAGTATATTTCTGAAAATGAAATACTAACAGAAGGTTTTGCTCTGGCATATGGATTCTCCACCTGATTATCAAGTCAGAGAAACAAACTCAGGGCTCTGAAATCGTCAGTGGGGAATAAGCTCGGACGAGAGCGCAGTCTCATCCCGGGTGCTGAAGGTCACCCAGACAGCTGCGTGTGCGTATCCCAGGAGCTGGGAGGCATCGTCCCCTGTGCTGTTTCTCCCGCAGTGTTAACAAGCTGCTAGCAGAGTCCCAGCATCTCTCACAGCTCCTTCTTAAACACATGTGACAAAGGCTGTCTAACTCCGCAAGGGACGTCGAGCATCACACTGCGTCTCTCACTGAAAGCCACCCCCTGGGCTCTGCCACTGAAAGTAATTATGATCCTGTTTTATGAGGCTGTGCCGACACCAAGGGACCTACAGGGGGCGCTGGCATTCGGATAACCTGACGAAGGACCAACTGTTCATCCTTCGCCAATCCTGTGGCATGAGGGCGCCTCTGCTCTTCTCACCAGTGATGGCAGCACAGGCCTGCATTTTCCTGCTCCCTGCCAACGCTGTTAGATACCCTGTGTCTCTCTATGGCAGGGCTTCTCAAACTGTCTGACCAAAGGTCCGCATCAAATTTTTGTTCAAAGTCAACGCTCCGGTGCAATTTTCAGTAACAAAAAAGGCATTTCATGAACTTTAATGAATTAACAATGATTTTCAATATACAGATGAATATATAAAAATAATGGGGGCATTTTAACATTTACTGTTTGTTTTGACTCTCTGTCATTGTGTGTGTGGGGGGGGGTTATGGTGTGCATGTGAAGTTTGGTGGTTCTGCATTGTATTTTTGTACTTAAAACCACAAGCCGTTTTACATTAACCATTTTGATTCACAAGGTACATTATCAGCTGGGTTCATGGCCCGGATTTTTGGCGCTTTTCCACTGCCACTAAGAACCAGGCTGCACCTGACCCATATTGTGAACTGCTGGTTTTCTATGGCAAAATATGCAAACTGTATCCAAGTCGTAACAATCAATCAATTGGTCAATTTTTTTTTTGTACAGGGCATTTTCACGACATTAATTGATTGTCTCAACATTGTTGAGACATTGTCTCAAAAGTGCTTTACTTTATCACCCAGTGAGCAAGCCAGGGGCGACAGTGGCAAGGAAAAACTCCCTAGAAGGAAGAAACGCTGGGAGGAACCAGACTCAAAGGGGGGGCCCATCCTCAAGGGGCCGGCAGAGGAAGCCCTAACCCTAACCAGACCCAAAGGGGGAGCCCATCCTCAAGGGGCCGGCAGAGGAAGCCCTAATCCTAACCAGACCCAAAGGGGGCGCCCATCCTCAAGGGGCCGGCAGAGGAAGCCCTAACCCTAACCAGACCCAAAGGGGGAGTCCATCCTCCAGGGGGTGGTGAAGGAAGTGAAATGAACTGTGCTGACACAACCCTGCTTACAAGCAGGGCCGAAAGCATAACCAAATCGAGCTGGTTACGTTACCACCATCTGATTGGTCGAAATGCACGGAGATACTGGCATTCTGCACATGGATTATCTGAAGGAAAAAAGGGAATATTCTATATATTATTCATTATTAGTAATTTCTCACATCGCAATGTATTAATGTATTCCCAATAACTTGGAACTTGAAAATTTCCAACCTCCTAATTAAAAAAGTACTACAGAACAGCTGAATGGAATGGATTCATAATGGAAATTCACACATGCAAATGCTAATTCCGCTAGCGTTTGACACTTGCATAACATGGTGATTCTCACAGGTGTGCTAACAAAAAGTAGCACGCGGTAAAAAATGATGCACACAGTAAATCATGATATATTCCATACGAACAGTAAATAAGCGTCTCTTCGGTTTTACATCACTGTCGCTCTCCAAACCCAACAACGCCTTTACCGAGCCGACCCTTCCGCAGTGAAAAACGAAAGCGAACTGTAACGGCGCTGTAAATAATCTCTCTTCGCGGTACGGCTCAGTTCCTGTATGCCAGTGGAAAAGCACCATTTGAGAACCCCTGCTCTAGAGCGCCCCCCTGTTATGTGATTGTAAGACAGGGAGCTCCCATGTGGGGTTGAAGTCAGGTGACGAGTCCTTTAATTCATTTATGCCTGATTACTGATAGTGTAAAATGGTCTCGACTCAGACCCTGATGCTCAGTCCTTCATTGCATCATCGTCTTTCCCCAGACTTGTTCTCCTACTCATTTCCTTTAATTTTGCTCGCTCTCCATGTTGACACATCACACTCTGATAAAGTCCATCTTCCGTCATCCTTCCATCCCCTGTCTGCTAACCCCACCTTTGCATTGAAAGCACGAGGTCCACTTCCAGTAAGCAGCCAGAATCCCCTGAGAAACACCTCAGACTTTTCGCTCCTGAGCTGCAGTGCCAGGCTTCTTTCCTGGCCATATGTTGATATTTTAGCTTTACAGCTTGGCCTTATCTCTATTATTGCTCAGGAGAAGTGCAGCCAGTGGAAAATTACAAGAAGCTCATTGTATGCATTCAGCTCCCTGCATGTGGGATTTGCATTTCTGTATATTTTGTAGAATATAAACAAATTGTAGATGTCTAATCTAAGCTAACATTTGTCGGTGACATCAAGTGAATATATGGCGTTTTCTTAAATATCATATACTTTCGGATTTCATAAAACCGTCAAAACGTTGACGGATTGTTTGTGGGACAGAGGATTTGTGACTAATAATATCTCTTCATCCACTGTGTCACCTAACAGTCACTCTATGTTTTGACTGACAGTGAAATTCAGATTTCTTTAATCTTGTATGAAGCTGCCTTGCTGTTTGAAATGTACCCTTTGCCTTGATTGAGAAGCCATATGCTGGGAGAGCGCAATGTATATCAGAGGCTGAGAGTCAGTTTACTTGAAGAAGGGCAAATGGGATGTGGGTTTTTGGCCTAAGCTGCCTTAATCTGGGTATGGAGACTGGGCTTTGGGGTCTGATGTGGAGACTGAGGTCTATGCTGAGCTTACCTGTTGTGCAGTTAGCTAGCGTGAGTGCTGTACCCTGGACAACTTAACGTTTATCTGATTTCCATTATAGCCTACCATGTCTTTCTAACAATAAATGTGAGCATACCAGCAGAGCACTCAAAAATCTAGCTTGGTCTTTTTTACGGTACTCCTGCCACTTGTATTTCCTGCTGGGTCAGGACTGTTCTGGGCAGAATTTAAGTGGAGACACAGAAGACCCAGTTGGGTTTAAATCTAGAGTTTCCTTGGGGCTGGGATGGGGTGGGACCCCAGGCTGGGGGGGCTGCCTCCGGAGGCGTGCACAAAGCCTGTCCAGGGCCCTGAAGCAGTGCCTGGCAGCACAGGGGGGCCCCCTACTAATGGGAGGTCTCCAGTCTGTTTTATCCCCAATGTCCCTGTTCTTGTGTGTCATTTTTACCCACATCTGACAGCTACTAAATTTGAGGGACAGACTTTCATAAACTTGCTCTTGTACCCAGTCTCTGTTACGAAAATGCACATAGGCACACAAACCTTACTTTCCTGTCCTTCAGCTAGTACAATCCTCCCTAAGTTTCCCCGAAGGGGTCAATTACAACCAAAGTCATTTCTTATCTCCAGCATTTCAAATAATGATAATTCAACTAAAATACTTTCCACCTCATGACATCCCATTAATGTACATTTTGAACCAGCTGCATCTGAAGGTCTGGATTGTACAAATAGCAGCAGAATCTGGTCATATTGTCCTAATAACGTGGTTCTAGAGACCAGCAGTGTGTTTGATTGAAATACAAGTCCTCCTGGATGGCAGACGTGTAATTCGCCACACGGTATAGACAGAACGTTTCTGATTCTGTGTGAGAACAGTTGGGTTCATCCAGGGTAATGCCATTGCTTACAATTCTCTCGGTGGCCAGTGAAGAACCTCTGGCTCTTTTCCTGAGGTTCTCAAAGGAGGAGGAGCTTAGCTGGACTCACGTGAAGCCACCTTCTGACTCAACTGTGACACCCGTACTGTCGCTCACTGCATTTTTACTGCCTTATCTAGGCAAACATGCGCTCAGCTTTTGTCTGGTGTCGTCCTAAATGCTCTGCCAGCAGATTATATTTTTGTTCTGCCGGTCATAATCAGAATTAAACGTTACCTCTCTACTTTGTGAGTTTAAGCGTGGGCAAAGGAAACATAAATACAGAATTATTTTAAGTTCACGGAGAATCATACCTTTGTTTAGCATTTATATATAACTTGTGCCAATTACACGAGAAGCGAACGGAGCCAAAAAACCAGAGAAACATTCCCTTTATTTCATGCTAAACCAAACGGGAATGACAGGTTGCTGGCTTCCACCCCTCTGCTTTCTCCCTCACCGTCGTCTATTTCTGGAGAACAGATGGTAATCTGAAGGAAAGGCCATGGTGCTCCACTTTCCAGTGCTCCTCGATCTCCCCTAGTGAGCAGCCGAAGGACCCTTTCGGTGAGGACATGTGACAGACTGATGAATTATACGTGATTCTCATTCGTGGGAGGTCGTCATTGTCGGGAGGCTTCAGGAGGTTGAAGAAGTTTGCTGAAGTTATGTTCACACCACTAGGAGGCGTGGTGGTTAAGGACAAAGGCTGCTAAGTCCCAGGGCAGGTCCCTTGAGCAAGGAACCTACTTCTTGTTATTCCAGTAGAATAACCAGCAGTATAATTGAGAAAAGTTGTTGAATTTTAAGGTCACTGTTCCAGGTGTGGATCACCGCTCTCTGTATAGTAGACCTTCCCATCCATCCTCTCCTGCCCACAGTCTTTGCCTCTTCTCTGTTCACTGCCTCCTTCCTCTCTGAGGAGATGCACACTCTGATCTTGCTGTGACAAGCCGCCAGGCTTGTAATTGGCTGAGGAGATTGCGGGACCCCCGGGGTTACATTTGATAGATGGAAATAGCTATGCAAACATGTCCGCTTGGCCGCATGGCAGCGGCATTCTGGGAAGGTACAAAGGAGCCACCTTCTGTCATGAACTGTTGTGCTCTGGTGGAACTGCTGATGGGCCAGCTGACTTTTCAAGACTTCATTTAAAATGTGTTACATTCTGGAGGGAAGCTAGTGTCCAATTAGCTGTAACGAATGGAAGTTTTCATTTGAAATGTTAATTATGTTTCCATTTTAATACACAGACACCTTGCCGTGTCACCTTTTTCCTTCGTTCTTAAGGGACAACAGAGGGAATAATCAGCTTCTTTTCCCCCAGAAGGCCCTGGCAGCACTTTGTTCCTGTCAGTCCTCAGGTTTAACCCAGTCCTGCTCACTTCCATTGCTTTTAATTTCACTTTGGAACATTACACTCCAAGACATATATTGAAATGGAATTCGCATGTGCTTAGCCCTTACGAAGCAATCAGCATGAACACGGGGAGATCATGCAATCCACATGAATACAAGTAGAACATGCAATTCACATGAATACAGGTAGAACATGCAATCTACATGAACACAGGTAGAACATGCAATCTACATGAACACAGGTAGAACATGCAATCCACATGAACACGGGGAGAACATGCAATCCACATGAACACGGCAAGAACTTTGGAACTCCACACGCAGACCTTGGTATGCAAACTGCAGGATATAAAGAAACGATCAAACAACAGCATTAAAGAAACGCAGAATATATAATGTTAACATTACTAATTAAAGTAATGCTTTAATGATCATATTTCTTATCAGTGTGGTATTTCTATTGTCTTTCCATGCGTTGGAGCTAAGATGGTTACTTTCCTCGCCAATTTCCTGGCCCTCTGCTGTTTTTCGTCTTTCCCAGACACACATACTTCATAATTTGCCGAAATCCCTGACTCGACCTTTGGCCCAGATCACCATGCTGACCGTGGACTGCCCGTCTTACGGGTTCCCCGTACAGCCAAAACCGTTAGAGCTCGGAACACAGGCTTCTGCCCGGACCGCCGTACGCCGGGGCACGGCGTTCAGAGCCGTAACATGACAAGGCCGCGCTTTGTCCAGGAGTCTCTTTCTTGGAGGGCCTGTTTCGGCAATCACCGCGCTCCCGCTGTTCGCCGGCTCACATGCAGATGGCTTCTGCTCCTCTCTTTGTTCGGCAGGCGGCTCTCATTTTCCTACATTCCAGAACAGCCCGGCGCTCTATTTTTCCTGGCACTCCGCATCTCCTGTAATGTCCCTCCGTCAGTGGAAAGCACAATACTCTCCGGGAGAGGTGTGGGGGGCAGGGGGGAGGGGGGCGCTGCATTTGTTTCCGTGGAATCTAATACCGCCACAGCGGAGTCGGTGCCAGGTCGGTCTGGGTCAGCCGGGCTGCTGACAACATGGAAGCTTGATCAAAACCATATGTCCCACTCTGCAACTGTACCGGGTGTGACCGTCACCTTCTGCTTGGGCCCAGGGAACACACGCTTCTGTTCCGGCACCGTTTAAAACCTCCACGTTAATTCTGCCACCCCCCAGCGCATCCCCTCCCTCCCTCACTCCCTCCCTCTCTTTTCTGCCCTTCTAAACTTACAGACCTTGGTCGTGGGCCAGAGGCGGCAGAGCGACGAGGAAGCGTGTTTCTTGGAAGGCCGCACTTAGCGGTTAGCAAGGCAGCGTTCCGGCTGTTTCTGAATCAAAGGCAGACATCATACGCAAGGCATCAACGGACGCCAATTAATCACAGGTAGCTGCAGTATTATTGTGTTCCTGTTCGTGTCTTTCCTCTGAAGGCATCTATATTTAAGATCAGAAGAAAACCTGGAAGCTGAAATGGCCTTAATTACATCACCAGATTAAATCCAGTAATCGCTTCCACATGCAATGCCAATACGGCTGTTAATCAAATCCACCAATCAAAGATTATTTAATGGGAATCCAATCCAGGATCATGTTGTGTTTGCTGTGTTCCGTACCAGCTGATGACCTACATGTTAGTAATTCCTGGAGTGAAGAACTGGTACTATACTACTTTTATTTTATTTAAAACAGGACACCCTCTGACATCATCAAAAGCAGAAATGGATGAATAGTTTGTTTCATTCGTATGAGAAGTTTTGGAAGCAGCGTTTTTATATTTTAATATACGTACATTGAAAGTAATACACATCTTTCCCGGAGCAAATCCTTAGTTTACTGTAAATCGCATGGCGTGAAACAAAAAAACGAAATCTGCAATTTTGTTGTACAAGTAGCATCCGTGCTCCAGTATAATGACAATAACGGCTCTCAATTCAAAAGAATATTCTAGCTGATTCCTGGGGAGGCTGTGATCCGCACACATGAAGCCAAGCGCTTATGGATGAACCGAGCGGAACGGCATGACAAACGGCGTGTGGGTCGGTGGAGTCTTTGTGAGACCCGCGACTGTAGGCCCCGGCGCTGGGAGCAATGAGATCGCAAAAGCTGCGATGAAGGGAACAGATTACAGTCCAGCTTCCCCTCTGCGCAAATAAAATGTTCATGCTGGCAATATGATCGCATCGCTGGTACACGAGTCATGTGGTGGAGAGAGAGAGAGAGACGCACGCACTGAGCATGCTCCATGTGGTCAGTTACTTGGTCGGTTATGTTTACCCGCGAAGTGAAAGAGTGTACGGAATGCAGCGACTTAATCCAACAACAAAGGGCAGGTACGACATCCATGGCAGGGTGTCCTTTATTAGAAACACTGGACATCCCAGAAACGAAGCTCGTATTGCAACATAAAGAGCAGTTTACCACATCAGATGGATGCAGTTCAGATGGAGGCTGAACACCTTTACCAAAAAACGTGTGGATTATCCTGGGGAGGGGGACGGTTTCCGCGCTCGGGCGACCCTTAAATCACTGTAGGTGACCTCGAAACCTGCAGAGAAGCAGTGATTAAAAGCTGAAATGTAACGCCCCCCACACAGCAGCCACGGTCAGCGTGCGCTGTGTTTTAATTGGCTGCATGTGAATGGTGGTGGTGGGGGTTAGAGTAGGCTAACGTGCAGACAGTAGACAGACTGCACATTTCCACTGGAAACAGTTCAAAGCTTCCAAAAGCCAGGTGGTGCTGAAGCAGTGGGGGGATCTGTGGGCTCTAATCCTCCGTAAAATCAAGGGAGAGAAAGCAAGTCACGTGTGCTTACATCTGGACATCCAGGCTTTCATCTGCAAGTCTCCATTTTTACGAATGAAGATGCCTTGTCCCTCCAGCTCAGGAAAAATGTGTTAAATTCTTTGCAAACCTGTTTCTTAAATGGAGGGATAAAAGGAAAAGTGGGAGGGATATGGGATCAGCAGCGCAGAGAATCCGGACTCACCTCATCTCTGCGTTTGATGCGCCGGACTCCAAACAAATAGCCCAATGTTACAGCATTCGGACAGTGAGGCAGCATCACACTAATGTCCTGGGAGCTGGGTATTACGGGAACATGTTTATAAAGTGTAAATCAGCACAAGCCATTGTTTGCTACAGATGCAGTGTCACGATATTAATGTTATATTGTACAATAAATTGTAGTTTGTATTTGAGTGAACTCGTATTTGATGGTGTATCCTACTGTGTGACATTACTGTGACTATGTCCTTATATAACCATGTATAAGGTGTTCGGGAATATCCTCAAATAACCATATTAATCACCTAAGGGAGACCCTATGATTTTCCGAGCCTGTTGTAAACCATTCGATTGTGCCAAATAGAACCTGGGTTGCTGAATCTTTTGTGGTGACAGAAATTCCATTATAAAGTCCATTATAAACAGACAGTTAAAGAATGGAGATCAATTAAGGTCTGTGGGGTGTTTTTGTAAGGAAAAAATGGGGGGGGAAACAATGTAAGGATTTTCTTTGTTCACTTTGATGTGAGACTGAATGTTCCGGTGCACAGATATGATGGTCGTGCTATAAACTGGATAAATGTTGTCACAGGTCCCTCTGACTGGTTTCATGAACTATGATTTCATTTTTAAGCTTTAAGTGTCAGTGGGGGCTCAGTGGGTGGCGCTGTTGCCTCATACCTCCAGCACTGCGCTTTGAGCCCCGCCCCTGAACCCTGCGTGTGGATATGGCATGCTCTCCGCGTGTCATGTGTGTTTCCTCTGGTGTACTCCAGGTTCCTCCTGCTGTCCAAAAACATGCAGTTAGGTGAATTGGCACCTCTAAATTGCCCATAGTGGGTGAGTGTGTGCGCGCTGTGGTGGCCCAGTCCCTGCCTTGTGCCTTATGCTGGCTGGGACAGGCTCCAAAAACCCCACCCCCCAACCCGTAACTTCTGTGTAAGTGGCCAGAAAATGGATGGATGGAAGGATGGATGATTTATCTATTTAAGATGTGCTTGAGCCATGAATTTGAGCCAGTTTGTTTTGGAAAAGTGTTCACTGTAGACTGATTAAGCAAAATGACTCGCCTATTAAATTGTTGATGCTTTCATCTCTGTATTTATTATAAGCAGAGTCGATGAAGGTCAGCATTCATTTGTAATTTCCGGTTTAATGAGTAATAACCGGTACTAAGTGGAACAGGTATTATGCAGAGTTTAAACAAGTCATAATATGTATGACCGCTTCACCACTCTTTATCCATTTTCGCTGCCTTTAAATGTCTATTAGAAGTCCTATAAACAGTCTGCATCAGTCATTCATCCTGTACCAATATGTGTTAAACAAAAACAAAGAAAGCTTGGCTGTTTGTTTTGATTTTTTTTCTTGTTTTCTGAACAAATAAGATAAATGTTGGTGATAGACATTGATTCATGTGCTTCAGTTTCACGCCCTACAATTAGATGCATATTTAAAGTGGGAACTGAAACATTAGGTAAATAAATCTGACTTTGAAACAGCTGGATTAGCGTGTGTTTCCAATCATTGACTGGCTGAACCCACTTGGAACCAAAAGAGCACTCAGGGCTAGAGTTGGTGATTGCAGCCCCTGTGCATGGCCTTGTTTCGCTCAGTGCTCGTAAACCCCAAAGTAACCCGTACTACAGACCCATTAAGACGCTGCTCATTTGCAAACTTAGCCCCTGCGGCATAGGCAGGAGCCCGCTGAGAATGTGACCGCAGCACACTGCCTGCTTGGCAAGGGGCAGCACACGTCTATCCAAGCTGAGACCCGCTGAGACTCTCGGGACAGAAATCGCTCCCGAGCAGCACTGACTCCCCATCCGCGATTTTCCCGCTGTTCTTCTGCAGCAGTTTAGCTGCGTCTCTCAGTTTTTCACTGTTTTTTTAACATTTCAAAGGCCCTTTTCCATTAAATGCGTTTTTTTCTCCCTTCTCATCGGTCTTGGCTTGTTATTTCCAACCAACTGGCAGGGGAATTAACATGGCTAAGAAACTTATGCATTTCAGGAATCGGTCGTCAAAAACATCATGTAAAATGTCAAACAAACGCCTGCTTTAAGGCTTATTAATCAGTACAGATTGTGTCATGCACATCATATTCCTGTCCAAGACGAATGCAAAACTGTAATGGCATTTACATTTTCTGACATCATTTCTTCAGAGGCCTTGGGGCCTGTTGGAGGTCCCTCAGGAAGTGGAAGCAGCAGACATCAAATCGGCTTTTAATCAAGTCACATTTCACTGGCGTGTGTCCCATCTCCCAAACGGCGGCCTCCGTCCTGTTACCATGTCAGATTCCGTTTATGCTTGAAGCTGGAGGTTTCGATTTTTGTCACGTAGAGGTTCTGAATGTGGCACATGGCTGCGGACTGGCGAAACGGCCAGCGGAGGGTGACGTCGGGCACACTGTTAGCAGGCTTTAATAAGCACGCCTAAAGCAAGCAAACTGTTTCTCCTCATTTCATAAGAATCGAAGAGTCTTAGTGTACCGCCATGTCGCAGGACCCATAATATAAGAATCTTTATGTGTGCAACATAAAAACAAAATGAAAACAGTGTATTGGACACAAGTCTAATTATGCAGCATATAAATTCAGGCCCTTGTGGTGTCGCTTTTAAAGAGTGGGCCGATCTAGATATTAAAATAGAGAAATAGACAGAGACACAAAGCTGTGCTTACACATTCCCTCTGTGCTGCACAGCCAGGAGCTCGCCAAACAGTAATTGTGTGGAGATGATAATCAGACTGACCCTGCCTGCTGCATTTTTATTTCTTACTCTTCCCAAAAACAAAAAAAAAGTAATTACTTTTCCAGGGGCCAGAAAAACACAGTTGTGTCTTTCAGCAGATACGGCGTTGCGTCTAGACAGCTCTGAATGAGCCATGTTGCTGAGGAACAATGTGCTTGGCTCTCCTCCAGTCGCTGGCTTCCTCCTCACTCTTTTTTTTATCCTGGCAAATCCATTGTTCTTATTGGCTGTCTGATGTTGTGTAAGTGTGTGGCGAGGCGGCCGAGCTGCCAATTCAGTGCCATTGCGAGGCTGATACACGCACACACACACACACGCACACACAGACACACACACACACACACACACACACATACTGCCTCTCCATCCCATTGTCTCCTTGCCGGTTTTCCCTGTAGCTCCATGATTGCAGCTGAAGAGCATAACATTTGCACTGGTGCTCATAAATCCTGTATGTAGATTTGTCTGCTTTGTGAATCATTCCTGGTGAGTCTGTTTTTTTTTTTTTGAAAGACCTGTAATCTGTCTTCGAAAATAAAAAGGTGCAGAAACGCTGGAATCCTCGGTTTTTATTGCCAGTTAAATTAAAGCAAAGTGCCCTGGGCATCTTTATTACCCCGTTTCATCTTTGTACACGCTGGTCCGGTAAGACGTTTGCTCTGCACACTGCAGATACCTCACTCACATAATCAGCCCACGCTTGCATTTTATCCAGAGCTGTTGATTTTAAATTCAAGACCTCCATTCCTTACTGATGCTCACAATTAGTCTGGAGCAGGGGTAGCATGAATTTTCCATTTCAGACAATGAGCCGTTGAGATATATTAAAAAAAAAAATGCATACAGGATGATCCTCCTCCCCAAAGAGGAATCTGTGCTGTTGTCTCTTCCCCATCTATTCATCCCGGCTCGATACGATACTGTGGGAGGTGTACGGCCAGGACAGACACCGCAAATCACACTCTGATAAAGTAACAAGTGAACAGGAAGGGGCGGAATGTAACAAGGGAACAGGAAGGGGCGGGATGAAACAAGGGAACAGGATGGGGCGGGATGTAACAAGTGAACGGAAAGGGGCGGGATGTAACAAGGGAACAGGATGGGGTGGGGTGTAAGAAGGGAACAGGAAGGGGCGGGATGTAACAAGGGAACAGGAAGGGGCGGGATGTAATAAGGGAACAGGAAGGGGTGGGATGAAACAAGGGAAAAGGATAGGGCGGGATGTAATAAGTGAACAAGAAGGGGCGGGATGCAATAAGTGAACAGGAAGGGGCGGGATGTAATAAGTGAACAGGAAGGAGCGGGATGTAACAAGGGAACAGGAAGGGGCGGGATGTAACAAGGGAACAGGATGGGGCGGGATGTAACAAAGGAACAGGAAGGGGTGGGATGTAACAAAGGAACAGGAAGGGGTGGGATGTAACAATGGAACAGGATGGGGCGGGATGTAATAAGTGAACAGGAAGGGGCGGGACATAAGATTCTCCAGTAGGGTGACCAACTTCCTGAAAATCAGTGTTGCTTAAATTAATCATATATTTTACGTCACATAAAAACAAACATCATTCATGTTTAGGGGCAGCAAAATGCCTGGAGGGGTACCGCTGTTGCCTCACACTTCCAGGACCATTGGTTTGGGTTCTGTCATGTCTGTGGAGCATTCATGTTCTCCTCATGTTCATCTGGGCTTCCTCTGGTCTCTCCCTGCAGTCTCTGCCTCCAGAGTTCGTACTCAGCACCAAATGTCCCCACAATGTGGTAAAACCTCAATTTTTTCAAAAACCTGTAACTGTAATCAAAAAACTAAAAATGCCAAAAGTCTTGTATTTTGTTTGGTTACTTTTGGTTTAGGTTAAGGTTGGGTTAGGATTAGGGTTAAGCCCATATGCCCATAGAAATTAATGGAGTCCCCACAATGATAGGATTATATGAGCTGTGTGTGTGTGTGTGTGTGTGCATGCGCACCCTGTAATAGGACTGACAACCTGTTCGGCGTGTCCCCTGCCCTGTACCACCTAGGCTAGGCTCCAAGCTCACCAGGTGACGACGCCTTGAACGATTCAATACATTAACCGAAAGCCAGTATAGTAATGCCACATTACTATACAAACAAACACATCATTACGGGCCCAAGACCTGCAAAGATATTCAGGGGAGGATCGCCACAAGGCTCTGCCAGCAGCGGACCTTGCAGAAACCAAACAGCCATGAAATGACACACCTTGGGGAGCCTGCTCACAATAGCGGGCCTGCCTCCAGTACTGCCTGATGCTGACTGTCTGCGGAGCGGGTCCGATTGGGCTCTGCTGTGGGAACACGCTCCTTTCACCTGACAGGAATCATCTCTCAGGGTCCCACAGTGTTACGCCACTTCGCTTTGTTGGGGGTGTTTTTAATTCATCTCTGTTATTCCGTGAAAACTGTGGGCTGCTAACCGCCACATCTATCATCCCTGTATTTCCAGCATTCTTTGCCTTACTATTTCCAAACACCATAAGGTATTTATTTTATCCACAGGAAATTAATGTCATTTGTAAGTTTCACAGCTTAAATCGTACCACTGGGATATTATTGTTGTTTTCTTACCGTCGTTAAGATAATAGCCTGGTAATTGCTAGACCAATAATAGCGGTCCTGCGTTCTGTCTGCTGGTTGTCATAGTTAAAGCGTTTCTTTGCCCATGGCTGGCGTGTTGTTTTGTTTTTTTTGTGGCAGCTGTGCTGCAGAGTTTGTAGCGTTTACTGGAGGACTAGACCTCCCCCCCCCTGCCTCCACCGAGACTGGTGGACCACATGATGCAGTTCTGCACCCTGACTGTGTCATGCAGCTTAATCACTAGGAGTAACGTACCGGTGAAGTGTGCTGGTACAGTCGGTCACCTTTGGGTTTGCTTACTAACGCGGCCATGAGATTCTCTGGGTGTCGTTAGCCGGGTCTCAGGCAGCAGAATCCTGGGCTGTTGCACCCCCAGGCTGTCCAGTGAAATGTTGGATTTGGTTCCCATTGAGGGAGGTGGTGGTGAGTCTCGTCTCTGTGCCTGAGGACAGGGGTGTACGCCAGCGGTTCTGACTGCGGGCTGCGGGCACAGACATTCCTGCGCGCTGCACCTCTTCCAGCCCCTGTTAATTACGTGTTATCCTTATAATTATGTGGCCCCGGCGACACGCGCCTTCCTGTCGTCCATGGCGCTGCAGGCATGGCGTGTTCGGTAACACCCCATCACAATCAGCAGAACAAAGCTCTGCTTCTCATGCTGCAAAGAAGCATGTCGACGCTGACACCTGCTGGAGGAAGTGGGGTGCTTCACCGTGACGGAGCAATGAACCAAGCCGGCTGTAAAAGGCCAACACGAGGACACCAGTTTCTCCCAAGTAAGCAAGCACGGTTTCGTGTGGAAGAGAGTGAGGCTGCTCGCTGCCTTTAACAGGCTGTGATCGAGGAAAACGCACTTTTGGGCTGTCAATGCAAACATCTCATTTTTACTTGGCTAAGTGCGGAAGTGTGAGACGGACATTTGTGCGCTCAGTTGGTTTGAAAATTAGGTCACAGTTATTAAACTTAGTCTCTTTCTTTAAGCACCTTGTTTCCTTCCTGCGGATGAATCAGATCCTTGTATTTTGAGCTGTTGTGGCTAGTTTTCTGCTCCATAAATCAGGCTTTCAGCATGTTTTCTGTTTCCCAGAAACACGTTGCAGGCAGTGATCATAAGAAGGAGCACAGGCATGTCCAGATGTTTTATAAATAAATGTGTAAAATTGTTGGAGTCTGCAGTAATAAGAGGAGCACTTTGGGCACGGTGGGATAGGAGGGGCCTCCCTGGTCCGGGCTTGTGTGAGTGGGGGGGGGGGGGGGGTAGAACAATACAGATCTCCATGTGTCTCCTTACCCAGACGTAGGTTCACACGGCTGGGGTCAAGAGTCTGGGCCTGGGGTCAGCCCACCGGCAGCCCCCACCACAAGCCCCCAGGAACGTTTTGGGCCTCCAGCCATTCAGGTACCTGGCAATGAGTGCAATCTTTCTACAGGGAGGGTCACAGGGGTGAGAGGGTGAAAGGAAGTCAAGTATACCCAGAGTCACTTGAGATGTGTTTAGCCACGGAGATGAGGTCCAGAAGGCTGCACTTGGTGCCATATGCATAGCCTGTTTACCCGGCCGTGACCTTAAAGGGGGAATCGGCGGGGGGGGGGGGCTTGCTCTGCATTTACAGAAAAGATTGCTTTGATAAGCGCCTCTGTGGATTTATTGATTGCACCACTGACTGCTTTGTTGACTCCCTCACAGCAGCACTCAAATCCAGCCGCCCCCTCAGCAAAGGGGGAGATGCTTGTTGTTCCTAAATTGAATCCCAGATGCCGGGAGGCCTTGGGTAGGCTTGTGTCCCCCCCCCACAGGACTGCACATCCCTCTCTGTGGGGACCTCCCAGTGCAGAGACGGTTGAGCTGAATCAAGTTCTTCCTCAGTCTGTGGGAGTTCCTGCTCCCTTGGCGCATGAAAGGAAGGGACACCTTATTTTCCCTACATTTCTTAAAATAGGAGGAATGCTTAGATTATAAGCAAAGCGGGCAGTTAAAGGGGAGGGCGGCTCACAGATCTGTGTGCTGTCAGTAAGTGTGAATCGTGAAAACGTGCGGCATTTATTAGCAGGGAAGGTGACAGAGGACCAGTAAATGGGAACCAGGGAGGGGAAATCACCATGCCCCCGGAGTTTAAATAGACACGCTGCTAACACCTGCCCACCCCTTCCCAAGCGGCTACCTGCCAAAGTACGCCCGTATATGGGGGATTGGGGGGGCAGTGAAAGCCAGTCAATCACTGCCTTGGGTTGATAAGCAAGTGCGTTTGGGGCAAATCGCTGCATCTGTGAGGCAGCAGAGGAAAGTCTCATCCTTGGGAAAATCTGCAGGAAATTGATAAAATTCGGCTCTTCTGGGAGGGCGGTAATGTGACTGTAAAACGTTAATCAGTTATTTGATACCTTTCTGGGGAGCCTAATGTGTTTGCTTAGACCTTTAAAAGGATGAACCTTCTGGGCGTGGAGATATATTTCAGGCTCCAGGATTCTCTTTTTCAGTATGTAATATTTTAACAGCACATTTTGGTGCCTGGCACAGGCTCCAGACTCTTAATCCTCATTATAATTTCCTCAAATTCCCAAGATTTCCACATGTTGTGTGATCTGATTCCTCAAAATGATAATGTTCTACATCTCAAAGGAAAAATATTCCCAAATATGGACTGTCTGAGGTCATCTACTCATGGGCAGTTTGCTTGAAAGGGCCATGAAAGGAGAATTTCATGCAAATTCCATATAAATGGGTGTTTTTTTAATTTTGCAAGCAGCAGATAGATTGAAAATGAAATGTTGCAATTGTAAAGGCAGTTTTTTTAAACTACCTGGATTTGTTCAAACTAAACCACAAGTTTAGAATTCGTTTAAGCATACGAACCTACTTATTTAAAACAGATTTTCTGAATTAAGCTAAATGAAAACCAAGTTAGTGAAGATAACTATGTTGTGTTCAGATATAGACTATGATGATTATAACATTTAAAAATATCACTTCATTCCATTTAAGTAAAGTATTATGTTCACTGAGAAGCTATAGAAATCTTTAAAATGTCTCAGTGTGTAATATAAGTGTCTGTGTTGTCAGGCTGTGCTTGAGATCACAGCAGAGGTTATAAATGAGGAGTTTCATTTGTCAGTGAGCAGGTACTCATCTGGCAAAACACCAGGCAGAATGGCCCCATTTAAAGATTATCATAAACGCCATCTCTCAGCTAGGGCAATTAGTTTCAACAGCTTATTTTCCTAGCCAAATCTCCTCTGGTCTGCTAAGCTCTCTGCTGCCACCAAATGGCCGTTTCGAAGCATTACATCACAACACTAATGCAGGACATTGGAAACCGGTCCCAAATATAAACGGGGAAGATTTGACTGCTTGCGCACAAAATCTGCCCATCGGAGTCATGTACGTATGTGATGATTCCGTGGCAGCAATTTAGCCTGGAGCAAAAAAGGTGTAAAGGGTAAAATCAGGATGAATATCCAGGGAAGATGAGGCCTAAACAGATACAGCAGCTACAGGGAAGTACATTGGATCGGAACGCACTAAACTTTCCAGATGTTTTGCTGGCTCAAGCAAGCATAATGATCATGCCACGGAAACATATCTCTTGAGATAATATCTTCTTACTCCCAAGGTCAATCTAGCAAGGTGACGGGGTATAGCTCAGTGTTGGCGCTTAGGGATATTTAAAAAGGTCCTCAGTGGGACATACAAAGACAATAGTATTTTAGTTATTGGACTTCTGATCTTCAACACGTGTAGCTCCACAGATACCCTACATTCATATAAAACGAGCATTTTGGATTCTGGGTAACTGAGGGCAGATCTGATCCCAGTACTGCAGCCCTGTGGGTCTCCACAAGAAGGTGCGATAACTGCTTACTGTGATAAGATTCTGTGTTGGGAAAAACCACAGCAGTTTGTGCCTGGGCCTAATGTACCGACCAGCCCTCTGAAAAGAATTGCATTACGCCTTTTTGTTCAAATTTTGTGGCACATTATGAGGGTTAATGACCCATCACTGTGATCTGAAAGGGGCAGAACTGGAAAAATTCCTCCCAGATAACACGAAAATTCCTGTACTGTGTGTAGAGCCGATCATGTGAAGAACTACGATCAGATTAATGCAAAACAAAGTGATTATATCAATTAGGAATTAATCACATTACTCATCCATTAGATATCCATGGGTTGGAGCACTGATTTGGAAATAATTTAATGAACAAGAAAAGCGTTACATTATTAACGCTAACGTGTTAGCATAATTTAAAAAGACGTTTAAAATTGTTAAAATCGGATCCATGCCGCGACGTCCTCTGC
This sequence comes from Mormyrus iriodes, assembly GCA_011763525.2. Classification (NCBI taxonomy): domain Eukaryota; kingdom Metazoa; phylum Chordata; class Actinopteri; order Osteoglossiformes; family Mormyridae; genus Mormyrus; species Mormyrus iriodes. Next base: position 6,605,286 of record JAAGVU020000008.1, on the reverse strand, counting down.
GATGTACAACACATGTCTGCACACCAGAGGGCAGTGTCTCCCCGTCCATTCAGAAAATGCATTATTCCAGTCACATCACTTACATATAATTCAAGTGGAGAAGTATTAATGAAGGGTGGCACAGTAGGTAGTGCTGTTGCTTCACACCCAGCATCTAGGGTTTGAATCTTACCTCTTCTGTGTGTAGAGTTTGCATGTTCTCCCCATATTTCCTGCAGTCCAAAGACATGCAGTTAGGCTAACTGACATCGCAAAAATTGCCTTTAGAGTATGATCGAGAGTGAATGTGAGTATGTGCCCTCTGATAGACTGGCATCCCTCTGATAGGCTGGCATCCCTCTGATAGGCTGGCATCCCCCTTGGCCCTGACCAGGATAACAAGTTAGAAGACAGATGGATGCAAGTACAAATGGATGGATGGATTTTGATTTAATACGCATCCTGCAGGAACAGGGGCCTTGTGTTGCCATCTTGTTTGAAATGTAGCATACAATGAGATGCCATCAGGCTGCATCTATGTGTTTATAACGGCCTTGTATTTCTTACATGTTCGTTGTCCTTCCAAAAATGAAACGCAATCCACTGGAGCATATTGGCATCCGAGTATCAGGGCACCATTGGGAGGGGGGGGGTGACCATTTTTATGCATTTTCCTGGTTTCTTGGGATGCTGTTAAATTTGAAGCGGGTTTGAATTTATTTGCATTGACGCAGTGAGATCCGGCAGCTGTAGCATTATCCAGGGTATGAAAGCAACAGCATCTCACCCCAGCCACCCATGTCCCCCCCCCACAATCAGGTGCCGCTACATCAACGCGAAGAGATTCAAAATTTGAGGAGCGACGAGCGAGCTTGTGGACGTTTCCATGCAGATGTCTCCGTGCGAACATCTTGCAGTTTTAAATTACCATTCTTGACCCCAAACACTAAAAAGGTCACCATGTCATTTCTGTGGTGAGCAGACTTCTTACGTTATTTTTTACTGCCACAGCATCAGTTTGTGTTTGTCAGTGCTCCTACTGACTAGACTGAAAGTACCCTTTCTTTGTCTCTCTGCTCAGAGCAGTACTTATCTCCTGTTTTGTTTTGGGGGTAATTAATACCCCACCTGAAAGTCCCGGCACAGCAGTTAGCTCCAGGTTTCATACAGGGTCAGACTTAACGACACCGTGGAGATGCAGGTCAGAGGTTTTCAAGGTCGACATTCCCAGGAACATCAAGAGTCACTGGAGTTCGAGGATCTGAGATCACGGTTGGAGTGTGGTGTCCTCTCACGCCTCATGAAGTTGGACTGTCTCTGCAGCGCCCCCCCCCTTTCGCTTTAACATCCAGCATGATCATAAATTCTGAGCATATTTGCAGGTAATATTGATTCCTTCAAAGGCATATGTTCAAGGTTAAAAAACTCATTGGAATTCCCATTGAAAAATAGCATCTTTGATGTACTCGCAAAACTGATATATGTATTAATGATGGGATCTGAGTGTGGTCATGCATGCAGGTATGCTGGTTTGACTTTTACTACGACTGGGTCTGCACAGCGCTTGTCTTCCCCATGTTTGTTTCATCTGGGTACTCAGGTTCTCTTCCACAGTCGTGACTCAGTTGGATCTGTGATTCAGACTTTACCTCAGTTTTTGTGACAGTCCAGCAATGTCCCCGACTTTGTCCTCTCTGAGAAAGGCACTCGGTAAGCAGTCATTGAAAAAGGAGATTTCTGGGTTTTATATACTTGTTTAGGACTGAATTGGGTCAGAGGTAGATTGTTTATGTCCAGAGTGTAAAACTCCAAACCAAGATTTTAACCATCCACTTCAGTACTCTGTGACTATGACTCTTTATACTCAACTGGTTTGTTGAAACAAAATGTTTGTCTGGATTTTTACTTTGTGGACCTGAACTATTCACCTCTGATTAGGGTATGTTATGTACCTGCGTGATACACTGCCAGTCCCTGAATTATCTTGTGGATTTGAGGGTAACAGGACAAATCCTCCTGTAACTCAGACTTCCTATGTCATTGGATTGGCTTGTGAATCCACACCTATGTTTCCGCTGTACTGTGTACACCATACCTTTGCTGACTTTCAACATTCCCCTTAATGGTGGCACTTCATCAAAATATTACAGCATGTGGGGATGAGATCTGGGTTTTTGAAAATCTTATTATGGTGACCATTAGCTTAATTATGCCTCATGGCCATAGCTGAGGCAGAACGAGAATGTTCATTACATTTGGAAGTGACGTTTAACGGTTCTGCAGAGATGTTCTGATCGACCTTTAAAGCACATTACCATGCACCTCTTCCTGCTGGGAAGCAGTGTTATTGTCCGGTCTCTTTCCCTCGCGAGGTGCCGTAATCTCCCTCTCGCCTCAGCTTCAAACCTGTTTTATCGCTGGTGAGATACGCCTTCTCGGGGCGCTATCAGCTGGGCCCACTATCAGTCAGCCACCTGCCAGGCCTTTCATCAGACCTCTACGCCTCAATTTGGCTGTACCTGATTGTCTCCCAGAGTTATTGCATCGGCTAAACTCTTGAGTCAGGACACTGATTTCGCTATAAACGGAGTGCAGACATTTCGCTTTCCAGATGAGAGGGCTTTAACTGCATGTGTGAATAGCAAATCTCGTGCGACCTTGTCCAGTATAGAGGTCATTCCTGGGGTCTGAATATTTCAGATTTTTCCCAGGACATGCATACACTTACCTAGATATTAACATAAAATTTGTGTAACACGTCTGACGGTTGTTTTGATGTTATGAGTCTAGAACATCTAATTCTCTGCCTGTTGGGTGTTACATAGAACTGATACATAAAATTGAAAATGAGACGTATTCATTAGCATGCCATTTTGCCGGAGCGGTGGATGAAAATTAAATTCCATGTGAATTATTTTTGCAGTTCGGAGGATCCCCATGGATGTCAATAGCACCTTTTAGCAAAATTTTCACCGCATTACGGGATTTTTTTCCGATAAAACTGATTTTTTCACTCCCCCCGCCTCAAGCTCACTCAAAAAATTAATTATCGGACCGCGGGTGGTGCAAAGATATGTAATGTGACGAGTATTGGAGAACGTCACCGTTTTTAATGCGTTTTCACCAAAATGTGATATCATAACAGCAGCCGCCCTGGCTTGGCGGAATACGATAAAAGGGTAATTATGGAACCGCTGGGATTAGCTGGTTTGTGGATTGAGGAGCGCAGCCGGCAAAGCCAGGGTGGGACAACCTGCCACATGACAGAAATCTGAGATCCACCAGACATCACCACCAGGGGAGAGTCACATCATAAACTTTGTGTTGTACATTATATTTTATCCCGGTAAAAGAGGGGTTGGGGTTTGCCTGGCTTTCAGCCATACGTTAAATTGGATAGACTAGGTAACTATCTAACTGTGACTTTAAAATTAACGAGCTTCATCCTATGATTCTATCCGTGCGCTTTTCGACTTTAAATAAACATACTACTGGGTGAATAAATCATGCTTTCCGGCTTATTCATTTTAGCGCTTGCCGGCCATTTATTCCCCACCTTGCCAGCGGACGCCTCTACCTTACGGCGCTGGAAGTGTGCGCAGTTAGGAAGGAGCGCCCAAAGCCGCGGCAAACCGTGCAACTGGAGCGTAATGGGGAAATAAAAGCATTAAACCTCACTCCCCGGGGTCCGCAATTGCTTTTCATCAAATTAATTATCCGTGCAATATTGAAATTCTGGTGGACGATGTTCCAGGGCTTAGGCGGCTGCTTATTGTATTAGGCTGGATAGGGCTGCCTCCTTAAAGCCTACAGTTTGTTAGTTATACGCCTTGGGAGGCTCTGCTTTTCGTGATCCGTGACAAATGAAATGATCCAAAGCATAGCCGTGCGCTAACACGCCGCTTAATTGGATTTCCGCTGTGGGTTCTGTGTCAGGTGCCGGGGAAGAGACGCCCAGAGGAAGGCGTCCGGGTCCCGTGGCGCAGCGGCGCTCAGCCCCGGGCAGCCAGAAACAGACGCACCGCTTCGGGCTTTACATTCGCTCCACTAGTAACCGTATGACTGCAGCAGAACTTCTCTGTTTCCCCATAAAATGTAGCTGATATTTATTACAATGACAAGATAATCCCATGGGAAATTATTGTGCCACGGCATGGCTCACACCGTGCAAAATTAAGACAACAAACGGCTTAAAAATACCAAATATAAAAGAAAAAAAATATAAAACGATTAGGTACGTAAGAAGGTAAGTAACCTAATTAATGTGGGGGCGAGCGTGTACAAAAAGCTGTATCCTGTAGGCCTACATGTATATTTACTGAATATATTACATGTAATTCATTCATTTTTCCCAGATTGCACCTACAACGTAAACAGAACCCCAAACTGCGGCCGAAATTAAGTACATTTAATATGTTTACGCCATTTAATGAATAGCTACTAATTTAGTAAAACCTCCGCGTCCCAGACACAACGTTTTTTTCTAGTATAAATTAACAAGAATATTGCACATACACTAAAGTTCATAATTTAAAACTAGGGCTCTACATTTTTCCTGTTTCTGCCGGCACAGTCTCACTGTCCAGGCGCTTAATTAGCGCAGGATTCTAAAGGGCCTGCGGGGGCCCGGCGCCCTCTTAAAGGGGACGCCTCATGTCGGAGGAATCCTTCAAGGCCTAATTTGACAGCGCCGCACCTTCTGCCCCGCTTTAAAGCACACAGAAGTGATGGCCGGTGCCAGCTGGGCATATGGCGCGTTAAAGGAGGGGACATACGCTGACTGTGGTGCTCCATTAAATCGCCCGAAAACAGCAGAGCACACCCAGAGGGTCTCTTAGGCACTAACTCTGGGTATTATGCTACCATGTGTTATGCTTTAACATTCACAGCAGGCACAGGCCGAGTTATGACTCCGATATAATTTTTGTATATCACGCCAAAGTATTCATTTACAGCTGGACTGTAGTGTAATACGAATTACAAAAAAAAAACTAAACTTGCAGCGCTGTAGAAAAAGAGCTTGTTTCATCTAGCTTCATGCATTTTGGCAAAAAGGTATAATGTGTGCATTTTGCATAATGGAGTGTCTATATCCCTTCAGATAAGGTTTTAATGGCACTGCTGGAATGGGAGTTTGTTCTGTCCTCCAGACATCAGTGTGACATTGAGATGATGTGAGGGATGATCTGACTGGGTCCTGTAGAGTGCTTTTTCTCCCAAAGCTACCTTCAGGTGCTCAGGTTAGTCTGCGGCATGGCGAAGCTCCCATTGTCACTGGGCGCTCTGTCCCTTTAAGAGGTCAGTACCGCCGGGCTCCTCTGGGGCTCTCCAGTGAGGGAGCGCGCACGGACAGGTGGCTCCTGTCCCCAGCAGCCAGACGCTCTGCGGGGAGCAGCCAACACACAGCACTGGCCAGAGATCCTGGTGTCTAGGGGGGCAAAGGGGTGTGGGCACGGGGTTTCGGACTCCCACCCCAGCATGAGTTCAGCAGCCGAACCCGCGGCCATCACCCGACCCCCACGCTCCTCCAAGAGACACCGGAGCCAGAGGAAGAATTCCAGCAGGTTATACTCCCAGTACCAGGAGGCGCGGTCCGGGTGAGCAGCTCCACTTTTTCCATTTAGCTCCCTCCACGGGGAATCAGTGCTTGCCAATGCTAGAGCAAATTATTCAGTAATGTTAAGATCAGCCGCTGCCATGGTCCTGATTAAGGTTAATGATTAGATTAGATTAGATTAGATTAGATTAGATTAAATCAGATTAGACTGAGTTTTAATGACCTGTCAGTGAATTAAAGAAGCGCTCATTCAAAAAAAATGTTTATGGAGAAATGCTGTTTTATGACATCAGAAACCGTATAACTATTTAACATTCTGCTACATTTGATGAGATATATCCTTTAAGCAGATTTCTCTTTAATGTAGTTCGTTTCTCTTCATGTGGAAGTTAATGGTCAGGATTAAATTGTGAATTTGAAATCGAATGAATGCTAAAGGACTGAACTATGGCGTGAGAAACTCAGACGAGAGGTTTGTGTCACGTCGATGCGTCCGGTGGCACGTGGAACTGCACAAAGCCTTGAGCAAGGAAACAACCTGTGGTCTTTACCCAGGCTCGCCGACGAAGAGGATAAGCCAGAAGACCAGGTGGACAGCAATGACCCTGAGGAGATATTCCAGAACATTCAGCTCCAGAAGGAGATCATCGCCAACATTCGCACCAGACCCTGGCCCATGAGGCACAAGCTCAAAGTCCTCAAGTAAGAGCTGCTCTGGACGGCAGTGATCTGACGGCCCCCTGCATCAGCATGTCACTAGGTCACCCTCGCAGAGATGGAGGCACGCAAGTTAGTCACACAGAGCATGCAGGAAGACTAAAAATATTGCTGTTTTTAATGATATTTCCTTGGCTTTTACTTGAGAAAAATGAATCTGTATTCTGAGTGTGAGCAGCACCTTGAGTGGTTCTCAGATCATTTCTACGGTTACATTTGACTGCGCTCCTCGCTAGTCCGACCTACTGGCTGTTGTCGGGGAAATTGAACGACCGTAATTGGCCAAATTACTTAGGAAGGCTAGGCTCAGTGCAGGAAGACACGGTCTTTAACGTGCCAAGGAGGAGCACTAAGTAGTGATTAGCGTCCCTACAGGAAATTTGCCCCGCTTCCAGCATCCGGGGGAGCAAAAACAAACTCTGTTAGTGGCGTAATTGTTTCATAAGCAGATCCCCCTGCCCCCGTTCATCTGGAGGAGCCAGGCTCCGCCTCCAACCCAGACGCCCCGTTCCTCTACCCCAAAAAGTGCTGATTCCCATAATCAGTGGCACGCTCGTTATGTGATGGCCTCGTTATTGCCTCACAGCCGCTTTATTGCCTGCGCCTCCAATGAGACGAGAACCCCCGCTTCATGCCCGCCACGCGTTCTGGATCGATGCCTCCCGGTCCGCCTTTACACGGCCCATTTGTAATGCGCCTAAATCATCGCCCTCTCCTTAATGAGTTTGTTCTGTATTATTTATGTTTTGCTTGCCCAAAGCGGCTTATTGCTTCTGCCGGTTTATAGAGCTGGGTGTAGCGCCGGAGCGAGGTGGGTTAAGTACTGCAAGGGTATAACAGCTGGCGCCCCCTGTGGGTTGGATCAAAAAAACCCATCAGAATAACTGTTACTCTATCTGCAGGTGAATCGCCCTTGTGTGTATGTGAGCCGTGTGTGTGTGTGTGTTCTCGTTTGTTTTTGAAGACCGGCTTCTATAAAGGGGTATGCTGAGGCCAGTCCAGTCTCCTTGGGAAGGGCCAACGTGGTTAACCAGAGGTCTGGGCAGGGGCAGTGTAGCTCAGACGGCCTCATTTCTCTCACCTCTTCCCCGTGCAGTAAATCTCGCATTGCGTGCATGTAGGCAGCCAGCCTCCCTGATTGAGGCCATGACCGCCTCCCCTCTGTCCTCACAGGCAGGCCAGGGAGATCGTCCTGAAGTATGAAGGCAGGCTCACCAGAACCCGTGGCTATCAGGCCGCTGGAGCTAATGTAGGTCCCTCCGGCCGCCAGTCTTTCCTGAATAAGTACCACCCCCCCACTGTTTATTCCACCCCATTATGCTGCAGTATTTATTGTTTACAGGCATGATAGCACTATGAATATGAACCCTTGTGTGCCTCGTTTTGCACTTTAAGTCCTGTGAAAACCCTCCCCTTGTCACTTGCAGTTGGTATGTGGCACTGTGGTCCTGGGGGGACACTATTTCATAGCACAGTATGTGGATGATATGGCAATAAAGCCCACAGCTTCCTCTGGGTGTTATCTTAGACAGACACTGAGCTCCAGTCTGATTAAATCTTCCTCGGGTGTGACATCGCTGCTGTAATATTTAATCATATTTTTTCACCTGTTCTTTATCTCTGACCTCCCCTCACCATTTCAAGTGTCCGTCTCGGGTCTAGCCGTGCACACACACGTGTGTTTTGGGCTGTGAAGGTCCAGTTAGAGGCACAAAGTACAGATCTTGAATTAATTGTGAATTGAAATACACATCCTAGGCTGCACTTATACTAATTGCCCTGCAGCAGAGAGCCCACAGCAGTAAGCCCTGCATAAACTCTCAGTTTACACGGCACATCATTGCAGCACATCTTTTTAAGAGTTTTCTATAAAAGACTGCGTCCGGGGAGAGGAAGGCTTTCCGTCTGCCTGGCTGCAAATTCAGACTCTCCTCGCTGGCCGGGCTGAACCTGAGTGATCTTTCTCCTCCTTTCACGGATCTGGTAGCTTATAGATCAGTGTTATCAACTCACATGTGGAGTACACACTCACACGCACACGTCTGCTGGATTTATAGCCCGTTGTTATTGCTGAGTTTAATTAAAATGCTCCCACGGCATAGCCTGAAGGCTATTAAAATTAATTGAGTCATAGTAAGTAGATTGGCGATGCTGTTTTAATTACAGAGATGGCCCCCATGTTGCTTTACTTTGGGTAAAATGATATCGGAAATCAAATGCCTTTTTAGTAGTAAGTCATTTGCTATTATTTACTTATTAGTTTAGCTGGATAGTTTTTTTTTGTAATTAAAGGTCACGCCGGTGGGATCGTGTTGACATTTTGTGATGTAGCCCAGACCGAGGGAAATGCCCTCATATAATAGCATGATAAAAATTAAAAAGAGCAAAAGCAAAATTAATTTTGTGCTCTAATGATTAAATTTGCTGCTCATCCTTTCAGCTCCTGAAGAAACTGTCTCGCTTGCTGTATAATATTGTAGTTTTGTTCGTTCCGTGGGAGATGAGAATTAAGAAGATTGAGAGTGAGTATGTATTTCTATTTCTTTCTGTCGTTACGTGATGTTACGTTTCAGCTCTCGTCCCCGGTGTCCGTAAAGTGGGGCAGTTATTTACCTCATTATGGGGGCATTCTCTGGTTTTTAAAGGTCACTTCGGATCAGGGGTGGCATCGTACTTCATTTTCCTAAGATGGCTGTTTGGCATCAACATCGTTCTAACTGTCATGACAGGAGCTTTCATTGTCCTGCCCGAAGTGAGTCATCCCTCGAAAGCATGACACTCCGCTGGTCCACAGCGTATCTGCTGGCCTTCGTGAGATGGGGGAGGGTGTGGATCTTCAGGGGAGGGCCAAGCCACATGACAAGCTCTTCTCACCTGGAGCCAGTTATTAAACACTTGTGTTATTTCTCACCTGGCTTTGACCCCATATGCAGCTCAGCCTTTACTACCTTCCCCAAACTCCACCTCTCCCGTCTTCTCTCCGTCTTCTCTCCCATCTGCTCTCCGTCTTCTCTCCCATCTTCTCTCGCCTTGTTGTATTCCTCCTTCTGAGGCCGTCCAGCTCCCTCCCAAAGTGAATCCCCTGTTCTTTGTCCTGAAGTACTTCATATGTGTGACACCCTTCTAAAAGTCCAGGGTTTGTGTTTTTTTTGGTGTAGTTATTACGCTACAGGCCCCAGTAAAAGGGAATGTGGATGGAGCTGGAACAGTGTCGTTATAAAAGCAAAACAACATGAAAACCATCAGTAATAGGATTAGTGATTTCTGGGGGATGTGGGGGGGGGTCCTGATTTTTCCACCAGCTGCTGGCAGGCGCGCCTTTTGGAACCACCAGGAGCAAGACCATTCCCAAGGAGCACTTGGCCTCTGCTCAGGACCTGGACACCATCTGGTCACTCGGGGTGAGGCAGATTTCTGACTGTGTGGACGGCATGGCGACCTCACCCAGCTGAGGGGTATTTCATCACTCCCTTGTCCATACCACCGTTCTCAGGGTTACCTCCAGTACTCTGTGCTCTTTTATGGCTACTATGGAAGCATCCGGAAGATTGGCAGCGCCGGCTACAGGCTCCCCCTGGCGTATTTTCTGGTCGGAATGGCTGTTTTTGCTTACAGCTTCATCATTCTGCTCCGCAAGTAAGTCTGTGCATTGCCTCCGGTCATCTCGTGCTACATCAGGTCCAGGGTATGTTTATATATAATTTCTGAGGGGGGAGGGACTACTGCCATTTGTTCTGGAAGGATGAGTAGGATGGGGAGCACATATCCCACACCCATAGTGTGTATATATGTATCTTTATGTTAAGTAAATTTCAGTCCATCCATCCATCTTCTGAATCTGGTCAGGGTAAAGTTAAAAATTCCTGGTCATGCTGAGTTATGAATTAATGAAGTTACATGTGTAATGTATAAGCTTGGTAACACATATGGACAGTTTAAGGCCTGACTGATCATCCCGTGTCCTGTTCCAAGCCAGTATGCCATCTTACCACCTCGTATCTCAAAAGGATGGCCAGGAACTCACGCCTCAGCCTGGCCAGTGCCTCTGACGAGAACTACACCTTCTGCTGGCGGGTGTTCTGCGCCTGGGACTACCTGATCGGCAACCCCGAGGCGGCTGAGAGCAAAGGCGCGGCCATCATCAACAACATCAGGGTGAGGGCCGCCAGCGGAGCCCCCTCATCACCTTTGAGATTCGCTGGGATGTTACTGGTCATGGAGCGAAGCCAGAGCCAGGAGGCCCATCCATCGCAGCTCCGAATGGGCCACATCAACAAGAGCGCCCTGCAGCCACTGCCGAAACGGGCCGCCGATTCCCACTGAGACTCACGCTCCTTCTGACGCAGTCTGTCTTTTCTTTGAAGGAGGCGATTGTCGAAGAGCAAGAGAAGAAGAAGGACATAAGCCTGTAGGTGGCGCTGGAGGTCCCCCCCCCCCAAAACACTCTGCTCTTTGATGTTTGGTATCAGGGCTCTGTTGATGCTGAGGAATGTAGTCATATATCATGTTCTCCATGGCTTTTTTGGGGGGAGCAGTAAGCAGCCGTTATCTGAGGTAAACGCTTCAATAGTGGAGTCGAGATGGTCTTTCTCTGACATCATCACTTTCATAAACGAACCGCCTGTGGGCTAGAACGTAAAATCAAGGCAATTTGTTATCTGCAGGCCTAAAGAGTGAGCCGGCACTCCTCGCAACCACCCCGGCCACTGGAAGTCCGCCTTTCCCCGGGCTGATTTATAAACCCCAGGCCGGTCCACTGCAATCGCAGCAAAATGAACATGGCCGGGTGCCGCCTGCTCTATTTCACATGACCGGCATTTTACTGCGGCAAGCAGCCAGCGGCCAGCCCTAAATCACCGATCACCCCGCACAGATCTATCTGTTGCTGCCAACTTCGGTATTAATCCCCCAGGAGGCCACGCTGGCCACACCCACATCACTCCTAGCAGACGTGACTCTCGTCTGCTCTGCTGTTTAAGAGGGTTTTGCAGCAGTTTCCAAATTATGGGTTCGTAAAGGTTCACGAGTATCTCAGCCCTGCCTTTGAGGTCATGCTCTGTGTTGGGAACACTGTTATAAAAGCCAGAGTTTTTTTCTGAGTTATGACATAAATGATATATTAACTAAGTACTTTGTTAGGGATTGAATTATTTCAGTTTTCATTTTGATGAATACCCAGTCCTATAATCATAATAGATGACCTTGTCCCGCAGGTCTATGTAATGGACGTGCATGAATAATATCCCCCCAGTTTATCTATCTATCCTTTCCCTGCTTTCTCAGAGCGGTTCTGGTCAGTCTCCGCATCGTGGCAAACATACTGGTCCTCCTGTCACTGGCGGGCAGCATTTACATCATTTATTTTGTGGTGGACCGGTCTCAGAAGCTGGAGCAGGAGAAGCTAGAGTTGACCCTTTGGGAGAAGAACGAGGTGGGCACAGACGTGGTGAACACCGTCGTCGCTGTCTAGTTTCTCGTCAAGTCAAGTGCATGTTCCGTTCCATAATTATGAGGACCAGTGGCCACAAATGGAGGTTAGATACTTAGATGAGTGGCCTACACTCACATATGAAAGCCAAAGACTGGTTGGAAAGAGCTTCTGCCATCTGCAATCCCTCTCAAGTTCATTTGTCCCCTCCTTGGGGATTTTATTTACGGAGGTGGAAAGTTTAAGTCCAGAAAGTACAAATCCAGACCAAGATTTTGTTTCAACCAACCAGTTATAAAGAGCTACAGTCACTGAGCTAAGATCTGAATTGGTTGTTTGAAACAAAAACTTTCCAGAACGTTCCAGCTCTATTTGTTCTGCACTTGTTTTATCCGAGGCTGAACGTGCAGCTGGAATAGAAGCTGTACAGCGTGAGCCACACAGGACCTGTTCCCGGCTACAGGGGCCACACCTCTTGTGGCAATAGAGCTCACAGCTCTAACTACTAAAATACCATCTGCCCTAGTGCAGTTTGGTGCTTTCTGTGTGCCCCTTAAGTACCCCTTCCATAAATTGTTTCATATTTTACCTCTTAAATGTCTTGAACCTAAATGCTAGTCTCTTTGTTCTCGGACCAAAGTTTCAGTTTGTACGTTCCAGTTTAGTTTTGTCAGCCAAAAACAGAGATAGACCATCTTATCCACAAATCGCCAGTGTGTGTGCGGGTTCTTGGGATATTCTTTAGGTCAGCTGTTCAAACCCAGGTGTGAGGACTCTTCAGCCAATCAGTCCTCTTATTAATAATCTAATTAAGGAGTTACAGCGAAAACCTGCACACACAACAGCCCTTTCGGGATAAGATTGGCCCCACGTGGCCTAAAATGCTTCCACTGTGAAGGCCTAGTCCTATTTGGACCCCCTGTCTTGGTGCTGCCTTTTCCAGGTGAGCGTGGTGGTCTCGCTCATCACCATGATCGCGCCATCCGCTTTTGAGCTGGTGTCCCAGCTGGAGATGTACCACCCCAGAACCAGTCTCAGGTTCCAACTGGGCAGGTAAGCAGAGGTAGGGGTTGAGACCACACACTGTGGTTGCTTCTGGGGTGAGGTGGACACTGGCCAAGAATAAACACAGACCAGAAGTCTAACTTTGTGTCGTACTATCTGTGGTTGAAATGATTGTTATGTTTCTCTCACCAGGGTTTTGGTCCTGTACCTGGGAAACCTTTACAGCCTGATAATTGCTCTACTGGACAAGGTGAACAGTATGAGCTCAGCGGTACGTAGCTATCGGACCCCTGATATACATTTTGTCATCTTTTCTGACGGTTGGCAAAATGCTCAGTCCATCACATAAAGGCACAGTGCATTCCTTCCTTTGCGCTTATGGTGTTGGAAACAGTGACAATGTATTAAAACTTGCAATTCTGCCTCTTACCACTAGGTGGTAGAAATGCAATAGCAGTGAAATTTGTTTTGGGTTCAGCATTTGATTTTTGCTTATAGTAGCTGGTGGGTCAGAATCTTGTATCCATTTATGGTGTGAAGATGTACGTTTGGGGGGATATTTTTAAAATTTAATTTAACATCTTGCACCAAAATAAAAACTTAATCATTTTGATTATATGGGAAGGTCAAAAGTATCGCCCGTATATACTCAGGTTCCCGTTACTCCTGGGAACTGGTCCGATTCCTCTGGATTCCTGGCCACCATTTCCCTGCCTGAAGAGGAGAACCTGTCCACTATTGTGCCTGAGATCTCGGATCGGAGGAACTCCACACTCAGCCTGGTCCCGGAACCCAACAGGACGAGAAGCGCCGTGTCGGTTGTCGTTAACCAGACGGCACTATACGAGTATAACATGCGCTCTCAGCAGGACCAGTGCTGGGAGACGTACGTCGGGCAGGTAGCTCCACTTCCCACTTCAGCCCACCTGCTCCTTTTACTCAACTTTCGACTTTTCTAAAATAACTCTATTATCGGTCTTTGCAAACATCCTATATGGTACAAATGAACCCGGCTAACCGAATTAAAACCACGGATATCCAGTCTGTGTCCCCACTGTAAAGCTACACTCATGTCTTCCTGAAAAACGGTGGTTATTGAGTAGTTTTTAAAAGCATTATGTTGACAGGTCAAATGAGAATGTATTACTAAGAAGTAATTATTGCCTCTCGCTTGGAAATGTATATGGGCTGGTGGGGGGTGCCAGGAAAATGCTTCTTTAATGACACGGCAAACTGGCTTTAATGCCAGATGGATCGTTTCATTTATCTAAACCCTAAATACTGATTCCCCAACAGCTTGAGCTCAGTTGTGAAAAAGCCCCTTTTATAAAGACTGAGGAAAAGGGACTGGGGAACTGAATGGGTGTGCTGTTTGGGTTTCTGTCCTGCCTGCAGAGATATGAATAAATTCCAGATTCCTCCCCCCCCCGCCTTACAGGAAATGTTAAAGCTGTCCATCATCGACATGATATTTACTGTGGCCAGTATCTTACTCATCGACTTCATTCGTGGCCTCTGCGTCCGTTACCTGAGCGACTGCTGCTGTTGGGATCTGGAGAGCAAGTTTGTGAGTGTCGCGCTTCTAAAGGCCTCGCCCCAGCCAGGAGGCTTCCCCGGGCCCTGCCTCGGCTCACCCTCTACTGTGCTGATGTTTATTTACAGCCCGAGTACGGAGAATTCAAAATCGCTGAGAATGTCCTTCACCTGATATACAACCAAGGGATGATATGGTAGGTGACGGATTACTGTTTACATTATTGATGGGATGGAAGATAGTCGAAATGTTTAAAAATGTCCCTCTGCCCATAGTAACTCCCCAGGGTGACAGAAATATACCCCTTAGTATACTTAATATACACACTTTTGGCGTTTGTACTTAGCTGGTATCTAATGATCTCTGACCTTTGCCTGTGCCTTAATGCAAAGCCAGATGTCTATTGACACATTTCAGGTCAATAAGTTAGAGGCAAGAGCAGGTGCTTATCTGAGTCTCTGTATTTGGGTGCTTCTCCTAAACGTTTATTATGCACAGGGATGTTGTCCTCCTGAACCATTAATAGCCTGCTTTGATTTTATGGAATGGAAACTGAAGTCGGCGGGATTATCATCACATGCTGTAAATCCTGTTGGTCCGCCTCGCCAGGATGGGCGCTTTCTTCTCGCCATGCCTGCCGGCGTTCAACGTGCTCAAGCTTATCGGCTTGATGTACCTGCGGAGCTGGGCCGTGCTGACTTGCAATGTCCCCCACCAGCAGGTCTTCCGGGCTTCCAGGTGATGAAGGACTAGCAAATTAGCTTTGAAAATTAATAGTAAATGCCTCATTTGTTTTCATCAAAATGGTCAGCTTGTTCGCATACAAGTTGCTCTGAATAAGAATAAATATAAGCACTATACTTTGTCAGTGTTTCCCAACCCAGTCCATGGGCACCCCCAGACAGTCCACATTTTTGTTCTCTCTCAGCACACCCATACCAGGTATTCAGTGTTCTTCTTTAGCTGGAAGGTGGGAGAAAGCGAAAATGTGGACTGTCTTGAGGTCCCCGAGGACTGGATTGGGAAACACTGCAGTATGTAACATGATGTTCCTAATAACCCAAATTAGGTTGTCCCTTTGCTTGGTTGGTGACATTAGGCCCGTTTTCCATTTCAGGTCCAACAATTTCTACCTTGCCATGCTTCTGTTTATGCTCTTCCTCTGTATGCTTCCCACTGTCTTCGCCATAGTGCGGTACAGGCCATCACAGCACTGCGGCCCATTCAGGTAAGCTGCAAAGCCGCAAGTCCTCTACAGGCCGCAGACGCCATGGGTTTTGGGTCCCTCTCCGTGGCCGTTTCTCACTATGCGTACTTGACTGTACTTGTGTTCTCGTGTACCCCTTTACGTCATCTTCCATTGCTGAAGACTAGTTCCAATACTCAAGAACAGAAGTACAAAGGATGGGAAAAATACCCGGATGTTGTTCTTGCTCCACCTCAAATATCGAGGATACATCGGTTGCATCCTCGCCAAACAAGACCAATCCCATGATTCATTACATCTCAAGTTCGTTCTTGGGAGGCAAGTTAGCAAGACTGGCCTTGCCAAGACCACAACTATGATCTTTGTGTTCTTGGCATTGAGAGGCACCCCATATCTCTGCCCTGCTCTCACAGCGGTCAGGAGAAGATTTATGACATCATATCGGAGACGATAGCCAATGAGTTCCCTCTGTGGTTCGGCAAAGTGATGAGCTACGTCACCAGCCCGGTCGTAGTGCTGCCAGCTCTGCTCCTGCTGTTGTAGGTTCACCGCCACCTGCTTCCAGCACACGGGTCATTCAGCATCCCTGGGGCGGTCTGACAGCTCTCTCTGTTCCTGTTTCAGCATGCTGATCTATTATCTCCAGTCCATCGCGAGGTCATTAAAATTCACCAACAACCAGCTCCGGATGCAGCTTCAGACTGTAAGTAGGAACATCATTAAAGCGCTAACGTGTTGGATCTGGTGGTTGTATTCGTGGAAGAAATAAGCAGGTGTAGGGGGATGGTAGAGTGGTGGTGGAAAGAAGCCGGTCCCCCTGCCTATATCACCATGTTACTGAGGCATCACAGATGATAACAGCTGCTTTGACTGTTCCCAGTCTGCTTGGACAACCCTACCCTATCTCCTTGTGTCTCTTTGATGTAGGAAAGGACAGAGGACAAAAAGAAGGTTTTTCAGAGGGCTGCAGGTAACGGAGATCTCATGATTGAATTATTAAAGTTACCTCAACTGTGAGGAGTACGCACCGCCAGAGTAGGGCAGACAGAATATGGGTGGGACCCTGCCAGGACAGCATGGGGGCAGGGCCTTATGTGAGCAAGCTGGAGGTGAAGTCATGTGAGGAAGTGCTGTGGGTGAAGCCTCCTGCTTCCTGGGACCCATCACAATCCTTGAATCCGTCCCACTCCTCCCCCAGCCTGCCTGCAGCCTGCCGAGGGGGAAGCTAAGAAGCAGGAACAGGAGAGCGATGTCACCACCAGCCAGGAGTCCTCCGTGCGCTCCTCATCTCCCCGTCGCAATGGCAGTGTTGCCAACTTCGAGTCCCCAGTGAGGCAAGGCAACAGCATCCGCACCATCACCCAGTCGGCCTCACGCTCTGAGGTCAACAGGGCCACCAGCTCCGCGCAGAGTCCCTCCATCCCGCTGATGCAGAAACAAAGAATGGAGCACATGTCAAGCAGGTATGTCGTAAAGGCCCCCGCAGGGGCTGGCGCAGATGGCAGCACGGACTCTACAGCTTCCGTTGATTTGTCAGCTTCTGCTAGCCACAGCAGATTTCAAGATTCAATTCTTAATTGTCACTGCGCACAACAACACAAGGTCGAGTTAGCAAACAGAGTCACAAGAAAAGACACAAGAAAATGTAATATGTAATATTAAGGGTAGGATGTCTAATCAATAGATCTTCCTGAAGATATCTCACGGATTATCTGGGAAAACCTCCCTTGTGTTTCTTCCTCATGATTAGACACCCAGGATACTTTGGTGGGGCTAGTGGCCCTGGCAGATCAAAGTCCTTCCATCAGGTGGCATACAGTCCCTCCACCCACTACACGGAGAGCATCCACTCGGAGCCGCTGTACCGTAAAGGTCTCCGAGCAGTGCACGCAGATGCCATAGGGCTGGCCCCGGGCCCAAGCTTTGTAGGCCGACGGTGCCACACCACGCGCTACGTGATTGTCAACGAACATGAAGCCCGCAAGAAACTACTGCGCTCGTCTATGCGGCTGCCTCGGCACTACCGCCTTGAAGACCCTGCCGACATTGTAGAGCTCTACCCACGCAACATCAAGAGGTTCGGGAATCGCACCCAGTACCGCTCCTTCCAGCCACACCTCTGCGAGGAAGAGGAGGACGAAGATGCCATTAAAGTGCTACGAAGGGGCTCCTTTGGCCAGAGCGACCGGCCGCGGTCGCTGTCTGATCTCCAACAGCCTGCTCGCTTCTACATAGGGGACAAGGCAGAGAGGGACCAGGCCAGGGGACTGTATGGACGGCACAGGGAGGATGGTGGGGCAGGCTGGGAGGAGGATCCCTCGCTGTCCCACTCCTGTACGAATGCCAAGAGCAGTGAGCTCCACAGCAGGCCGGGCGAGTTGCAGGTGAAGGCCAAGACGAAGCACAAGGCGGCGCCATCCCTCACGGAGTCCGACTCCGCTTCTGCCGCCTCCAGCAGCGACCAGCAGAACAGCAGCACCGACCAGTACATCCAGGTCATTCACAACAAGGAGAAATACTTAAAGTCAAGCGGCAAGGTGACTAAAAAGAAGTCCAAAGCCAGTATTGAATTGAATCTAGCGGGATCCAAAGACCTGGTCTGTTCCAATGTCTAAAGATGCGCTGCTTCCTTTGCATTGCTTTCATCTGTTGCCCTGTTGTCACGGATACTATTACAGTTTATTCTACAGAGATGTCTAATATACTGCTATATTCAAAGTTATATAAAGAATTGGACAGCACTGTAATATCTGAAGTATGATTAGTTATTCCAGTTTTAGCACCACCCGTATACGAAAATATTTACATCACAATGTGAATTTGGTGTTTTTAACCTAAAATCACTGCATTTTCTAATTACTGTAATGGAAATAAAGCACATGATTGCGTTTCACTGTGAATTTGTCAGACGCAGCTGTTGTGTCCATTGGCTCACAGCTTTTGACTGGACTTACAAAATGCCTTTGTTCACCGTTTTTTGAAGAACAGCTGAAATTGCCATCATCTTAACATTACTCTAAAATTACTGTAGCATGAAGTTGTCATTATCAAGGTTGGGTAATATTCATTATAAAATGCTTTAATGTATTATCCATCCATCCATTCATTTTATGAAACCACTCATCCTATTCAGGGTCATGGGGGGTCTGGAGCCTTTGGGCGCAAACAACCCAGGATGGGGCGCAAACCCATCGCAGGGCGCACACACACCATTAACACCTACGGGCAATGTGACTACTCCTATTAGCCTCAGCAAGCTATTGCACTGTGGGGGTTAAACCAGAGTACCCGGAGGATCCCCCTCAATGACATGGGGAGCCCATGCAAACGCCACACACATGGAACCTGGACAGAAACTCAAACACAGGTCCCAGAGGTGTGAGGCAACAGTGCTAACCACTGCACCACTGTGTCACCCAATTTCCATGTGTTACTAAAAGAAAAATCAATCCTAAAATGAAATCAGACATTCATATTTATTATATACCCTATAAAGGGAAAGTAAATGGAGACTAGAAAAGCATCGCTAGAAATCCTAGGTCCACAGACAAAATGTCACCTTGGGGTCCCACTGTAGAAATTGTTTGGGGGGGGGCTACTCACCGTAGTAGGACTTGCCAAGTCGGGGTCCTACAGGACAGAAGTTACCGCTAGTATATACTATGTTCTCCGTGCGTATTATTCTTTTTCATATTCAGGGCACCTCTGAATAAGATGATAAAGTCGATCATCCAGCCATTTTACCCGAGCCGCCATGCAAATAAGAGACCGTATAAATGAAACACTTAAGGGTTTAAGATCCCAAAGCATATCAGGTCTACTTCTTTATATACAGCTATAAAAAAGGTCGTAAATGTAACTCCCTATACGATTTAAACGTCATCCACTGTTACTGGTCGACGCAAATATACGTGGATTTTGTGCGTTTTGCGACTAGTTGGCTTATTGTTATTAATTCTAAAACTGCGACATTTAAGCTCTAATCGCCGTGCTGCTGCGGATATGATGGTGCAAAGCTGCTGAATAATTCAGTTCGTGCAGGGCAGCTGCAAACGGGGGATTTACCGGCACGCGGCGGCCGTATCTGTCCGGGGGGGCTTGATTAACATGACCCGCTGCATTTGGTATTTATTATTATGTGCATTCATTTTAATCTAACTTTGGCGAATTGGCGTAAGTCGATAGTTTGTTAAAGGGGCAGTTCACCCAAAAACTGAAAAAGCCTGACAAAAAAACTTGCTGGGGGCAGGATGCTAACAGTAACATTTTTTGCAGAGTATAATCGATCGACCCCCCCATGCCCCGCTCCCTATAACACTACCGCAATACACCGACCTTAATGACCTAACTCACTTGAAACTTAAATATCTAAATATTTAATTCTTTCATCAAAACAGCGTACCATCTGTATCTCTCTTTTTTAAAGGGGTATTTCCCCCCAAAACTGAAAAAAAAAACATGTTTTAGAGGGGCTTTAGTGCTATATATCCATCTAGGCTGTTCTGCTAGGAGTTGCCTAGTTTTGGAGGTATCGGCCGCAGAAATGTAGGTCTTTTCTCGAATATAATGGGAGCGAGCGGCATTATTCCTGTGGTGATTAAAGCGCTGGAAAAATACATTTGAAAACTTTAACGGCAGCGTCTCTTACCAGAAATCATGACCCGGTTATTGAAGATAATCCACAGAATTTGTTGCGAGCAGTTTCATGTAGGAACTATTTTCTTCGACCGAATTCCACACATCAAACATATCACGGCGCAGAGGATGCTCGTAATATTTAAGATATTTAAGTTTCACGTGAGTTAGGTCATTAAAGGGAGCGGGGCATGGGGGGTTGATCTATTATATTAAGCAAAAATTGTTACTGTTAGCATCTCTGCCCCCAGCAAGTTTATTTGTCAGGGTTGGGTCAGCACAAAGAATCAGTATCGAGATAAGTATTGGCGATCCCAGCCTAGGATCTAATCGAAATAGGATCGAAAAGAAAATCGGTGGTATGGCCCTTCCCTGAAAAACACTTGGGATGCACTGTTACTGAACTAGTTCCTTTGGTTAGTAGCAGAAATTTCTACCTCTGGTTATATCCAAAGATATCCAGTTTCATCCACGATTCGCTGGCTTTCCATGCACTCCGACGCATACAGAGGGAGGTGATTCATGCCAGTCCAGCGGGTGTGGGGGGGATGTCTAAACAGCCAGTCTGTAAATGTTCAGTTTCAGTGCACCGATTCCTGGATGTAGACGACTTTAGAGCAGTTCCATAAAGAAACAAAGCACAAAACCTCATCTTCTGGGGCACGTCCAAGGGCTTCCTCTAAAAAGGGCCCTCAACCAACCTTATTTAATTTTAATGTTTCAACCTAGAGTTGCCGCACTTTTTTTGTTTGTTTTTTACCCCCCCCATAATTTTTATTACCGATCAGGCAATCAGCCAGGTAGTCAAATTATGAGTCTGACCCCCCACTTCAATTCACCTCAGCCAGCCAGTCGGCAAAATCTATAGAGACACCCCCTGGTCAGCAAAATATACCAAGGGTAACTGGACCCAGGCCTGCCCCAGACACATTTTATTATTGCCCCCTACCCCCTGGGTGGACAACTACACCACTGTAGAAAATAGGGGGGGGGTCTCTGAAAAACTCAAATAGCCCAAGGGCCTCTGACCCTTTAGCCTCCTCCCCTAACTTTATATGGCTGTTTCTCTCATGTCCCTTTGCCGACATGCAGCACAGTTGTTAGCCTTTCTCACATTTCTGTGTAGGATATCTTGGCGTTCAGGCCCGTGACTTATTCAGGCACTGTACGTTTAATGTCCCCCAAGGTGTCGTGTTAGTCAGGCAATGGCACCATTAAGTCAAATGGTGCCCATATATTCAATTTCTTTTGGTCATATTTTTTTTGCTGTGAGTGGTTCCCTGTGGATAATGATGTACAGGGGGCAGCAGAGGACTGTGTAATTATGCGGGAGGGCATCACCCAGAGAACCAGATGTCCTCACAGTGTTGGGTAGGCTTTTGCAGACGCTCACACTTTGTACATTTACTCACAGTTCCCCCATAGCACACTGCCTGTGGCTGTTTCTGGCAATGTTTTGCTTGTGGACATTGCCATTTCTGCCCTGACCCCTTAAATCATTTTTATTTCCCAAAATGCCTTGCAGACCCCAGACTGTGTACATTGATGTGATTATTACACCGTGCCTCTTTATCAGGGATAATATCCAGTTAGTGCTATTAACGGCAGCAGCTGGTAGCCTGTAGGCGATGCATTATGTCCTCATGAATATATCTTACTTATCTTTGCAGAAATGCACAGTGCTGTTTTTCATGTACAGGCACCACAACATCTTAAAGTATGTTAAAGCAGACACGCCTGTAAACCTTACGTGATGTAGTGTGTTATTCGTATAATTTTGAGACGTTGGTTGTAATTCCACAGTTATGAAGGGGTGGGATCTTGCAGCAATAAACCATGTAAGCCTTGCTAACCTTGCCGAGGTGATGCCAGTGTGTGACGTGTACTGGCTGTCATATAGCCTTTCCACACTCTGATGGCTGCAGTCTTTTTGTAACTGTTCTGTAACTCTTCTGAGAGAACACATTTTCTTGATTTTCACTATCACATTAGAGGGTGTGATTTAAATTCATTCTTTAAAGTAAAATGTCACCTTTGGAATGAGAATGAAATGCTGCTTTATGTTCCCAGTTTTTAACATGATTTTTTTAAATTGCATTTTTGTTGTTTAACCTGTGTGAGGTCTTGGGACACTGCTGCATGTTTCCTCTGGTTTCTGAAACAGACAGACAGACAGACAGACAGACACACACACACACACACACACACACACACACACAGAGTCCATATAGTCTTATCTTTATGGGGACTTTCCAATCATTTCTATAGGCATAATCCTAATCCTAACTATGATAACCATAACAATTACCAAGCCCTAACATTAACCATAAGTAACCAAACAAAATACAAGACTTCTGGTATTTTGAATTTTTTGATTGTAGTCACAGATTTTTATAAAATTGAGGTTTGTATTGAGGGGACTTGAAAAATGTTTCCACAAGCTAATGAGTAACAGGTTTTTACCACAATGTGGGGACATTTGGTCCCCTCAATGTAGTAAATACAAACACGCACACACACACACACACACACACACACATATAAGCACCTCATTCCCAGCTGTGGGTTACCATGCTACTGTTTAATTTAGTTTTTAGTTGTGTGAAAATGAATGTGACAAGTCAAGATTCTTTGGCCGTGTCTGATGCAGTCCACGTTTCACAGACATCACAGGTCAGAATAGATTCTTTCATGTTTAACATCAGTCATCAGTTATATATTCCACTTCTGCAATTAGCCTAAATATCTGACCTATACAAAATATGACACTTTAATATACTTAGTTTTACCTGGAAACTTTTGCAAGAGTGAAAACTTGAGCTAAAGTCACAGATACAAACGTTATTTGACATCTGGACACATGAGCAGTGATCTGTGTGATCAGACACCGTCTTTGGGCGGCGCTTAAGGGCTCAGAGGGGACGTCATTTCTGTTATTGCTGTGTAGGTTTTATTTTTACTGAGCGAGTTCTACCTTAATCTAAAAACCAAATTCATATAGGGAATGTATGCAAATGGGATGCACTGGACAAACGGTTTATTTTATTTAATGCTGCTCATTTTTTATTATTTATCATGTATGTAAGGATAAAATGCAATGATTTTCTGATTTTGCATTCCTTCCATAAATCCTTAAAAACTGAAAAAAGTTACAATTTTCCCTGATTGATTTCTAAAAAGTGTAAACAGACTTGTAAACACAAAATATACCGTTGAGTGACTACCTTCTACGTTTCAGCAACCGTTCTTACAATAATGGAGTAAAATGTCCACCCTCATTGGAGGGCCAGGCCGGGGATGTTTCACACTGGACAGGCTTCCTTCTGGGGGTCTTGCTCGCTCGGTCTAGTCTTGGTGCGGCCGCACACGGCGCTCTCTCAGTCCGTGTCGACCCCTTTTCTTTTTATGACGGCCGTAAAGGGCCCGTCGGACAGAGCCTTAATGATGCCCCATGCCTCGAAGCGTGGAAGCCCCAGCAGGGACGTATCCTGGACCTGCTGGATCTCGTCGCCCAGTCGGATGCTGCTTTGCTCTGCGGAGAGATGCGCGCGGGAATGAGCTCGGATCAGTTAGGGTCTGATCCCTTTCTACAAAAGCAGAGCTGCAGTTTGAATGCGGTGAGTTTGTGGCCTGTAGAACACTGGTGTCAGTAACACTTAGCTAGAGATGGTGACTCCACACTGCTAATCCGGGTAACTGTAAAATGTGCAGTGCATGCCATTTAACACCTTAAACAAGCAGTCATAATTAGCCTTATAAGACACATAGTAATCTTATGATTCTTTGCATGAAGTTATCTCTTAGTCGCACACTTACCAGGTTATTCACATAGACAGCTGGATATTAAACTGGAGGTATAGGGGTTTTGAAGCTTTATTGGGATTTAGCCCACAGAACACCGCTTTAAAACGTGAACCTGTACTATCTTTGGCAAAGGTCTGCTTTTTGACACGAACTACTCATCATAGGTGCCAGAGCACAATGGCATGTTTTCAGTTTTTTGATTTCACGGACTCTACAGTCACCGGTTATTTTTTTCATCTGTTGAAGGTACTAAGGGAAGAACGATCAGTCCGTCTTCTGGCTGTTTGTGACAGATGGTGCAGCACTGTTTGGGCAGTGTCTTCTGTAGCTCAATGGCGAGGTGTAGTTAGCCAGCTACCCTGCCTGGGACCAGCTGCATTTTACTTCGGGAGGATATCTTAGGGGCCAGGCTGCTACAGGCTGTTGACCATGAAACATTGCCTTCCTGATGGTTTGGTTCCTGTTCTAAACATTTTACACACCAGCGTCTGCTTGAAGCACCAAGACAGATGCATAAATAACCTATCAGTATGGTTATCATTGTTCTCTGTGCATGTACAATATGACATAATACATGTATGTATCTGTATATGCTCATGCACAGCAGAATCTGCTGGATGAATTTAGATATTTGCTGTTCTGTATGGGTTCTGCCTGCTTGCTGACCTTCTAAGCCGGACCTGGGCAAAAGTCGGCCCGTGGGTCTTATCTGACGTGCAGAGCTATTGTTACTGGCCCATGCAATCATCGAAATACAAAAACGTCAAGTTTTATGTTCAAGCAGAGGTGGATAGTTAAGGTCTAGAAAGTAAAATTCCAGACTAAGATTTTGTTCTTTACAGATCTCTCTTTAAGGATAAATACATAGTAAAATCTAATAAGTGTATTATTGTAGCTTTCATGTGACATGAAAATAATCATTACAAAATGGCCCATGCTGACATGGTGAAGAGCCGGAATTTGAGCCTCTTGGATTTGGCCTGCTCTGAGCGCTTAGGGTCGTCGCCATCTACCTTTAAATATCCTGTTCACCACCAGGGGTCTGTCTCCGTTGACTGAACCTTTGCCTCCTTCAAGGCTGAAGCCCACCCCGCCTGCACTCTTCTCTAGTTGTACGGTCAGGATCTCCCCACCATCGTCTGCAAATGGAAACAGAGGACGTTGTTCCGTTAACCCTACTCCCAGGGCCCTGTGTGTGTATGTATGTGTGTGTGTGTGTGTGTGTGTGCATGTGTGTGTGTGTATATCTCTCCAGTACCCCCGGAGCTTTATGTATATTAGTGATGTTTTCAATTTAGCTCCTGATTGCCCCCTTCTGGCAGCAGCTCAGGCTCTCTGCCCCACACTTACCAGCTCTGCTCTGGTCTGGGCCACTGCCAGCCACGTCGCTGGAGAGCCCGGCTCCCACTTCACCCTCTCCGGCCTTGCAGATGACCACAACGGCCTGCCTCATCATCCTGGCCTGCCGGAGGATGGCTGTGGCATCGGCGTGGTTCAGGTTCTTCAGAGTTTGCCCATTGATGGAGAGCACCTCGTCTCCCTTCTGTATCGTGCCCTCCTGAGCTGCCAGTCCACTGGGGAACACCTTGTGAACCTGACCAGGGACACTGGAGCTCAGTCCCAGATCACCAAGGAACTGTCAAGGCCCATGTGGGAAATGGGCTCACAACGTTCAGGCTGTAGCCTCGAGAGGGCCCAGCTAACCCCCTCTGTGAGATACTTAGCCTTTGACATTTCCGGATGTAATTAATAGATCAACATCTGCTCAGGTAAAAACACAAGCTAGGCACCTAAATGTAAAAGTACACTGATGTTTAGAATACTAAGGTATGGTAGAGTTTGCCTTTTACAATAGGAAAGATTTAGCCATACTATCTTGGGTAGTATTTTTTTTTTTTTAAATGGACGGCTACTCACAGTGGTGGCTTTGTTTTCACAGTCCACCCCCCCGGCGATGCTGAAACCCAGGCCAGCCCCCTCTTCTTTGTGTAAAATCACAACTTGGATATCTTCAAATTGCTGGGTGGGGGAGGGGGACCAAACAGATCATTTATCACCGATTGACCATACAAACACTCTTCAGCCTTCAGTGATAATAAACACTAGTTTATCTGAACAGCCCCCCCCCCCCCCCCCAGTCTTCTTGGTGACCCCAGTTACCCACTCTGTATGTCCTCCAGCAAACAAATTCAAGTTTCCAAAATTTAGACAGTAGTTTATTAACTTTAAGTGAGCACACCATGTGTTTAAAATATATATTTCTGCAGCCTAAATAATAACATCCGC
Organism: Mormyrus iriodes; assembly: GCA_011763525.2. Lineage (NCBI taxonomy): Eukaryota > Metazoa > Chordata > Actinopteri > Osteoglossiformes > Mormyridae > Mormyrus > Mormyrus iriodes. The sequence goes on along the minus strand of JAAGVU020000008.1, from coordinate 6,579,134 downwards.
ATTGCTTGCGATCGGCCGGATTTAACTACAATGTGAAGACAAGCAACCGAAGTGGCTCATAGCTGCCCCCACCTGGGCGTTTTTGAGTTTGCATCTGACTGTTTAGTGTGAAAGAACTGCTCTGTGTCTATTCTGAAGGGCTGAATCCAGCCTTTAGCGCTAGGATACTAAATCTGAGACATGCTCATCTCAGTCCAAGGCCTGTTACTTCATGAGCTGAACAGACATGACTGTGACACAGGAAACGCAGATGTTATCTTGAAGAGCAGTTCCTTAAGGAGTGAGAGCAGCTGTCATTCTGCGAGGTAAATGGGAGTTTCCATGGAGGTTTTCTGTAGCTGATACTGAGCTGACACCACGTTCATGGTATGAAAGGCAAAGACGTAACCGGATGGTTATCAGGTCGAGCACCAGATCTGGACCTGATGCTATACCCTTTATAAAGGTGCATAATCTGAATTGCTTCATAGTTGATTAGTTGCTCCTTTTATCCAAAGCAGTTTGAATGTTTTACTGATATGTATAACTAGATAGTAGATTAGGTTAAGTAACCTGGTGAAAGCTTAGGGTCTTGAACCAGCCACGTTCAGGTTATACATCCAGGTTCCTAACCACTAATCACCTGCAGCCCCCAGGTGTACAAGGTTTAGGGTATCGATCACAAAGCCTGATCATTGCTGCTGTATGGAGAGTAGGACTGACCTTGAGGGTCTCTTCATCCAGGGCCTCAACTTCCTGGATCATCCTTTTGATCGCCTCGGACGGAATGACAGAGATGACCGACTGGGCACAGGTGGCCGAGGAGCCGGGCAGGGTTCTCTCCCAGGTGCCATCTTCGCTGGCGTTGGTGTCCCTCTTGATCGTGCACTCACGGAGCTCTGCCAGGCTGAGGAGGGACACTCAAATGAGCCATTTAACCTCCCCACCCAAGGATATCGGAGTAATTCAGATGCATTACAGATACCGATCAGTCGTGCTGGATTTGGTGGTTAATTCGCTCAGCGATGCACTACTGAGCGCTTCAGCTAAATTATGGTTCTGTTTGAAAGGATGAACGGAGAAATCTCTCTGTGTTTGACACAATGCTAGTGGCTGCTAATGGTTCACCTTTCTGAACAGTAAGTTCACAGGAAGCTTTGAAATCTTGCAGAAACTTCCTCTCAGTACCACTCTTATCATGTTTTCACCTCCACTGTGACTTTTTTTGAACATTGAATCAGAGAAATCATCTAGCTTGTTTGTTGCCCCTTTCCCACTCCAACAGCTGAACACCACATCTGTCAAAGCAGCCAGTGTGTAGTGGAAAGGCAACCTAATTCAAGGGATGCAAAATCCTTTTCCAGAAAAGAAAACTGCCTACCTTACAGAGAACCCCTTTTCACTGCAGTCAGCTCCAGGGGAGAAGGGGGCGGTTTCCGTAGTAGGAGGGTCCTCGTCTGTCTTGGTCAGAGGGGAACCTGGAGGTTGGCTCCAGGGGTTTCCAAGGCGAAAACACGGGGACTGAGGTAGGGAGCGCATTGAGCGGATCAGTGCGTGTGACACCTGGTTGCTGAAAGACAAGATTTTCCCTAGGCTTTCATTATCGAGCAGCCGGGAGGTGGAGGCCTCAGTGGAGAGCTCAGGAGCTGTCAGGGGCAGGCTTCTTGTCCGCAGACTCTGCTGCTTGGCCATCGCAATGGGCTCCTTGGATGAGAAAGGCCTGTCCAAGAGGTCATCCTTCAAGCTCTCAACCTTAGGCTCTGGACCTGAACAGGAGACCTGATCTGCCTCTGGATCAATTTCTTCTGGAGTTCTTGTTTCTGGAGTAAGTACTTCTGTGAAAGATGCCTTTGGAGCTGTTGCTGCTGAAGAAGTGGTGTCTGTAGAAGTTTCTGTTGGAGCACATGCTTCTGGAGAAGTTGCTGGTGGAGCTGGAGCTTCTTGAGATGTTTCCTCTGGAATGGTCTCTTCTGAGCTGGATATGACTTTGGAAACAGTAGAATGCCTTGCTGCCGTGGTGGTGTTTCCTGGAGAACAATCAGAGACCAGCTTTGTGGGAATAGATGGAGAGGCCCTGCGCTCATTGACTGAGTTAGCTGCCGTAGATCTGCTGCCTTGCCCACTTCCTGTGTTGCAAGGGCGCGATTTCTCTGTTAAAGGCAGTGATGTGGAAGACACTAGCCTTCGGCTGCCCTTTTCTGGTCCCTCGGGGCTAGAGAAGGACTCGAATGAGTGGATCTTTTGTTTGAAAGACAGATTTGCAGATACCGAGGTGCTTCTCAAGCTCACCCCGAAGGTCCGGGCCACGTCAGGGGGCTTCTTATCAGAGACTCTGACTGGACTGGATTCTGTCTGTAGCCTCTCTACCAGGCTCTTGCGACTCCAGGTGGGCTTGGGTGCCACAGGTGGACCCTTTTTCACGCTCGGCACTTCTTCCGCCTTAGCCGTGCTGAGGTCCAGGGCCGCCTCAGTGCTCTCAGGCAAGGCAGGGCCGTTGACGTCTGCCATCCCGTTCTCCTCACTCATGGTGGCTGGGCTGTGCGTTGTCCCGGTGCGGGAGGACACCTTCACCCAGGGGTCCTGTGGTTGGCTGTCCTGGTGCAACTCCACACAGGCCTGCCTCCTCAGCACTGGCCTCTTTCTCTGGGAGCACACGTGAAGGGCAGGCTTAGGACCTGCCAAGAACAAGTACAGGAAACAACATTTACTCCGCCACTTCTTAACTGGCACATCGGCTAATTTTTCCACCATACTGTCTACTCTACTACGGCCTTCAGAAGCTAAATATTATTAATATAAACACAATTTTTTACATTACACAGAAAAATATGATTTCCTTTTTATTTTTTTGAAGTTTTTTCCAGGACAGAATCTCAGCAAATCAGATGCCATCTATTCTTAAACGAGCGTTAGACATCAGTCTTACCTTTGTGCCTGTTGTCTCCTCTGGAGGAGAGCTCTGTTAGCTCTGAAGCTGCAGGGACAGATATGGAGCTTCTGTGTGTCGCCCTCTGTGTCTCAGACAGCCCGTCGGCTACTTCCTGTAACAGAAACAGGAAATAAGGCACTCTGAGCTCCATTTGCAACGACCGCATAAGGTGTAAGCAACACATCCGGTCTGGTTTATTCTGACATGCATTACTGGTGGCGGATGCAAATTGCATCAATCCCTCTGTGGATTCAGCAGTGCAAGCTGAGACATACTTCATACCAAGCATGCAGACACCTCGCTGTGCTGGGGGAATCACTTAGATGGCCACTTTCCACATACAAAATATTCAAAGGGTCACGGCCACGCGTGCATACACGCTCGTGATAGTGATATTGATACTTTCAGATCTGCATCTAAGACTTCTTGGTCATATTATAAACCAAGCCATTTGGTTGTGTGATAGCGACAATATTTAAATATGTACATTGTAATTGATAGGCGAAAACACATTATACAACAAGGGTAGCTGTTTTGTTCTGCGCATTTGGTCTGTAATTTAGTCATCTGAAATGAAATGTAAAAGATTTGAACAGTCTGTAATTGAAATAAGCTGATGTACTTGCACTGGAAATGATGCATGATTTGCATGAGAGGAATTGCATAAATGCTGCATTATAAGTAATGCATTTCTGGATAAGTGCATCTCCAGTGTTAGCCCCATGCACAAAGCTCACCAGCTCAGACACGAGAGAGAAATAGTTCAACATACATGTTTAAAAAGCAATTCTGGGATCTTTCTTAAAGCCATGTAAATACTGCAAAAAAACTAGAGGCATGTAGAGAAAAAAAGACAATTTCAGTTTAAAAAGACATTAGAAAACAATCCATTCATTTGTCAGTTGCTGTTCCTAGAGTGAATAAGAGCAATTAGTTTGACTCAAATGTCAGGTTTTTATAAAGGTTTCTGGTTGCTGTTCAGACCACCCACACACACTTTCAGTTTTAAGAGTTTTGTTTCAAGCAAAGCTTTTAAGTATTTCGTTTTGGAAGTGAAATACAGCCATTTTACAAAAGTGCTGCTTTTTGTCGAGTTCGGGAAGTGGTGGCCCTGTAATTCACACTTTTAAAAGCCTACAAACGATCTGCATCTGAGCCAAACTTTAAACGCTTAATTCATGCCTAGTTCATTTTTATAATGACTATTTTTGCAGATGCTAACATTTGAATTGCGACACAAAGTACTGAGCTTCCTGTTTACAAGTGTAGTGTTCCCTGCATGTAGATTTAATCACTTTACAGATTCAAGTTGAACACTTAGCTGATAATGTTTGGAACAGAAAAGATCACACCTGACATGTTGATTGGGGACGGGCCCATGTATTGTCCAGGGAATCTCGGCTGGATCCCTGTGAGTCAGTGAGAGCCTGTCCATTAAGTCTGTCTGGTTGAGTCTGGGTGGGGCTTGGAGGGTCAGATCCTAGAGCCTTCGAGGTCCTGATCCTCAAGTCTAATGGGTGTGGACTGTGGACTGTGCCAGAGAAGCTGTGGGGAACATTGTAGTCCTCAGAGTGGTGGTACAAAGGTGGTTTACTGTCAGGCCAGGACCCAGTTCCTGATACGGGCGATGCTGGGAGTGGGATGTCCATGCTGTGGACCCTGGCCTTGGGGTCTGGTTGCAGGTAGCTGTGGACCAGACTGCAGGAGCTGCATAGCACACGGTAGTTGTAGGTGCTGTCGCTGCATGACCGGGTCATCAGTTTCGGGACCCGGCGGCCCCCGGGCTGCAAGAAGCTTCTTTCGACACAATTCTCGCATCTCGGCCTCCCGTGGGAGCAGGGCGATGGTCTCCGCAGACCTGCCGACATGCCAGCAATAATCAGTCTCTTGGGAGACCTACGGCTCTTTCTGTCCAGGAATGGCCACATGGAGAAAAGGCTACACAATGAACAATGCTTAAGGATGGGATGGACCAGCAGACAAGACCCTGGAAAGTGTGACTACTTTTAAGCCAAGAATGAGTCGTTATTTGTGGTTTTGTGAGAGGGTCTCTGAAATCTTTGCTTTTGACTCATCAGTGGTTTAAAACACACAGGGTATGTTGTGTTCATGTCCCAGGAGGGGTGGTCCATGCCATCACGCAATGATTACACAAGTCGACAGGAGGTTCACTACCTTCTATACTCCACTGGCTCCTGTCTCTCTTCAGCCGGCTGCTCTCCACAGCCTGAGCGATGGCCTCATTCAGCTGTTGCTCTGAGACCTAGAGGGGCACCAGAAGAACCAATTATACCATCAATAAAGGCTTCCATTGCACCCGGGATTGTCGGACTTTGATGATAGGGAACCATGTCAAACTGTCCACGAGTTGCCTACCTTGGGGTCGGGGTGCCGGCTGATGAGAACCCGCACCGTACCCGGGCTGCACCGGCTCAGCACCGTGTAGACCTCGTTCAGCGTCATGCTGTAGACCACGGTGTCATTGATCTCAATGATCTTGTCCCCGCACCTTCATGGGAAAACGTAGCCAGCTGAGAGGGGGTCGGCCTTTGTATGTATCTCAATCTGGCAAGATGTCGAGTCACTCACCTGAGCCGCCCATCTATGTGGGCTACCGATCCCGGTGAGAGAGTATGGATGTAAATTCCAGGGCAGCCCTCTCCTGACGGAACGCAGCAGAGCCCAATTCCCAGTCCCACACCAGCTTCTGTAAGCCACAAAGACAGGGGGATGACAAAGAAGTGGAATTGTCCTGAAAGGGCTCACAGTAGGACTATAATTAAATACAATCTAAATAAAAATTTTATCAAGTATGTGAGAGAAAGCAATATCGTGACATAATTGTGAAAGTATCATCCCCAAGCATTGCTGTGTGATGTTTGACCTTAAACTTGAGTGCTGCTGGTGGTTTAAAGGTTCCTGTGAAATATTTATGCCGCACTGGATGGCAGCGACCTTTCTGCAGTGAGATTTCCATCACGATGCGGTCCTGGGGCTTGGCTGGCGTGGCCGTAAAGCTGCAGTCGCTCATGTCTGTGCTGGTCCTGCTGATCCCCGTGCCGGAGCTGAGGGAATGGGACCGGCAGAGCTGGGCCACCTGAGCCTGGCTCGACAGCATCCCGGGCCGCAGGCTCGTCCGCACCGCCAGCGTCAGGAGGCCCTTCTTGATTTGCTTTGCACATGAAAAAAATAGCTCCTAAGTGGCTGGAATTGTCAGGGGAACTGAGAGAATCCATATGGTGGCCATTTGCACATCTATGCCATGGACAGGTATTCCCAACAAAGGCCCAGGTCCAAATCAAGGCAGGCACACTCACTTTGAACTTCTGCAAAGCGTCTTCATGAGTCAGGCCGTGCAGGGACTCGCCATTTAGTTCCAGAATCTCATCCCCTGCATGATAGAAATGACCAAGTCGGTGGGAGGGTCAGTGAGTTCAGAGGCTCTGCACCACAGTAGGTTGGACAACAACTGGGGGTGTTTATCAATACCAAGAATGCAAACGTCGTACTTATGCTCTTGACAAGAGCATTCTAACTTGACTCCCAAGAATGAACTTGTGATGCAATGAATCATGGGATTGTCGTCATTGGTGAGGATGTAACTGATGCATCCTCAATATTTGGGAAGGGCAATTATGACAACCGGGGACTTTTACCTGCCTCCATTCTTCTGCTCTTGATTATTGGAATTTAGACAATGGAAGATGACTTCAAACGGGTATGCAAAAATACAAGTATGGTCAAGTACGCATATTGAGAAACGCCTCTTTCTTCTTCACCCTACCTTCCTGCAACCGGCCATCTGCTGCTGCTGCCCCACCCGGGAAGATAGTCTTGACATAGATTCCCATGGGCCCACATATGCTGTCCTTCCCGCCGACGATGCTGAAGCCCAAACCCTTGTCAGGGAACAGAGGGATCCTCAGTGAGTGCCGAGCACACTGAGCACACTCACTGGGCATTGGGCTGTTTCTCTCCTTGAGCATGCTTAGCTGTTACCTTTCCTTGTCCCTTCATCAGGACCACGTTACAGATAATGAAGGCCTGCATGCTGCTGCTGAGGTGGACCAGGTGAGCCGAACTCAAGGAACGAGAGGGTCTCGGAACAGCCTAGAAATCCACAGTTATAGCGTCGGAGCATCTCAGGACACTTCTCTGCTGGAGTAATTCCACGCCTTGCAAAAGCTCATGGAACGCTAACTGGCACTCAAGGTTTAACCAAATGTTAACTTTCCATGTGCTGTCATACGGAATTGATGATTTTCAAAAGATTGAGACGTAAGTGGGTTTTATAGCAATGAACAGACATTGGTACTTCTGGCTAGACCTTGGAATCATGCTTGAATTATACTCAAATGATGTTTTGACAAGTGTAAATGCCACAGAACTGGGAAAATACCTGGACTCATGGGAATACCTGCTGTTCAAATTGATGTGGTGTATTCGGAGTAGGCTTTGGTAACCGTGGGTAACCTCAAAGGCTTCTTACCTGTGAAAATCCATGAGGAAATTCCAGCTGCTGGGACAGGGACTTCCTGTTTCCGTAAAAGCGAGTGTTCCCCTGGCGATGGCCACGGGAGATCTCTGGAGTCTTCAGAATCAGTGTATCCAAGTCGCCGATCCAGTAGGGACTGACGGCTGAAAGAAGGGGGTGTGGTCAGTTTGAAGTATGAGTAGATTAATGCTTGGATAGGACATCCAGACTGTCCTCATCATATGTTCCATTGATGGGAACCAAAAATCACTCCTCATGATCATCTAACAAAGAACTTTCCACAAAAATTTTCCTCGAAAACACATCCTGTGGATCAAGTTAGTTTCGGAAATTTGCCATTTAATTGCTGAGTTGTTTGTGTCTATGTTACTTACCGCTTGGATTAGACCGTGTCTTGGAACTGTTAGACTGGTCGCCCTCGTCACTCTTCTCTGCCATCTGCACATCACAGCTATGACCAGCCTTCCCAGAGCTGGACTGCACAATGGGGTCCTTCAAGAAACAGAGTGATGCCAGGCCCAAGTCAGACAAGGCTCTCTAGACAGCTGCTGTCCGCCTTCATAAATATGGTGATGCTCACCTTCAGCGTGACCGTTTTGCTCATGTGCTCCTTACGACCATAGCTGGTGAGGATGAGTGTGTCGTCTCTCTCAGCAGGAGACATTAGAGGGACTCCACCGTTGACCAATGTGGTGCTATTTTCACTCGTCAAAGAATCCTGTGAGGATTAGGAAGAAGTGTATGGGACAGAGAATTATCCCCTTGCTTTGGTGTGTTTGTGCTTGAATTATTTATGTGAGCTGCATTTCAAGTCTGAGGTGGATGTAGTGCTTGGTGACGTTTCATTCATGTGACTTTATTTTGTCTGCTTTTAATTTGTCTCCTTAACGACGATGTTTTTCTTCAGAGCCGAGGCAGCAGAGCCAGTGTCTTTTGCCTCCGTTAAGCCGGCACTGTGAAAACAATCGAGGTATGGCTGAGTCCACATTAGTCACGTCTGGCCATTTTTCTTTTTTCCCTACTCGTCTGGACGTTCCCTTCCACGTTTACAGTCTACATCTACAATTTCCTCCCAGATCAATAAAGTATTTCTGTTTGTATGTCAGTCAGTCTATCTATCTGCATTTATGTTGTATTGGCAGTATTAGGGAGTGCAGCTGCCACCTCCAGAAGGTTCCAGAACACAACAAGATTCGGCTGAGAGCCATTAGACCATTGTATGAATACCTGAGCTGAAATTAAACCTTAAGAATAGGGACAGACATACACAATACAATCCACAGCTAGATGGATTGTATTGGAGGGGGGGGCTTTCATTTATTTGCTGTAAGTCACTAAATGTATGAAATTTTTATGAGGGGATAGGGAGGAAAACAGCAGCATAAGTATTTCTCCTAAGAGCTTGCTGTTAGTAGAAAATTTAGCTCTGAGTCTGAGGAAGGAGTAGAGATATTTTTGCATGTGGGAATTATCCTTCTGTTTTTGCCGAGACACTGGGTGGCGCATTTATGGTGATGTTTTACAGTGTGTGGGGGGGCGGTAAGTTTTAGCCTGTTTTAGGAGCCCCTGGGGTGGGGTGAGTCGGAGGACACTGTGGAGGTGAGGGGCTCACGCATGCCATACCTCACTGCATGCCAGTGTGTGAGGTGCCCTGGCACGTGACAGCGCTGCTGGGCCTTCCTCCACCTCCGGACTTCCCACGAGGAGCTGGCCATTGGCTGGCAGAGAATCAGTTCCTGACTGGAGGTAACTGTTCCTGCAGTTTAGAGGAACACGATACATGCATCATTAGCATACTAATTATTTATTTATACATTTATTATAAACATTGTTTATGTATTTTTGTGCATGCTATATGACCTCATGATACAAGGATAATTTATGCACATTTTGCGGCCGTTCAGAATGTACATTATATGCATTATACACAATCCAGTTTCACAAAATTTTGTAAATAAAGTAAATTTATGCTGAGATCAGTACTGGTCCTAACCGTTGTGGCGCTGTAGGCGAGCATCACCAACAGCGCCCCCTGTTTGAGGCAAAGTGGAATTGGCTGGCAAGTCGGCACCACTTTCCGATGGTGATGCCCTAGGCGGCCGCCTGTGTCACCTGTAGGATTGACCGGCGGTGGCTGAGACCTTTCTGAATATTGTACCTCTGCCCACCACACATAGACGCCATTTGATAGCTATAAAAACTTAAACTTTTCCCGTAAATTTGGGCAGATAATTTCCTCGATGTGGAAATGGTTCTTTACCCGTGCAGCACACCTCCACTTTTGGTGCCATGTACGGTAAGGCCTCTGTCAGCGGGCAGGGTGTTATGATGGCCCATTTGGGTTCCTGGGCCTTCTTCTCCAGCCAGACACATTCTCCAGATACTGCTTCTCTGTGTTGGGATAGCGTCGGAGTTACAAAAGAGCCTCTGTGCAGGGTAAATGTTTTCTTTATTACAAAATCAAGCCCTCCCACTCGCAAGAGTCCGAACGGCTAAATAAGTGAACCGTAAACAGCACACTTTCATCTGACCAAAATCCAGAGCTTCAGAGTAGCATGCTGGAGCCAGAAATGGAAAAGTGAAGTTCATTAAAATGGGAGCGCCAGTTAGACAAATGGGTAACGCTTTACTTGAGGGGGCACAAATACTTAGTAGGTACTCCGTTATTACTGAAGTAGAAATCATGAACAGATGTAGTAGCTACTTGAGATAAAAGATGTATCACAATTCATTAATGATGAACAAATAAGACATTAGAATTTAACTTTTGTTATTCATGACTTGTTCCTTCAGTAGTTCACAAAGATTTGCAGAATTAACAGACATAGAAACAAGTATAATAACTTCTTGGAATAAAAGATGCGTCACGATTCATTAATGAGGAACAAACATGAGATCATTATTTCACATGTGTTATTCATTACTTGTTCCTGCAATAATTCCTTGATTAGTTCACAGAGGTTTACAGAATTAAGAGATTTAGTAACAAATAGGCTGTGTAATTGGCTGAGATCAAAGATGTGTCACGATTCATTAATGATGAACGAACCTGATATAAGTATGTAACTAAGACTTAGTTTGTGATTAATTAATACATAAGTAATAGCATAATACTACATTATTTTTGCCCCCTCAAGTAAAGTTACTGCCAAACGTATTTGGTGTTTGTTGCTCACAAAATATAAAATGAAAACATACATTTTTATACTTGGCTGGTCACAGCTGATACTAAACTGTCCTCTTCCTTTACAGTTATGTAATTGTTACCTAGAAATAAGTATACAGGTAGACACATAGGCCTCTTGCCCATTTAGGAACGGCATGACTGATTGTCATTCATAAATCCAGCCTCTTAAATCCAAACTCTCATACTCTGCCATGTTCTATGCACATATTCTGACAGTTGGTCCACTGTGTTATTCTGCTTATCCACCGTGTGCTGCGGTTGTGGTTAGGGCCCGACGGTTTGGGAGTAAGAAAATCTGCTAGCTAACAAAATGCCACCGTGCCTGTTATACTGGTCTAAGTCACATGGTCTCGACAGAAACATCCTTTCTGAAGGGGCCAGTGAGCGGCGGGGTGCCTTGGACGGCTCTGGAGCACCCGGGGCTTGTGACCTGATTCAATTTACAGAGAGTCACAAGTACAGGGGACAGACTGGTGGGTATAAGGCTCCCTGCTAGAGGAAAACTGAGATTCATTTCAGTTCACATTGGGGGCACTAAGTGAACATCTTTCATCTATTACCGTCTCATATAATTCTCATCCATAATAATAAATCATTTTAATATAAGCTTGATCAGCTGGCTGTTAAAAGACAGTCGAGAGGCGCACTGGAAATGGCAGCTATACACTTAGCTGTAAATTCACTAACACGATTCATTTGTATGCCGTTGTTTTTTACTGTGTTCATTATCTGGCTCCGGTTTAGCCTCATTCCATCTCAGACAGTATTTCTCACAAGAACCGAGGCAGATTCAAGGTCACTTTATTTCATTTAAGTCCTTTGACTTGCTATATTGACATTCTGGTGAACATAGACTGAATTATGGCACTACATCTTATTAAATTAATTCATTTATTCAAGTCATACAAAATCTGAAAGCCGTTTTATAGAGAAAAAAATCTCTTTGCAATGTCTTTCAAATTCACATTTTTTCCATATTTCTACTACCAGAATGATTTTGTAATTTAAATAGATCAGTCTCTGCAGGTGAGTGTAATTTACAAAATTTAGATCAGTTGTTGCCATTAAATGCACAACAAGGAAATGTGCATGTACTGTATAGTCATCATTGTTAGAGTAGAAAGGTATGTAAATGTGTGAGTGAACAGCCAGCGGTACCTTGAAGGAGAAGGTCCGTTTGGAGTTCTCTTGTGGACCCCCTGTGGTCACGGGAGGGCTGCCTCGCGACGGAATCCTCGGGGAGGCCGACCAGGCACTGGCGTGCAAGGCAGCCTCCTGACAGCTCCACTGTTGCCTCCCCCCGTCCCATTTCCCAGCCCCCGGCCAGCTGTACTTTTCCTCTGGGCTGCTACTGTCGTCGCTGGCCACCGAACTGCACAGGATCAGGGACCTGGAGATAGAGGCGAGCTTCCGGGAGCGCTGGCCGGCCTTCCCCGTGCCCCCCTGCTGCTCCATCCTCCTGTCCGGCCCATTCGCCTTCCACGGGTGGTGGGCACTTCTGAGAGGCATGTGTGCGCATGGAGCTCTCCCCCCGTGGTCGGCTAATGGGGAGGGCCGTTCTGCGAGGCAATTAGGAAATTCAGTTAGGAATCCTGTTTCATAAGTGTTCTGAGAAAGTGCTGAGGCAATGACTAGATAAAAGCTCTTTTCTTCCCCGTAGCCTGAGAAAAAATGAAAAAGGACTTTGCCTTATGACTTGGGTTTGAGTCCTTTCTTGAGTGTCCGTACGGTGCTTAGCCTGGCCCACGGGTGATTAACAGCTGTGCTATCTGACAGATTACATTTTTATAAGCATGTGTTTGCTGGGATAGCTCACAACTATATCAGGAAAATCAAAACATCCAAGATGCACATTCACATTCACCCTCCAATGTGTAGCTAATGCATTACATACAGTTAGGGGTGTTTTTTTTATCATAGGATGTCTTTGATGGGAGGAGAGTAAGGGTACCCGGGGAACGAAAGACAGTTATCCTGGAGGACATCATAAATACTTTGATGCTCACATGCTCTCCTGGGTAACGATCCCCAGATTACATTGAAATCGAACTACCTGAAGGCTTCTGGTCCTAGTTTAACTAACAAGACACACATCTGCCATAGCAGAAGGAATGCAATACAGTAATAACATTGGTACAGACTGCGTCTGAATTCAGGGACTGCACCCTTCTAAGGCTGCATTCGAAGACCGAACGCATCACAGTGGCAAGACGAGGCTGTCCCATTATGAAGGCTCCTTCAAATGCGGTGTAGAAATGCGTCATTCTTTTGCCAAGTCACAAAGGATCCTTCAACATATCCCAAACTTCATTGCACAGAGGTAAAGTGGGCGTGTCCCGGCCAGACTATAGGAGCGGAGCTTGGTGACTCAAGGGTAAGGGCAGGATCAGCTTGTGAAGGCCAGACCATCCCATTTGACTACGCTTGCCTTTCAACCTCCAAAGGACGCAGCCCGCAAAGTCTACACTTTCCTAGTCCATGTCCGTCGAAGGAAACAGCCCCTGAATTTGGACACAGCTATAGTGTGAGAGAAGGACTAGTTAAACATCCATATAATTAGAAATAAACTGTGGAAGTCAGCTAATTTACCTTCCGTTCACATTCTTTTTAATGTTTTTGTAAAATTCTGATTATTTATTACGTACATTATGTTGAATGCTAAAATAATGAAGATAATTCATAACATGTGACACATTTAAACTTTTATAATGTTGTATTCACCTCTATTGCTTCTCATTCTAAAAATGTATTTAATAGGCTCTTACTCAAAATGTAATTTTGCCTGTAGAGCTGTCCTTCAGTACCTTTCCGACTGAGCTGGATCACCCATCACACCTTACCTATGAACTGCATATATCTCAGTTTGTCTTCAGTCCTAAAGGGGGCACTATGTCGAGGTACAGCAATCAGAATGGGGGTGGCTGCTTTCCCTTCACTAAAAAAAAGAATGGTCCACCAGATTTTATTATTCCAATTCTTTCTCTCCTTACTGAGATTATTAACACTGCACTCCTTTTTGACACAGGGTTACAACCAGGAGAGGAGTGTTATGTCACCTGAGTCCCCACAGCCTCGTGTCCATGACGCCGCCTACAAGACCTCCCTTTTTGTTTGGCCTGGCAGGGAACCATGTTTGCTGCTTTCAAACGCCAGCAAATGCCTTTGCTGATGGGTACAAATTGCAGAGCCATGGTGCGATGGGGGAAGTGAAGGGCGGATGGTTATCTGGTCAGATGTAAGCCTGGCCGTTGGACGGAGAATGTCGAGTGTACTCTGTTGTCATATGAGTGTGTATACAGTGAATAGGGGAGTGTTGTTAAAGCTGAGGAGGATTACTTGAAGCATGGTTGACGCTGCTGGGATAAAAACAAGCAGGAATATGTTTCTGTCCTCTCTGTGTCCCTGTTGTACAAGACGAACAGGAATATGTCTGAGTCTTCTCTGTACTCCTGTCGTACAAAACAAGCAGGAACATTTTTCAGTCCTCTCTGTGTCCCTGTTGTACAAAACAAACAGGAATATGTCTGAGTCTTCTCTGCATCCCTGTTGTACAAAACAAACAGGAATGTGTTT
>JAAGVU020000008.1:6546923-6564871 GCA_011763525.2 Mormyrus iriodes | reverse complement strand
GTACAAAACAAACAGGAATATGTCTGAGTCTTCTCTGCATCCCTGTTGTACAAAACAAACAGGAATGTGTTTGGGTCCTCTCTGTACTGCTGTTGTACAAAACAAACAGGAATATGTCTGAGTCTTCTCTGCTGCATCCCTGCTGTACAAAACAGTGATATGTTTGGGTCCTCTCTGTGCCCCTGTTGTACAAAACAAACAGGAACATGTCTGAGTGCTCTCTGTTCCCCTGTTCTACAAAACACTCCAACTAAATCTAATCACAGCCTAAAATCAGATGACACGGACTGTTCCAGTAACTCTTTTCCCTGTTATAAACAGTTTTTTAAAATTTGTTTGCTTGCTTGTTTCATTTCCACTGGTTAGACTTCACCTAGTCAGACATGTCCCAAATGGCAGGCGAGCGCAGTGCAGGGGAATCCCTCATGCCAGATCACATGCCAGCTACACGCGATGGAGTCCCCGTGAAAATGAAACTCCCTGCCCGTCCAGCTTAAGGAGTACCCACCCTTCCCCGGGCGTGACCCTCTACCAGTCTGGCTGGACACACCTCATTCTCGGTTCAAACTAAGTCCTCTCGTGTGCTGCCATGTGACTCCAACTTTCCTGTATGTTCTAGTATTGATGTAATGGCACACAGCAGTAATATTGTTTTGTTTTAAAAGCCTTTGCCAAGTCCCAAAATAAGAGAATACGCAAAACACATTTTCTACCTTCAGCCCAACTTGGCGATGAGCTGGCAGTCTGGGGATGGACCCAGCTTCATGGACAGACCTTGCAGTGAGGACTTGTGCAGTAGGTATGGTGGCTATTTTGTGACATTTCATCTTTATTCCATGGTTTGTGGCATTCGCATTGCAGGATCCTATGTCTGATCTTAACCCCCGATGTCTGTCAGATGGGCCCCTAATCTAATATCCTCCCCATAGAGGAAACAGCAAAGATTCATCTGACTGCCATTTATTGTCTAAAGGATAATAAAGGATAATTAATACTAATGGCTAAAAATATCAAAATAAACTACCAAACTGGTTAGTCATCCAATGAGTGGAAGAAAATCTGGACCATTAACCAATGCTGAAGAGCTGCCTTCTCAGCCAAGAGCTCGGTGTTCTGCATCAGGATTTTGCAAATACTGCTCCGAATCCAGCATTTGCTCAATTTCACTGTAATCCGACCCACAGTTTGGATGGAATCTGGCATCGGAAAAAAATTCTTAGATTTGCTAATGTTTTGTTAAAAAGGAGCCATATTATAAGCAAAACTGTTCTTATTGTCTCTTATCGTTTCCAACTCCTTTCCATGGCTGTTTTGTCCAATGTTTAAGTGAAGTTTGACAAGAATGAAATAATATGTTCTGCAATCAAAGGCATTTGTGGGGCAGTGACAGAAACCGGCCCCCTATAAATGCCCACAGTATTTGTGTAAGGGTAATTCAGTGAGTTCTGGCTAACGCAAACACACAGCGCACAATATCCGGCTGAATAAACGTAATCTGTCCGTCCGCAGTAAGTTCAGAAGCCCGGATTCTCACGCGCTGCCCTGTCTCTGAGGAAGTACAGGACTTAGAGGGGGGGTCTCACGATACCCCAGGGGTACTACGCGTGCAGAATGAGACTGGGTGGATATTTCAGAGGGTCCGGTGAGTCTGAACCATTTTAAGCCATCTTCCAATCCCCCATTCAGGGTTTACTTTCTGCAGATGGCTTTTATCAACAGGGCTCTGACAGTGGCACTTTTCCATGTCGTTGTTTCATAAGGATTTACATCCTCTGCCCAGCCTGCCCCTGCACAAAATCCCAACTTCTCAAATCCCACACAGGAAGGTGCCCATCTTCCACATGCTTAGCCCATGTAAATGAACCTAAACACATTACCAGAGCTGAAACCTCCACAGGATCTCCAGGCTATGCACCGATACCCGGCTCTACAGGTAAGTTATCTCGTTATAAAGAAGTTTTTGAGTGACAAGGATTCTATTTCTACAGGGAAGGACAACAGTATGCTGTCAGCTTGTACTTTTAAGGCATTAAGCCAGCGGGAAAAGCATAGGAATCGACATTATGCAACATATTCCACCGGGCCGCTCAAAGAGGCAATAAGATGAAGTCACTTACGAATATTGATCATCCTTCTTAGGTTACAGCATCCAGCCAGGGATTCAGAGGACGTCCAGTTTAAATCGCTCTTTAGACCATTTCTAACCTGAGGTCCGACCTACTGCAGATTCAGGAGTGGTGATACTTCAGGTCTGAGCAGCCTTTGCTCCTCGATACAGATTTTTTTTTTTTTAAACCAAGTGCCAGAAAGTTTTGATGATTTAGATTGAACACTCGTGACTACCGGCTCCCTAACTCCCAGGCAGCTGGGAGCACAGAGGACGCTGAAAGCTACGGAACAGGAGCCTTTTTTTCCTGTCTGGCAAACATAGAGTAAAAAAAAGCCACTTCGTTTTTCCCCGGGAACTTGTGTGACCTCACACCTACTCTGTGCCTAATAAGGGCTGCACTCTTTACGTGATCGTCGGAGGGCAATCAGCTAGTGTACATCTGCGGGCTGAGAATGAATGCGCTCTTTATGTTGCATGTCTGCCTGCACGAGTTTATGCCCCTTGCAGTTATGTCGGGCCTTGTGAGTTTATAACTGTTCCTTTGGTGATTGTTGGAGATCATTAAACATCGACTCGGCAGCAAAAAACACATCTTTTCAGTGTCACACTGGCCTGAGGGTTTCAGCGAGTTCTTCATGTCTTCTGTGATGCTTGTGGTCCACATTGACTTGATTGTTCTTCTGAAGGAGTATTATCATTAACATTAGTATTATTCTGGTTCGGAACATGCACTGGCGTCCCACCCAGGGTGTACCCCAGCCTTGTGCTCTGTCCTACCTGGTATGGGCTCCAAGCCTCCTTCCACAACCATGACCATAATAAGTGGTGGGAAGAAGGGCAGATGCCTCATGATCCGTGATGGACCAGCATGCCATCCAGGAGGCCCCATGCCTTGCGCCCTGTGCCTACTGGGACCATCAGCCTCCCTGACAGCCCCACTCTGGGACGTGATTTCGAACAACTTTCATGTTCCATTGCATTCAAACTAGTGTGGTGCTGAGGCGTCACCCGCTGCATGGCTGCGCTTGGGTCTCATCCCTGAGGTGGTTTGTCGTGTGGTGGTTGCAGCAGCGTGCTGTTTCGGCGTGCGCTCCTTACCTCTCTCCCTCCCCCCACCCCGCACCAGTGAATCCTAAAAGTCTGCTCTATTACGGGACAGAGCCGCACGTCTGTTTATTTATATTGCCAGAGGGGACGCCGGACTGCCCCTCACCTTAGGGAGGGGGGCAGGATTAAAAGTGATTCCTTGGGGATATTTTCCTCCGATTAAAACCTGCTTTTAACAGCACACAGGGCTCCTCAGTAGGGCTTGGGGGTGCAGGCCTGAATGCAGCCTGTGTGATGAGCATCAGTGTGCCCCACCGGGGGCCTGAGAGAACTCCCTGAGCAAACAGAGCAGGGACTGAGGTGGGATTGAGGCCCTCACCCTCCACGCTTACCTCCCCAGAAGAGGGAACTGGGGACGTATCCCTTCTCAGGGGGCTCCTGCCTCTCTCGCTGCCAAGCTGTGTGATCACTTAGCCTGCATGCAACATGTAACGATGCGTGGGTGTACCGGAATCTGCTGCTCCAGCCTCTACCCCCTTATTGCGCAAACAGAGGCGTTGTTTAAGTGCTGCTCTCCGTGTTGGGGAATAACATGTGATTGTTCTCTGCCCCACCCCACTCCACCCCCCCTCCCATTCGCAGCTTTGAGCTGTGCCCAGCCTGTTTATGAAAGGGCTCCCTTCATTACCACACTGGCTGGCCTGAAATTAAGTGCTTCCAGTTTTCCAAACCTGTGGAGATCGCTAGATCCTTAGAGCTACAAATAAGCACTACACTATAAAGAGCCGCTGGTGTTCATGAAGTGCTTTCTCACGCAGCACATGTTTTGCAGTTTTAATAATGCATGATTGCCATAATTCGGTTTGAGTGCGTGGATTTTTTCAGAGGGTTTTCCTGGGACGGTTTCCGGAACATTTTATTACACTGTAAAGCTGGGTTCGCTATTTTTGCTGTGTCCAGTCCCAACTCTGTTCTCAGAAAATATGAACAGAAGTAAACCAGTCTCACTTCAGCAGCATCAACTTAAAGAACGCAATGTTCCTTGTGTAAACATGGCTGGAACAATATCCAAATCTTACCACCTTTGGGTTTTGTTTAAGTTGATACTAAGAGATATAATGCAATATAATGCCTTAAATAGACATCGGCCACCCCCAACCCCCCCCCTCTTCCCGTGACCATGAACAGGATAATGGTTTTTCATGTCTGGATGGACATTTCTGCTTAGCACCGCTAATTTGCGGAGGTTGATTGTAAATGTAAGCTTTTGTCACCCTCTAGTGGAGAATGAATTATTTTTAAAACCACAAAATGTTTTGGATAATTATAATCTCTAATGGCTGGGATATGTGTTATGTGCGCGTTATATGCCATAATGGTTACGAAGAACCACTAGTTCGAGTCATGGGAAACCATCTGCTGTCTGTGTTCCGAATCTCTCCGCTTATCTTAAGCCAGTTATTTAAACGGAATCAGTGGCGCGCTCATGGGACTTTTGCGCAGAATGGTGTCTAATTGAAAATGTGTCAATTAACCCCTCACAGGGGCGGGACATGGGGGGGCAGTGCCCCTGTGACAACATGCTTCACCTTCCCGTGGCCCCACTAAATACCTAAGCTACTTGCATTTGAAATAATCGTATTATTATTATTATTATTATTATTGTTTTTATTATTATTTACATTTATGTATTTCGGCTAAAATGTTGTGCGCTGGAAGCAGGTGAAACAAACGCAGGCACATTTTCGAGACGGGCTCTTAACACGGGGGCGCCGGGTGTGGCTGAGTCGCTTCAGTCGGTGAAAAACGAAATAAGAAATAATCAAGCTTATGGAAGCAAGACAGTCGAAACAAGAAATCAGAGTGAGTTACGTATTTATAAAAACTGTAAAGCATTGCATAAATAACATCGGTTTTCAAAATTGTCTTTTGCTTCTTAATGTTCACAGCAAATTCTGCGATTATATAAACAATTTAGCATTAGCACTGCTTATTTTGCGTCTCCTATCATCAGTTTTAAAGTTTTGGGATCTCCGCTGAATATGGTCTTCGATCGGTACTGATACTACAATTACAGTTGCCCGAAACAAGGGGAAATATATAGGATACACGGTTGAGATACGTTCCCTGATTCCCTCTGTTAAGCAGTCGGGTAATTACACTTCATCACTGGGGAGGGTGCTGTTTGCCTTAGATTAGATGTCCAAAAGTCATAGATTATAATGGATGGATGTTGTAGATTGCGTTTTGCGCTGTGTTGCGCACGTTAAATGCGGAGTACAGGTTCACGCCAGTGAAATGTGATTTATGCATACATACAGCGTGGCAGTACAGGTAACATGAATGAATGTTGTGTTACAGTATATTGTTGTGTAAAGACTGTGCCTGATTTGCTATAGATGGCGCCATGGTGCTTTAGAGCAAAGATCTCGATCTGTTTTCAGTTTCTGGTCTGTATTCTTATGAAGGACTGCAGGCAGGGCTTTGCATAGGAGAGAGAGTCTCAGCATGTAACACGATTTCAGAAATGGTGCCGAATGGAACTGACCACAATGAATCACTCTTAATCATATGAGTACCTCTTCACTTGGGTGTGCAGGCTGTCTGGGGGGGGGGGGGCACAGGGTCTGTACAGTTATTTATTGTTTCATTAATTTCATTAACACTGAACATTTGGTTAGAAAGTAGCATCATCTGCTGTTTAGGGGCTTGAATATTTTATTTATTGGCACCTTTCTTTTTTTTTTTTAGCTTCAAGCTTATTTGCACTCCATTCCTCTTCTGTAACTGCTTGTCCTATTCAGGGTCACGAGGGACAGGGGCCTGGAGCCTATGGGCGCAAGGCAGAGAACAACCCAGGATGGGGTGCCAACCCATCGCAGGGCACACTCACACACCAGTCACTCACACAGGCACACCTGCAGGCAATTTGGTAACTCCAATTAGTCTCAGCATGCTATTGGACTGTGGGGGGTAAACCGGAGTACCCAGAGGAAACCCCACAACAACATGAAGGGAACATGCAAACTCCACACGCGTGGAGCCATGGCGGAGACTCAAACACAGGTCCCAGAGGTTTGAATGCTTACCACCATGCTGCCCCTCATACAGTCATGGACACCAAATTTTCTGACCAAATGGTACCTGATTAATTATTAATTTCTCGAATGCTGGGACCTGAGGAGAACCTGTGGGCTCCTAAATCGTCTTTTTCCAGTTCTTCTCTCCACACCCTATGATAACCGTGTGAGAGGGAGAGTGAAAATGAATCCAGCTGCTCACTGACATGAACAAAGCCCAGTTCTTTCAGTTTACAAGCAGGCGGCGCCAGATAAGCGACCTTTGAGAGAACCTAGATGTTGGATGTAATCTTGGATGGAAAAAAATGGATTTATTGTAATACTGATGAAAAACCATTCAGTTTTTATAACAAATACGAAAAATAAAACCGATTTCTGTACCTGTAGTGAAAGCTTACTGCCAAGAAGAAAATGCATTTAGTTGAAGCACTGGAGCAAAAAGGGTCAATATTGTTTTAAATTTAGTTACTGTCAGGATAACACAAATAATTTTAAAACTGGAAGCCTGGTGTCCGGTTCAGATTTTCTCTGATGCTTCACACCACCTTTTTCTTCTATTTTTTGGTGTCTTGCACAGTTCCGAATCCAGTCCTCGCGGACCCACAGCAGTCCACGTTTTTGCTCCCTCCCAGCTCCTGTCTGGCAGTGAGCTGGGACGGAGCAAAAATGAGGACCGGCTGTGGGTCCCCGAGGACCGGATTGGGATACACTGGTCTAGCAGATTGTCATTGTCAGAAGTCATCGCTGAGATTGAAACATTCTGATAGATCTGGAAACATTATTCTCTTATTTGGTGAATTCTCTAACAGTTTTATGTTTATGTTTTGAACATCATGAAATGCAAGCTGGAGTAGAGCTCGCCACCTCGGCACGTGCCCAGTATACTTTTTGAGTCCTACCCGGGCATTTGCACATCTTTGTCTACAAGTCACACTTTATATATTTTAAACTGTCAGAGGGCATTTGACACCGGAGGGAGTAGTGCTCCTGCTTAATGATAAAAATTTAGCTAAGAAACTCTGGAGATCTTTTTATGTTCCGTTACTGTCTCCGTGGTCCAGGAATGTGGGGGACGTCTTTCTCTGGCTACTCTTCTGCCTTCAGTCATTCATTCTGAGTAATTAAACAAACCTCGTGTTAAACCCAATGCTTCTGGAAGGACCCCCCCCCCACCCCCCCATGCGCTGGCGTGCTGTACCGTGGTGGCTTTCGGTAAGGTCACCGGCATCCTGTGAATGTAGGTCTTGTTTATTTGTTAGAAAAGCTGTGGCCTCCAACTGTACCCGAAAAGTATGACATCACAGCGGGGGAATGTTCTCTCTGGAGGTTTTTACCACTGGCTTCCATTATACATCAAAGCGATAGGGCTGTATAGAAACTGTAGAAGCATAAGATGGAACCAATAATACAGGCTGATTTTTTATTTTTTTAATGATGAAAGTAATTTACTTAGATGTTTATTGAAATACATAATTCTTCTGTTATTACCAGTATAATTTTTGAATTTAGTATCTATAGAGGAATCTGTCTTGAAATTACAGTCAGATAAACTGTACAGTTCCCAAATTTTAGTTCTAGACATAAGGACAGAAGCTTCAGTACCTGCTAAACACTGCAGAGTTATGTAAACGGCACAATGGCTGTCAAACAGAAATCTATAGCACAGCTAACCTAACGGTTTTCCCATCTTAGATATTTCCATTAAAAATGGCCCTAATATGAGTTTATTGTCAGGGTATGCTGCAGTTTCAAGCACAGTGAGACCGTCACGCCCACACAATACTGCCTCACGGGTTTGGTAGAGAAAACAGAAGTTAGGACTCGAGGGGCCTCCGTTAGGCAGCTGAAACCGGAATGAGTATCGATTTGGTGGGGAGGCGCTGCCTTCCCACAGTCACAAGGAAGTGGTTGGAATCTCGGCACTTCCCTTCCATGGAGGGAATTTTGGGTGGATGATCGAAAGCATTCAGGCCAGAAGTGGAGACACACCAGAGTGTCAGTGCTCTGTGGGCCGGGGTATAATAATAGACTCACTAGGAGAGATCCCTGATGATGCCCCCCCCCACCAAAAAATGACAGCACAAGGGGAAGGGTGGGAAAAGCTGAGATCAGCACTGAGACCAAACACACTGAAGGCGCTCGAGCGTATCTCGCACCCCGGCGCGGTGGGCAGGGTGGGGCGGGGGCCACACAAAGAGGTCGCTGTCCGCTGCGTAGCGCTCTCCAGCTATAAGAACGTCCAGAGTCTAGCTAAAAGGAGTCGGGGGGGCATTTATGGAATACCATAACTATTTACACCAATAGGAAGAGGAAGAAATGACTTACAGCGGAGACACAGACAGGTTTGTGCCCGACAGACTCTTAATCGGAAATGATGGATTGAGGGGCCCTAACACCTGTGAAATTTACAGGCAGCTGGGCTACGGAAATAGCTCAAAATTTATACTACTATGTTTGAATGCAGTGGAAGGTGATGAATAATCTTTTAAAACCACTGCATAAATTAAAGGTGCCAGATCAGTTTGAGCCTTTGAATAGGTCTTCAGAAGAATTCCTCTCCACGGTAAATCTAACAAAATGAGCATTTTGAGTTTCCTGTCCCCGTGGTAGGGCCTGCGATTAAAGGTCACCGAGGGGCCATGCGCTCTCTACACCGCATCCAGAGGACTTGGGGCCACACCCCAGTTGCGTAGCTGGAATTCCACGATACAGGAGCACTCGTGTCCACATAAGCCATTTGCACCTGGGCGTCCTCTGCGCGCTGCCATTTGGGGGGGCCTCCCGACAAAAAGAAACGTCCCCCGACGAGCAGAGGGTATCATATCTCCACGCGGCTGTTCATGCTTGCAGAAGGGATTTGACTACTCAGGGCTGACACTGCAAACAGCAGCTATCTGGGAATGCGGCCCGTGGCCCGTGAGCTCCTCACGAGCTGTCCCTGCGGTGTTTCTAATGTGTGATCGTGAGAGATTAGGCCTGTGATGAATTTCATGGGTAGTACAATCATTTTAGCTCCAAATTAGGAGAGAAAATGGTAAAAACTAATCCATTTATATTGTGGATGAAAAACTATACCAAATTTTGATGTTAATTATTAACTGATTATAAGTCTTGCTTTAGCAAACATTACAAAATAAACAGAACGCCTGCATTTAAATGTACATGAATGTACAGCAATATTTGATCAAACAAACTCATAAACGATGTTGGTGATTCTCATTGACCCATTTCGGCCTGATCCTGAATCCGTGGATTGACCTTTCCAGAAATTTGCAAGATTCAGTCGATAAAGCTGCCTTTTTTCTGTGTTATGACTCACCAACAGTCTATTTTCCTTCCCCTGATATATGTCAGGTGTCTTTTTTTATTTCTTAAATCTCTCTAGATGAAATTACTGGCTTCACTCGTGAAACTGCATATAATTCCATTGTACTTGTTCTCAGATGAAGGCTGGAGAAGATTTGGTAAAAAGGAAAAGGTTGTTACGGGTCTGAGCGCCCAGCTGAGAAACAGCCAGTCTGTCACCTTCGTGGCAAACTTGATCATCCCTCGTTGATAAATTATGAAGTGGGGGATTCTCCTTTTTCAGCACTGGTTTCTGTTACATTGGCTCTTGTCATAACAGCGTTTACCATTTTGCTAAGACAAAAAGTACATTGTTCTATTGGCACACATTAAATATTTTGAACCAAACGTCAGCCCATTAATAAAACTATTAATAAAAAAATGTCTTTGTCAAAAGTGAAAGGAAAAAAGATACTTCCCTCGTCTCCTTTAGGGAGGTGAGAATAAGCCTGTGAAATGTCCTTCCTGTTGTCGCTTGGTATCTCCCTGGGTGTTGAATTCCTTGGATACAGTTAAGCTGTAGCGCTAACCGGCAGGGGTGAGACTCTGAAAACTGCAGAAAATGTTATACTTTTAAAATGTGTTGCGTATTAAGGGTTTGTGTGGATTTTAACGAGAGGGGTGTATGTATTTGGGCATTCACATTCACTGACACTGAACTGGACTTCCTCTATGACATCGTGAACACTGTCAGTGAGGCATACTGACAGGAAGAGCACAGCTCTGAAACAGGATACTGGGCTAAGGACCATTCAGGGAAGCGGGGTCTGTCACACAGAAGGGGTGATCAGTACATCAGAGCAGTGGTGGAAGGCATGTGGGAGGCATGGAGATCCTTTAGCAGGAAATGGGCGAAACCTTGACCGAAATTATTATTCAGCCACTTCGTACGCTGAAGGAAAACATCTCCCGATAGCACAGGCTTTTGGTTTCCTGTTGTGAAGTGACATTTTTGGTTTGACCAGACGTTGACGGGAAGGGAAGGTGTTCGAGGGTTACTGGAAGATTCCATTTGGAATCGGCAGTCAGCTGTGCTAAATCTTTTCCCGTGTGCCTGCAGACAGTGAAGCCCCCCCACGCCTGAACGCAGAACGGCCTGAAAGTTTTCATTCGGAATGAAAAGGCTTTGCAGACATGGCGACCTCCCACGTCCAGGGCTGGCTGACCCACAGCTTTACGCCGTTCACACCTTAAATTGATAGCGATTCGTCCCATTTGTCAGCAGAGGATGTGCTGTTTAACCAAGGCTTTGTTCATCGCCTCCTGCATTCACATCTCGAGGTAGTCCTGCAGAGCTGAGATACGGCATGGAGACTCTAAACAGGAACAGTACTGAGATTACACCACTCACCATACCAGCCTGTTGTGTGGAGCAGTCATCTGGTTTAGTGGTGGGCTTCTAGGAGCGTTTAATATAAACGGCTCATAAGCCAGTTAAATCACAGCGTAGACACACAGCTTTCAAGTCGATAATTAATTGGCCAAACTTGTC
The DNA here is from genome assembly GCA_011763525.2 of Mormyrus iriodes. Classification (NCBI taxonomy): domain Eukaryota; kingdom Metazoa; phylum Chordata; class Actinopteri; order Osteoglossiformes; family Mormyridae; genus Mormyrus; species Mormyrus iriodes. The sequence continues at coordinate 6,553,797 of JAAGVU020000008.1, read as the reverse complement.
TTCCTGAACATTCGTGTCTCACACTTCAGGACCTGTTTTGTGGGCATTCCTTTGGCGCATTGTGTCTAGAACAATCAGGTTGTTGTAAATACAATGTAAACAAATATCTTAACTTCCCTTCCAAGCACTTCATTGTTAAAATGCACCGACTTTACTATAGGACTTTCCCTGGGGTTAACCCTTTCTGTTGTGTCCTGCTGACCAAGACTGGGTGCTTCAAGTATCACACACTACTGTACAAGTGAAAGCTTGAGAGTGAATATTCGGATCTTTGATGAGCTTCTTTGCAGGAAACTCAACTCATTCAAAAGTCACTTGGGAGACAATGATAGTACTGAAGCTAAACTGCTGTGATGCAGCTTCATTAAAGTTCATTCAAGTCATTAAATGTTATGGAAATGTTCATTTAAATATTAATGCTGTCCTGTTCTGAGGCTGAATACTGACTAACCCTAAATCCTGATGCTGCTGCCATATATTGATTATATCTTATTGACTGCCACCATAGCTGGACACCTTTCATTATTTATTACAAATTTCTTTTAACCGGTCACAGATTGGCATCCTATCTTGGGTGTACTTTGTACTTTCTGGGGTTGGCCCCAGACTCATGCATTAGATGTGCAGGTACGGATAATGCACAGATGGGTGTTAGGATGGTTGAATTTATTCTCTGGAGCAGCGTTTCCTAACTCAGTCCTCGGGAAGCCCCAGACAGTCCACGTTTTTGCTCCCTCCTACCTCGCACCACACCAGTACCAGGTATTTGCAATTTTTTGCAGGTTTTGACTGTGTGTGGGGTGGGGGGGGTCTCCAAGGACTGGAGTGGGAAACACTGCTCTGGAGAATACTCACTGCACTGAGAGTAACATCTGTTTTCTTTGTGGTAGTAAAATTTTTTATATACATTTAATTTATACATTATTACTATTAACATTGACATCAACAACCGAATTGTCTATTCATTTCTATACATTTTCAATCTTCTATTATCCATCCATTCATTCCATGTTCATGTTATCGGAATCCAGGCTCAGTGAAATGTCACTCCACAACAGCACGATAACATTATCAATGAAACACCAAATCAGTATTACTCTCGATCTAGTGACCCTTTGAATGTCTTATAACGTGAAGAAACACCAAATACATAAACGGAAGCAGCAGATATCAGAAACAACATTTTTAATATTTGAAATAAATACTTCGATACATGCATGAACAAAACACATTAGAAAGACTAGTAAGTCTGGTAAATAGTGTGAAACACTGACAGCAGCGTTTATCTGGTACATTTCACACATGGATCAGAACGCCGGGCATGGCGGTCCCGCCCCCCACCTCATTCACACAGCTCAACTACATCCATGGATCACCGTGTCATAGGTCAAACAAGTGAGGCTACATCCATCTGGAACTGAGGTAAACTTTTCCGGGTTTAACACCTTATTCCACTGAAAAAGGAAAGGGTGTGAGGATCGACAACGGATTCTCACCAGGATCACTGGGCTGTTTTTGTAAAGGATTCAATCACAACCAGTGTGAGAACACCTTAAGTCTGCCGACCACCCCGAGGCGGCCTGGGAGAGGGGTGGACCCAGTCTCTTTGGCATACGGGATTGCGGTTAGGAAGTAAAGGTTGCTTACTCTGGGAAGGGTTCAATTCACAGAATGGGAGTTGACTGGCGGCAGAGTCCGTGGGGAAGACCGTTCCCTTAGTGCCTGCGAGAGGAGATTGCAGCCATCCGACACAGCGGACGCCGAGTTCCGCAGGCGCTCCCGGTAGTCGGCCATCTTAGTGCTGTTTTCCGGAAGCTGGGATATGTCCCTGAGACCTTGGGTCAGGTGGACGCAGGCGGAGACGACGCTCATGGCGCCGCCGAGCACAGCCGTCATCACCGCCTTGCCCTCAGGGCTCACACAGGCCGGCCGGCCCAGGAACTGCGGCTCGGTGGCGAAGCCGACCAAGGCGTGCACGGCCTGCACCAGTGGCCCACTGAAGAGCACACAGCGGTTCCTTGTCAGCTCGCTCGGGGACGTCTTCACTTCCTTCACGCAGGCCAGCAGCGCCGTGGCGCTTGTGCTCATGCACTTGACGCTCAGCTTGAACTGCTCTTTGGCAAAGCGGTCCTTGGACCTCTCGCTGGCCTGAACCGAGGCATCAGTCAGTGTCTTCAGGTTCCTGGAGATGCTCTGTGACACTTCCAGGAGGAGCTGGGGGGTCAGCTCAGCCAGGGCCGTGACCCGGAGCACGCCGCAGCTCTGCTCCACCTCGTGTCGGCAGCGTGTCACCTTGTAGCGGTCCACCAGGCCCGGAAGGGCAGGCTGGGAGCCTGGCATCTCTACGGCGGCCAGGTAGGCGGCATGGGCAGAGCACTCAGTCAGCGAGACCACCAGGTCTCCCATCTCCAGGAGACGGTCCCCCACCTCGGCGAAGCGGCCCATATTCAGCTGGCTCTGTATGTCGTGTGTCAGGATGGACAGCTCCTTGGTGCGGGCGATGACGGTGTCCCGGCACCGCTCAAAGGTCTCGGCCACAGAGAGCCCCTCGCTAGTGAGGACGGGCCTCGTCTCGCTGGACAGCAGCAGCAGGTCGGCCACCAGCTGCATTTTGCCCTTGCACGTGTCAGAAACAGACGACAACCTTCTCCTCAGCTGGGAGCTAACGCTCAGGGCGCTGGAACTCTCACTGCCAGACCTGCCCGAGCCCCCACTGGCCATAGTAGGGTGCTCAGTCTGAGGTTCTTGGGTTTCTACAAAGACCAATTATGACGTTCGCTCCACAGCCTGTACCTTAGGACATTTTCATTCAGTTAAATGGCGTCACCTTGCCTGCCAAAATCTATAAAAGCAGTAATCCCTTCAGAAAACAGCTGTACACCATGCTACTCATCCGAACCCTTGAAATCGTCCGTGGCATTAAAATTTTAAAGCAAACTAAACACGTGAGATGTATTATAATATTTCAGCGTTAACGAGCCTGTTTGCCAGAAGTGGGATTTCCCAGGAAAAGGCAAGGCTTAACCCAGTGGCGGAAGGGATACTTTTAACAGATTTCTATTTTGAAAGTCACTTTTTTTACAGTTAGGAAACAGACGTTTAGTCAATTATAACACAAGACGTAACTAAAAAGTCCCTTTAGGTGATACCATTTAGCTTGCTACAGTTAAGTTAATTTACTTCAAGACAAGGTACATATGCTTGTTTGAATGCCCTTGGTGTTAATGTCACTGGCTCCCCCCTAAAACGACCACTTAGCTCTTATTTACTAAACAGAACTAGTTGGGTTCAACTTGTATTAATCAGATGTAGTAATAACCTCGTTATAATCGTCCGAACAGTAAGAAAAAATACAGTGCCTCTAAAATGCCTTAATTCGGGCAAATTAATTTGACAAAAATATTTTAAAACTATTATCTGGTGGACAAAAATATATATATTGTAAAAAGTCTCTTGGAATTTCTCCTAAAAGGGTTTTGGTTTAGAAATGACAGTCCTTTGCGTTGCCTCCTTGCCTGCCGCATCAGAGACACCTGCTCCGGGACTCGCCGGCGGGGTTAATCCGTGCGGCCCGGGGAGGGGGCGGCCCGCTTCGTGCCCCTCGATCCCCGGCCACCAGCGGAGCTCCGATCGGCCGCGCCTTTCCCCACGCCGTCATCCCAGCGACCTGCCCAGACAAAAGCCCGCGGCCGGGCAGCAGGGCGCCCCGTGGCCCTTCGGCCTCTTCTTCTTGGCGCACGGCCCCGCATGCATATCTGGCGTCCTCAGCAGAAAGCGAGCCGCCGGCTTTCGCTTTTGATCTCCATTTTATGGCCGCATCCCTGGCGTCCCCGCTGCAATCCCCCGTGCCCCGCTCCCCCAAAGCCCGTTCTCCAGTCCCCCCTTCAGGGCAGCAGTCGTGTTCCGCCCGCTGCGGAGCGCCCCGGCCGCATCTCCCCGTATCAGGAAGAAGAGGAGGGTGTGGTCGGCGGACGGGAGCGCTCGGTCCGCCAAGCGCCGCTCAACTTTCGGTCGCGATAAAAAAAAATTGGGCGCAGACGTGGATCCGCTCAGCTTCCGCTTCTCGGGGGCAGCGCGCGCCGCCGTCCCCCTCCTGATGCTCGGGTCGCACGGGTCCCGCCGCGCGCTAATCCCCGTGCCACCGTCCGCCCCTTCCCGAGGCCCCGACGTGGGTGCACCCGCAACACCGGCGGCAGGGACAAAAAAAAGTTACCAGTTTCTAAAGCACCAAGGTACGGCTCCGAAATCAGAGTCGGCCGTGCTCTTCTCTGCCTCTCCGGAATTTCTTTCCCCAACGAGTCAGTCCGAACAGCGTGCGCCGATTGCCGGTGTGTCATGCGGCTTCCCTTGTTCAAAGTTTGCCTTCCCACTCCCGCAGACTCGGCTGCAAGCGCTCGCTCGGCGGCGCCGCGGCCTCGGCGCAACTTTTAATCATGCGCTGCTCGTAGCCGCTTTCGCCATAAATCTGCGTTTAGTCCGTACGGTGCAAACACGCGTCAGCGCGGATCCGTCGGCCGTAAATAACACGAGTCCCGCCGGCGGCTTCGCTTACCGCCCCGCGCACCGGAATCACGGCCGATTTTACGGCGTCCAAGAGAAATTTAAGGCCCGATGTCGGCGGTCACATAGCGATGACGTAACCGAGCCGTAAAAACGGTACCAAATTATTACAGCTTCATGATGGAGGTCATCATTTTATGATTTCACAATTTTTCCAACTGTAGTTACACTTACATATTTATCAGGATGCATTGGCTTTTATGGCAAAAGATCCCAGCTCTTTTAGAGTTAGAGTATCTCGTGAAGTATTTTCCCCAAGGAACTATGTATTAACTTTTATGGGGATGGTAATATTTTATTCTTGATGGCGACTTATCTCAAATTTTGGTGCTATTTGTATTTATATGTCCTGAGATATTTGTATAATGTTTTTTAAAACAGTATGCGAATTAGTCCCGTAATTTTGATATAAATATTGATGCTTTAGATGTTCCAAATATGTAATATGTAAACATATTTTCATAGTAATGCATCCTACATTTTATTATTCGAATTCATCACACGATTTAAGTGTGCAGTTTTCATGTACGTAAACTGCATATTCTACGGCCGCAGTGCATTTATAAATGCTGATTACTTGCGTATTTGGAAAATAAAATCCACCCTACCGCGGGTGGCTACACGTTTCAGTAGACTGAGATCCACAGTAAAACCCTGGGCGGTGTAACTTGAATCTACGCCTTCTGCGGCGGGCATGACGTCACTACACAAAACCGCTCCGATCACTGTACTTAAGCAACGCTGGGGATGAGAATTGACCAATAAGGAACCAGCAGGAGGCGGGGATTACTTCTTGCTTCTTCGACACGCCCACTGTAGGCGTATGTCAACCGTACCGATTTATCCGGGATTCCGTACTTTTTGTAGTGTGAAACTGAACAAGGGAAAAAAGTATTATAAGTTCACACGAATGGCTGGAAAGGCGCTGTAGTACAAGAAATCGAATTCCATGCACAGAGAAAGAAGTATGCTTATTGCTCACTTTATCAGTTCAGTCTATCTGTAAAATGATCATGTGTATGGCAATAGTCGCAAATATAATACTGCGACATTGTGGCAATTTAATGAAGATAAAATCAGTTTAAGAATAGACTACCCGTCTTAAGTCACTTGATGATGGAGTTTCATAATGCTTATCATATTTTATTTAAGTGCTTCTTTAAGTTAAAGTTACAAAAAAGTCATAGAAATTGTCATGTCCCCTCCCAAAGTTAACTGACGCTTTATCGTAACAGCGCTTTATGTCTTGAAGCGCTGCTATTACCAAAAGTCGTGCATTGTCCGTCACACAGCTGCGAAGGCACCGTGCCATTAGGTGGGGTGTCCTGTGAGGAAATCGCCCTTTCTGTTTTCTTTAAGCACACGTGATGACAAGAAGCATTCGGCTGCAGAGCGGCTCCTGCCTTATAAAACCCGCAGGAAAGTCGGTGCTGCATTTATATATAATAATAATAAGAATAAGTTTCAAGTCACGCATTCGGACAGTACTGACTCCCTTTCGGCACTGGTACACCGCATTTAAACGGGACATAATGGAAAGTAATCACGTTTACAGCTTGTGCCTGCATGGCCAAAGCCATTCGTGTCACCAAACTTATGTTTTGGCAAAAATGCGATGTTGGCCTGGAGTTTTAGAATTCAGGGCAATAATGAGTTGGACTGAATTTGCCGTTTTGTATAAATGCTTAGTTGTGTATCCCTCTTAAAAAACCTGGCCCACATTACCATGCATTGATAAGTTACACTTAACACTATAATAGTTATATTTAACAAAATAAAAATTGAATTTTGTCATGGAACCACAAAACATTGCAACTGAAAATATGTACAAATGTAAAAATGACGTTTTTTACTTAGAGTTTAATGCATCGTCAGTCTTCCAGGTGCTTTCTGGGACAGGGTTTGTGGGGGGACTGCAGCCAATCCCAGGCTACAAGAAAAGGGAGAAAGCCACACAGACACTAGGAACACACACACACACACACACACACACACACGCACGCAGCAGGGGTAGGAAGCAGCTGGGCTGGCCACCAAGCCGCCCACCACCTGCTTAACATATTACGTACATTAAACATTTATGCTATAACAAGGTGTTCATTTCTCTGTCGGCCTATATATGTACCTTTTTTTCCAAGACTAACTTCACGTCCAAGCAGGTTCTTACGTTTCACTGTACCGGAGTGATCAGTCCTGCTCTCCCAAAACTGGCGTCATTGTTTTTAGGCATCATGCATTTCAGTTACTGGTGATCGTTGACGTAAATGAGACATATCAGAGATTATCATGTTAATCTACACCCTAACTCACTGTA
>JAAGVU020000008.1:6515896-6546574 GCA_011763525.2 Mormyrus iriodes | reverse complement strand
TTATGTACCTGGATCATGTCCCCCCTTAGTCTCCTTTGCTCGAGGCTAAACAGATTCAGCTCAGCTAACCTCTCCTCGTAAGACATTCCTCTACTGACTCACATGTATGCATTAAAATGACTAAAATACAACTGAACAACAAATGCATGTCTGGTTAGCAAGTAAACAGTGTTATTCTAGTCTGACAGGTACAACAACCAGCTAGACCAGTGAAATACTAGTGAGTTTAGTGTTGGGTCTCTTACTGATGTACGCAAACTGTCTGGTCTTTTGAGCAGACTGATTCAGTTTGCAAAGGACTAATAACCTGGTTGTCTTTAGCAGATGACCGGCAGTATTCCCTTTGAGAAATCTTTAAATGGAATTTTAGGTGTAACATTTGTGTAAACGTTTCAGAACAGATGTGCCAAGACTGATGTTCTGAGGGCGTGGCCACATTCATTGTAAAATAATTTTTTACATTCATGTACTTGCTGATTGGAAAACCGGGCTACAAATGGAAACTAGATTCGGACAACTTTAGATGAAAACAAATAAAACTTCTTTAGAGGTTGTAGGGTGCTTGGAAGAAGCCTCTGGGTGTGTAGAGGAGCCACAATCCTTAGGTTTGATTCAGCTCAGTAGTTCGATAATTTTTTTATTATTTGGTTAATTTATACTATCATGTACATTTATCCGTACCTTACTATCGACTGTGTAAAGTACTGGTTCTTTCTCCCAGGCTGGAAAAGGCGTAGCTCTTCCCAAAATCCTGTGCCTATTGTGTTTTTTCATGTGTTTCTCCGTCGCTGTAACACTGAAATGACTATTTCTGTTCCTTTTCACCATTTTGTTAAATCCGTCTCAACTCCAGTAACTAAATAAAATCCTCTTCATCTTCTTACCACCTCTGCATTCTTCTAAATTACCACTGTCTTTAGTATAGAACATAACAGTTAAAACTTTAATTCCATGTTATCCTGGTAGTAAATTAGAGGTGGGACACACTGTTCTGTCAGAGATGCATATTCTCCTGTATGTTTTTAACTGGGCAATTATTGTGGTGTGTTTTTGCTCATATTTGTTGTGTTCCTTACAGAAGGCTGGTTGTTTTGAGGAAGGAAACCTCCCAGTGGACAGATTCCCTCCCTGCGTCAGTGGACATCTCTAAAATTAGCCCAGAGTACCCAGAAGATTACCCGAAGATGCAAAAGAAAAATGTGCTTGAGGAGACTGAGAAGATCAACGTGCTTCCGGGTAGCCGCTCTGCGTGAGGAGGTATACGTGTGAACGTCCTGCAGACTGTGGAAACGCTCTTATCTTCTCAGGGTTCAGAACTGCTGGGAGTCCCGCGATTTTAACTGTGCGCACGTATCAAAGATCACCAGAAACCTGGCGGTAATTTGAAATGTTGTTTCAGGAAGTTGTTGTCATGGTGAGCTGAATGCGGAGTCTGTTTTCCCGCCCTGCTGGATCGCTCTGTGCCTCAGTCACGCCGTTCTCACTCTAGCTGGCGGGAGCCATGATGGGAGATGAAAGACTTCCTGTCGGCGTGGGATCGCTGTGCAGGTGTCACCGCGCCAGCCAGGTGCTCCCCAGCAAGGCTGCAGAGAGGCTCAGTGGTATGGGTAGAATGCGAATGGAGAGATGATAACTGGTTCATGAAAAAAAAAACAAAGGAACTGTGAGAATTAATGATAGCTGGGTGAACCATAAATGTATAGAGCAGTGTTTCCCAACCCAGTCCTCAGGGACCCTCAGACAGTCCACGTTTCTGCACCCTCTCAGGTGCTGGGAGGGAGCAAAAATATGCACCGATTGTGGGTCTCCAAGAACCAGGTAGGGAAACACTGGTATAGACAAATATGACTGATAAATGAAATATCAAGTGCGCTATCTGGGTGTGGGAATAGCGCCATTTCAGTCAATAATAATACAAAGAAAGGTGGGATTGCAGGGGGGCTCTTTATTAATGGTGTTTGATTTCAAGTTATCTGAATCTGTGTGTGACTGCAGCCAGCCCCTACTTTCCTGAACTTCTTGTCCGTTTGGGGTCATGCTGTCGTGGAGTTTGTCTGCGGGGGCGTGGGTGACCAGTAAGGAACCCGGGGACATTTTTCGTAACTGTTTCATATCAGAATCTGTGGATCATTTGTATATGTTGTAAACTTATAAACAGCATAAATCTGAAATGTTTAAACATAAAATAGTTCTTGGGGCCATTTTGATCAAAAATGAACCAAACCAATTTGACAAATTGTGGGTGACCGGTTAGGGACCCTTATATGCACAGTCACGGTTTGGAGTCAGAAAAGCCAAAAACATCTTTAAGTCTTGATGTCTAAAACACACAGACACACACACACGCACACGTATATATATGGGCCTGGATAATTTGTCTGTGTGTGTGTATATAAAATCCTATTATCTTTATATGTAATTTTAATGGAGTCCAAAGATATTATAAGAGTATAAATGCCCAGAAATAGCCCACAGATACACACTTTCTAAAGAGAGTCTTTCAGGAAATAGAATTCTAAACATTTTCTTTTGTTTTATTTTTGTTGTTTCATATGTCACATTTTATATTGAATATCCTTATGATGTCATCTACCTGCTGATAAACATTAAAAGCTGTCTGTCCCGCGAAGCTGAGGATAAGTTACAAGCAGCAGTCTGTTTACTATAGCTAGAAATGCAACAATCCAAATATTTTGTTGACTTCACTGTAAAAAAATAAAAAAACAGCCTTTATTGGCGCGTTGAAACAGCAGTGTTACACCATGGACCACTTGGCCGTATTAATTCCCTTGCTAGTGACAAATCTAGCAGAACAGTATGAGTCCCCCTAACTCTGACCTCCCAGCGCACACATTTCTACAACGTGTGCGTAAATTTCTCTTTCGAAGGCTTGGCCGCGTGTCTTTGGCTGACTGACATGCTGTACTTATCTTCCCTCGCTGTTTTCCAGGCTTCAGGTCATCTGTGGGTAATTTTGTCTCTCAAATGCTGCATTTCCACATTTCAGAGTTATGGTCCTACCAGCAACTGATTTACGCACCAAAACGGCAAGAGAGGCGAGCGATCATCTTAGTAATGCCCGGGCACACGTTGGTACACAGTGATTAAATGAATCCAGCTCAGCTCTCAAATCGAGGACCAGAACTGCTGAAGCATATATGTATCTTTACATCTCTCTCTCTTTCTCTCTCCAGGTTTAGCAGCACGGTTTTGCTCCGGCCCTCTGTAATCTGCTTGGCCGTCTGCCACAGTTTCTCTGGACAAGGCGCGGTGTGGTGACCTCGTGCGGCATGCTGATTGGAGGCAGCGGGGGCCGTCGTCCTCGTCGGGATCAAGTTTAACTACAGTCTGCCCCTGTCCAGCGTTGCAGCGTTACATAAAGGTTAGGATGCGATCCAGGTCGTTATTGTGAGGTGGTCATCATATGTACATCTCTCACGAAGGTCATAATCATATGGCCTGTAGTCTCCCAAGTCACCATCTGGTGACGAACAGACGCACGTGTGACCTTTTGTGCTCTGCCTTAGCAGCCCGGGGCAGTCCAGATCCAGATCCTGCTGCATTTACATCCTTCCAAATGTAACATTGATGTGGAACTTAGAGGAACAATGAGCTGCTGGTTGAGACAGGACCATGCTGTTGGGGTCTTTGGGGGCCTCTCTTCATGTCAGCAAGGGGATCTGGGCCATTATATTTAGGTGAATGACATTACGATTCCATAAAATATTCCTGGATTAAATGTCCACGAGTGACATTACCAAGGCATTAAATATTCATTAAATTTTTGTGAATGACATTACCATTTAGTGCCGTCATTCCCAGTGTTATTCTCACTGGATGCCCTCTGCCTGAATACTAATTAAATTAAATGCAGAATACTGTAGAGAGGAAAGATACCCTTGTACTTTTGTTTGTTACTGTAGACATTATTTCAAGACTAATATTTCAGCCTTTAACATTGTCATTACAATGGAATGTGAGAATAAGTGAAAGCGGGGTAAACCATTAATGTATAGACCAGTGTTTCCCAACCCGGTCCTTAGGGACCCCAGACGGTCCATGTTCCTTTCCAGCTCCCTAAATGTAGTCTGTGTTTGTACGCTTTTCTGCAGTGGGCAGGGTGTCCTTATTTGCATTGCAGCGGATGCTAAAGTGCCACTAATGAAGATGCAGGCTTTTGACATGTTTACTGTCATCGGATAATCCCGTTTTTCCGGCTGTTCCAGTCAGGTTTTGTTGTTTTAAAAAAAATCGCAGAAATTTGTGTATTGCACCAAACGGCATGCAAAAAAAACATGGCCGATCAGGCCACACCTATGATGCAGCGAGACTGCAGGACTGCTGCACAGCAGAATGGGACACCAACTGGCTCCAGATCAGTTACGCACAGGCTGGAGTGCCTTTCATGTTCTGCTTAAGCTGAAAAGACATTTATGTGAGTCTGTTCCCCCTTTGTGGAGATACTTAGCGTTTGTTAATTCTGGCATGAGTATATACTGATGCGCTGAAGTTCAGATCACGGTGGAGTGTGAGACGGAACGCATTCAGAGAAACACTTTAATAAAGAATTCACTAACTACATCGTATTAACAAAATAATACAATGATAAAAATCAATTTCATTATTTTTTTTTACAAAGAGATTTTTAATCAAAAGTGATAGTGACTGACATGTTTATGCCCAAGTCATAAGTCATTAAAATTATTTTACAACCATTTACTGCTGGTAAATACATACTATGATAATGCATACTATGAAATGTACATGAGTCTTAAAGGGATTTGTTTTTAAATCCTTCGTTTAAACAGGACAGAAATGCAACAAATACTTTACAACTCAAAGACGTCCCTTTAAATCTGTTCATTTATGTCTGTACAATAAATAATTATAAAATATATCTCTGTTATGAATTTGTTTTTGTTTTGTTTTTTTTAGAAACACGTATAACATACAAAACACTAACCGCTATAATTTCCGAAAAAAGACCAGCTATTTCGGCAAAGGGAAATGAAATTCCTGATTCTTGCCAAACTGCAGATTAGACAGGGGAATCTTTTACTAGGCCAAGACACAATAATGTGAATTTGGGAATCAAAAATGATAAAAATTTGTCAAATTGGTTTGGTTCATTTTTGATCAAAATGGCCCCAAGAACTATTTTATGTTTAAACATTTCAGATTTATGCTGTTAACAAGTTTACAACATATACAAATGATCCACAGATTCTGATATGAAACAGTTAGGAAAAATGTCACACTATAACAGGAGAAATCCCACGCCGCATAAAATAATTGTGGTCCGAGAAGGGGACCAAGGTTAACACCACTGAGCAGGATGACATAAGGAATGTTCTCGTCTTCGGTTGGGTACATTCAACGAACATTACGGTCGAATCACTCACGTCCACATTGTCACACTGTATATAACAAGCAACCGCCAAGGTCACTAGGCAACACTAATGCATGCTGGGTATGTTCTCACGTTCAGTAGTCCTGTTTCGCGCGCCCTGCAGGGTCTCACGCTGTTCTCTTAGGCAACGCTGATAGTGGGGGCGAAATTGTAGAGAAACACCCCTCTCTATGTTCCTCAGCCCCCACCACCACCACCATTGCCGTACCTCCCCCCCCCCCAAGCAGTTTCATAGTTTCATCATCTTCACCACGGGGATAGGCAGGACTTGATGGATTTTGGCCTCGTCTTCATCCGTCACCAGTTTTACCCAGACAGGCTTGTAGTTGCCCTTAAAGCCCACAAACACCAGTTTATCTGAAACATAAGAGAAGCGGGAAGCCAGTTACGCCTCTGCATATCGATTGCGGAGGAAACCGTGCGTGTGCCCCCGCTGAAACAGCCAGGAGCACTGCATAATAAACAGTGACACACTGTGGGGCTTCCAGTGTGTGCAAATGGTGGAATTCATACACAAAATAAAAAATGCAAACTGCTACTCGGGGGTTGGGGCAGAATAGACTCTTGTATCGGTGGGAAAAGAATGATGTTCAGCTCTTGCAAAGGGGGAAATTTTAAAACGCTGATTACACTGCCCTGTCAGCAGCCATGCCACCTGTTGTTCAGACTAGGTAATCCATCTGAAGCTAGGCAGGTTTGGGCCTGGCCAGTAGTTGGATAGGAGACCAATCATGAAAAACTAGGGTTTTGCTGGAAGAGGTGTTGTGTGGCCAGCAGGTTAGCCCATGCTGTGGTCTGTGTGGATCCCAATGCCCCAGTGCAGTGACGGGGACACTGTGCTGTAAAAATGGTGCCGTCCTTTGGAGGAGGACTGAGGTCCTGATGCTTTGAGGTCATAAAAGATCCCTGGGCAGCTTTTGAAAGAACAGGGGCGATGCCCTGGCTAAAATTGCCCAATGTATCCTGTATCTAACTGGTAAATTCTCTCCTGCCCCTTCACCCCCTTAGCTACAGTGTGATGAGCATACTGGTGCAGAATGGCTACCGTCGCATCATACAGGTGGGGGTTACACAGTGGTGGGGGTTGAAATGGCTCCCCATTGGTTCTGTAAAGTGCTTTGGGTGTCTTGAAAAACACTATATAAATGTAACAGTCATTCATTCAGTTGATCTGGCAGCTGGGCAGATACTGAAAGACCACACTTCCACAGGAGAACTCCCAGCACTAGATTATCTAAGCCTCTTCACCCAAAATTAGAAGACCCAGCAAAAACATGGATTAGTGAGTTTAAGAACACTGCAAACATGCTTCAGGTCAAATAGTTCCTCTTGTCTGAAGTCTAAGCCTCTCTTTCGCCCCACTGACAGCTCAATCCACAAAAACGGCGAGGAAAGAAAGGGGTGTTTGGCTAGGGGCGGCACGGTGCCGCAGCGGTTCACACTATTGCCTTACGCCTCTCCCACCAGCGTTTGAATCTCCGCCAGGGCTCCATGTGTGTGAACTTTGTATGTTCTCCCCATGTCGTCGTGGGGTTTCCTCCAGATACTCCAGTTCTTCTCACCCCCCACGGTCCAAAAACATGCTGAGGTTCATTGGAGTTATTAAATTGCCTGCATGTGTGAGTGTGCCCTGTGGTGGGTCGGTGCCCCATCCTAGGTTGTTCCCCGCCTTGTGCCCATAGGCTCTGGACCCCCCGCAACCCTGAATAGGATAAGTGGTTAAGGAAAATGGATGGATGTTTGGATAAATTACAGAGCCCCCTGCTGCTTCTCTTAATTTGACAGTCATTCAAATATTCTGACAGCCGACATTTTATTAATAAAAATTGATTTAAAAAAATGCACTATGCATATAGGATACAATTAACAAATCCAGAAAAAACTTTTGGATTTGCTGAAGGCTCATGGAAGCTATATCAACAGGCATATGGCAAGGTCCATCACACAGGCTCTGATAACAAGAATGCTGAAGCTTCCACAGGAAGATTACCTTTCAATTTGACATTCTTGTCTGCTCCAAGCTGCTGAAGGATTTTGGTCCAAGGTCCTTTGGTAACGAGACGTCCTTTGGAGATAATTATCACTATGGACCTACGGAAACACACAGAGATAAACACAGAATTTGGTTAGGCCAAGGTAGCCATCTTCAGAACCGGGGTCTATGTGGGCCTTAGACAGAACCTGCTATGTCTAGGACTGCTGTAGCTGCTATCATCATATGGGCGACTCTGGGCTCCTCTCCCTACCAGTCACAGTTCCATCCATCCATCTTCTGTAAACAGCTGTCCTATTCAGGGTCATGAGGGGGGTCAGAGCCTATCCTGGAGGCTATAGGCGCCAAGCAGGGAACAACCCAGGGTGGGGCACCAACCCATCGCAGGGCACACTCACACTATCCACTCGCACATGCACACCTGTGGGAATTTGGTAACTCCAGTTAGCCTCAGCATGTTTTTGGACCGTGGGGGTAAACCGGAGTACCTGGAGGAACCCCCTCAATGACATGGGGAGCACATGCAAACGCCACACACATGGAACCTGGGCTGAAACTCAAAACCAAGTCCCAGAGGTATGAGGCAACAGTGCTAACCACTGCACCACCATGCCTCCCCATTCACAAATCCAGAATAATTTGTAAATAAAAAATAGCTCATACATTTACAATAAATCATTACTACACACATCTAACACAAGTCATATTTTCAAATATGACTTTGCAATACAATTTAATTTGATTTAACTTATGTTCAAACCGCATTGTCATCTGACCAGTAGGGGGTGCAAATGTACCACCCGGTAAAATTGCCGATACTTATCATTATTACATCACGATTTTGCTGCCTGGCAGGGAGGATTTGTTCTCAGCGTGTGCCTGTTCATCAGAGCGCTACTTCGACTGGCTGATGTAAAGGGTTTGGCAAGTGTGAAGGTGACCCTTACTCGTCTTTGAGGCCTGACACGTAGCTCTCAATCTGTGCAGGGATACCCAGCAGGAGGGAATTCTTGAAGCTCTTCTTGTCCAGCACGTTGCCACGGTGACCGTCAATGACCATCAGCTGAACGCCTTCCTCAGGCTGGTACACCTTCTTCCCGTTCACCTGCAGGCACATGTCACAGCCTACGTGATATCGCTTTCGCCCCGAAACTGTGACCCTAGGGATCAGGCCCCGGTGGGTCTGCAGGCCGGCCGCGGCGTGATGGAGTAATGTGATGGCATGTCACGTGCCTCCGCATAGGCGAAGTCCTCCTTGATATGGAAAAAGCGAGTGTTGAACGACTCCAGCTTGACCTCCAGGAAGTGCTGCATCACTTTGTTCTGGAAATGCAGAAAGTCTCAGACAGTTCTGTATATACCAGGTCATCCAACTATAAACCCACCTGGACTAATATAAATATAGGGATTAATTATAAGAAACACGTGTTGAGTTTAAACACTGCCCAGGTGTCACTTTTATGAAGCTTGGAGCTATTCGCAGGGAATTTACGACATTGAACCGACTCCCATTTGAAGACCACGATGATACTTACAAGCCAGCCGGCCCCAAAGAGGAGGCAAAAGGCGGCAGTAATATAATCCACCATGTGGCGACTCAGAGACGTAAACATGGCATTTATAAAAGTGCATCCGGGATGTCGCCTACCTGCAGCGTGGAGGACAGCTTCTTGGGAAGGGACACGTCCACGATGGGCATCTCGGCGTACTTGGGGTAGGCCTGGGCCACGCAGTCGCTGGGGCTACTGCCCCTGGGGATGACGGCCTTAATTTTTACACGCTCACAGCCCTTCAGGGAGCAGAAGGCGAAGTCCTCCTTGTCGTTGTGGGCTTTCACTTTCAGGAACAGGAGTCTGGGAGAGGGGGAGGATGATGGGGGGGGGCACTGATTATTAAAGGAACACAGTGGGAGGATACATTCCAGCAATAAATATGTAAATAAATATATTTCATATTCCAGCATCCACCCATCCATCATCTAACTGGTTATTCTGATCAGGGTGTTGGAGCTGATGAGAGCATAGTACAGGAAACAACACACACACGCCATAACACAGAAGCGCGGGGGGGGGGGGTTCAAACGCTAGATCCTGGAGGTATGAAGCCACAGTGCTACCTTGTACGGCTGGTTGGAAGATGTATTGATGGAATTTAATTTTCCTTCCCAAAAGTAATTAGTTTCAGGTTTTATTTTCACATGTTCTGAGGAACACGGAGAAATTCTCATGCCACAGTTGCAGGGTAGGCCATCGGGGGATAGGGCAATTACCTCTAAATTAATTACCTGTAATTATGAATCACCATAATAGACAGTACTTTTAATTTACAAATTTCTCTCAGAGATGAGAAGTGCATGCTGCTTCACCCAGCCCTACCCGCTGTCTTCGTCCCAGTAGTAGTAACCGCGGTTTTGGTGAGCATGCTCCACTTTGCTCTTCTGTAAGGTTCTGAGGAAGACGCCGGTCTTCCTGGTCTGTTTAGTCAGGCGATTGTGAATATCGGAGATTATGGTGAACGTGGTCCCTCTAGGGTAGCAGAAACCCACATTGATCCAGTCATCCCTACATAAACAAAAGATATATTAGACTCAGTAAAATCAAAGGTCACTGCAATTATTATGCTCTCCCAGCATATATTGTCACTGTAAAGCTGTTCACCCAAGTGAACAGCAGGTGGAGCCAAAGTACAGTTGGGGAAAACACAGCATTGGGGTCACTGAGGACTCCAAACCCAAAGCCAAATCTACAGCCGTAAACCGTAAATAACATGTCTGGAATGTGCGTTTAACATCTCTGTACAATGCTGTATACTTAAAGAATGTTGAAATAAATGACCCGCTCCCTCTAGCACATGCAGCAAGGAGTTCAGCAGCCCGAGGGAGACAAAAGTAGGCGGGGTCACACGTGGGGAGCAGTCCGCTGCCGTCGCCATGAAAGAAACCGCCGCAGGGCCCGCGGAATGGGGAAGCTAAACACGGCAAGGCAGCATGTCGCCAGCCATCTGAGCTATTTATAACATTCTCCCAGAAGGAGGCAGGAAGAGACCCATGGAAAACACAAACACTCATCGCCATGCCTCGCCGACGGACTGACCTGCTGAAGTTAATAAGCCACACAGTGACTTCGGCGGGCGCTATCCCACTCCAGTGCACAGTGTAGCCCTTTCCCAACATCACCACAGGCTGGTACTGCTGGTAATGGTTCCTCTTCCCAAGGGCCCCCTCCAGGACCAGTGGATGATCTGGGTACTCGTCTTTGATCATCTTCATGCTTAAGTTGGCTGGGTCTCGCGTCTGGATGTACACCTGGGTGGTTCGGGAACACAAGGAGAACATAGTAAGAAGACCTGTAAGTGGTCCAGGAGAGATCTCCCCCCTGAGTCATCATCACCCACCCAGGGAGGGCGCTTAGGGTATTCCTGACCTGGGCATAATGCCCGCTGCATATGGCCGCCCGCCAGTCGGGCACATCGATGCAGTCTGGGTGGCGCAGTAGCCAGTTGTCCTCCTTCACCAGGAAGGCGCCCGGATACTCGCTGACCGAGCCGTCCACGTCATGGAAGATGGTGGTCTTGTCACCATCCAGCTGCATCTTGTTAAACCAGGGGCCGGGCTCCCCAAAGAATACCCGCGACGTGATCTGATTGGATGGGAGGGAGGCAGACGGACCTTTATAGATTCCCTCAAACCCCCACAAGAGCTGATCGTTTATGTCACTTCCTGTGTGGGAGTCAGCCAGGTGGTGTATGGGCATCCTGGCCAACACAGCATCCAGCCAGCTGGCTTACCGGGACATTATCAAAGGTGATGTCACTGACGTTGTTGTTGGGGCAGCTCTGCCAGGAGTTGTTGAGGCGGAAGCCCAGTGCGCTGGTGTGGCGGCCCTCCAGGGCCACGTACTTGCGAAAGGTGCAATTCTGCACGTTGATGGGCCCATCATAGATCTGCATGCCACGGATGGGGAAATCCCTGCCGGGCGAGAAGAGCTGCGGCATCAGTCCTGCAGCTGAAGCTGCACGGGTGTCACAGTCTCACACGTAGGGGGCGCTGTTAGGGCTGTATAAGTGTATCGCTGGTTAGTCGCTTTCGGTCGAGCCCTAAAGGAACATCTGAGGGACCCCAGTGCTACAAGCTGATCAGCACCACCAAAATGCTCATCAGTACCATGGGCCAAAGAAGGTACTCTGATTGGCGCGTCCATATCAACGAGCGTAGCATAAGCTAAATGTCTACCACCTGTTGACACCACACTTGTGCCGGCGCACTGAACCATGTGACACAGGGATGGGAGGTGGGACTAAACACAACAGGAAGAAGAACACAAACACCCAGCAGTTTTGGTATCATCAGCAGAGAACCTGAATAAGCCGAATGAGGCGTCAGGTCTTGAGTGATGTGGCTGGTGAGGCGGTGGTTGGTTTTCAATGTCAGTTTGACCAAAGGTCTCCGCATACGAGTCATCCCTTGTTTTTTTTCCATTCTTTCATTTGTCATTTGAGGGGTGAAGCTATCTCTGACCTCCCTGTAAGCTCAAATAACCTGTTTTGTGAACCACGTCGCCCTCTGGTGGAGGGTGACAGCGGTGCATGCTGTGTGGAGAGGATCCTAACATACTGTCCTGGCCGTCGGTCACTCACACTCCTCTGGGGAGGGTTCTGCCAGTCAGATCCGGGCCTCCGGGACCCCAGTTTCGGCTGTCCGGCTCAGACATCCCTCTGTTCTCGCTCTCCCCGACGAACAGGGAGTTCCTCACCTCCTGCCGTGAGCCGTCGTCGTCGGGGAAGGTCCCCCCGCTGCACACAGAGAATTCGTGGTCCTCAGACAGGAAGCGCGCACCTGCTTTTCCAAAGTGCCCATTTCGCTTGGTTCTTTCTGACAGATACCCCATTAAGGAAGCCAGGGGGTTTGGGGGAAGTCGTTTTCTAACCAGCCCCCCGTCAGTCTGTCTCCCCAGACGGTGACAGCGATTGGCTGTCTTACCTCGCAAGTGTCAGGCCAATTCCATTATCAGCAAATCTGAGGATATAAAGAGCTTTGTTAAGGGTGCACAGATTTATTCAGTCAGAAGCACTTCAAACAGCATCGTTAGATGGCGGTAGATGCTTGGGGCCTTAAGCGAGAGAAATGACTTTTTTTCATTCCTTGACCTGGCATGGCCTGGCATGGATCGCACGGTCAGTGGCTGGGAGGGGCATGGCACTCACTGGCAGTCATCTAACCAGACGTCTCCTCCACGTAGCCAGGCCCCGTGGTCCTGGTTCTTGTAGGCAATGAAGTGCTGGATCTGAGCTGGAATACGGGGCTTGAAGGGATCCGAGTCCTTGTGTGGTCCGTACCTGTAAACACAGAGATGCTGGAGTGAGGGTTACGATTCCCGAGCACACAGCATGCACACACAGGCACTGAGGTTCAGCTGACGTTCAGTGGCACCCCAACGAGCTGGACTTTTCTAAGCCCCGGCCCAGCGGCACTCCAACGGGCCAGACTTTCTAAGCCCTGGCCCAGTGGCACCCCAGTGTGCTGGACTTTCTGAGTAATTAGGTGAAGGGAACAGCTCCAGATAGACCCCACCCACCAGGAACCCACCTGGGGTGCTCTGGCAATGAGGTCGTCACGGTGACGGGGGCCGTAAAGGCATGCTCACCTGGCCCCTACCAGCGAGAGGAAGGGCCTCTTGTCCTTAGCGTTGGCTTCTGTCGTTTTCACTCCGTTGTCCAGCATCAGTCCGGCCTGAAGCATCACGTTAACATTATGTCCAACATCCAATGAAATACATTCACAAAACTGAAGTCAAATCAGTTTCTATCTGGATTGTGTGCCAAGTAGCTCAAATCAATGCATGAGTCAAACCCATTTACACCAAAGAGCTTTGCGTGTCAGACTGAAAGATAACAGCAAGGCTATACTCAGAAAATCTCAGTGGCTGTTGTCCTCAGTAACTCCACTGTCAAAATAGTTCGTACGATGATGACAATATGATCTCCAGTAAAGATGTCTTTTATAATGCTTAGAACAGTTTGAGTAACTCAAACGCACCGCACCAATCAGCTTTCCGATATTGGGCCTACCCTCCAAGTCCCACACTCACCCTGAAATTTGAGTGTGCGCGGTTGTTCTGGAAGAGTCCCATTGGTGTGTGCTCTGTGCGGCCAGGTGAGTACATGCCCTCCGATGGCCCGGTGGGGATGTGGTGGAAGATAAACCAAAAGCCGGTCTCCTGTAGAGACAGCCCGAAATGGCAGCATGGCAAGGAGGGGCGTGGTCAATGGCAGGGGGAGGAAAAAGGCCCCTGGCTGAAAGAGAATGACTCTGCTCACCTCAGAGCCCGCTGCCGCACAGTTAATGAGGTTGTTGTTAGGGTTAGCGATCCAGAAGGTGGATGTGGCACTGCAATGAGAAACACGGCTGCTGATTGGCTCATCCTGGGTCATATATACACACCAGCTTCCATACAGAAAAGAAGCACAGACAGTTTAAAGACCATTAAATGAAAGAATAAGTCCTTCTCACCGGCATCCTGTCCTGGACGCAACCCAGCCTTGCATCATATACTGCATGGGCTAAGTTCCGGCCCCCCACCAAATTTTATATATATATATCATGTACACCTATGTAGGATCTACATATATATATTTGTATGATCTTTTTGTTGGTGCCAATTTATATCTAGCATCTGATGAAAGGCTTCTTGCACATGTCACATGTTTGACATTTTTCACTTCTCTACACTGCCCTCTAGTGGTGGCTGTGGTCGACACGCTTTGTTGCACCCCATCCCACTGGCATGCGCGTGTGTTTGCTGAAGTTAGCCGCCTGGCTGGACAAACTCATTTCAGACCTGCCTCTGTGTGGCAGGATAAGCCGCTTCGTGGTAATGAACGGGGACTTTCGGGCCAGCCCAGTAATTATCAGGGCAAGTTTGTGATGGCGACCGCAGCCTTTCCACGCAGCCCCCCTGCCCCCGCCAGCTGCCAGGACAAAAATCAGGAAATCCGATTCCGTTCATGTTTACCTTCACGCCGACCCCTGGAAAGCTAGTATTCCCAGGAGCTCAGGAACTTAATTCTGATGATGTTATAGAGTAAGCACAAAGCCATGAAGCTATTTGATGCTTGGTAGGTTTGGCTGCAGAGCCTGAAATGCGTATCACAAAGGAACCACAAAGCCTAAAATATGACTCAAAACAGCTGTAGGAAAGTGACAAGAAGAATCTTTTCTCTGAAAAAGATTGTTTTTAATTCCCCTGTTTCCCTCTGTGGCTATTTTCCTTGAGGATCTTTGTGGACTAGGCAGGCTATTCCATAACTACCTGCTTTTTTTAAAGCAGAAATGTCTGCCTTCGTGCAAACGGCTGCCCGTTCCCCTCCTTCAATTAAACTAAACGCCCGCGCATTCATTCAGAGTTTAGGGCTAACTCATCTTCTGCCAAACTGATCTTCTGCCAAACTGAACAGGCATAAATGGCAGCTTCGTGACTTTTTTTATTGTGAACATTTGATGGTGATGGGCGACTCCAACAGAGACTCTGCATTGAATTCAACACAAGTGCTTGGATATCACAAACAAAAACAGTCCTGTTTAAAATTAAGCCTTGGGAGAGAAATGATCATTTTTGTGGGAAACCTGCACTCAGCATTCAAAAATACGAGCTCGTTGCTGCCGGTGAATGATTTGTGCAAGAATCTAAAGCTCACAGAAATGATCCCCCCCATCTCCACAATATGACCTAAGATTCTGATGCTCCTGCTGTGCCCCTGACGGACAGGATGAGGACTGGAATGGACTCACACCCTAGCTGGCAGAGCAGCAGGGAGCAGCCAGGCCTTCTGTAGGGCATGGTACACATCCATCCATCCACCATAACTGCAAATCCACTGCAGAGTCTATCCCAGGAAACACTGGGCCCAAGGCAGGGCACTCCAGTCCCTCTCCAGATACCCAGTTTAGAAGCTGCATCAATGTCAAACTCCTGTAAGAATTTGCACAATTTTCCTGACCAATCAGATTATCTCTCTTTCAGTCTCTGTCTGAATGTCATGTCCTAAAGTGTCATATCTATATTTTGTTTATATGTCTTAATATTTACATTCTATTTATGACTTATTTTTCATTGCACTACGACCTACGAGTGCGATATTTCAGCTTTGGGTCCCAGCATCATATATATATAGCTGACAGGACAAGATACCCTGACTTTGATTTGACTTTGGAAACCAGAGTACTTGAAGAAATCCCATATAAATATTCTGAGAGCATGCAAACTCATCACACACAAAGCTGGGGACACGAATCGAACCTGCAACCCTGGAGGCTACAGCGCCACCCACTGAGTCACCCGCACGATACAGTTCAAAAATAAAATCCAACTTAAAGCTCTTATTTTGACAAGAAAAAATTAAATGAGCTCAGAAATACAGAAATTTCAGCACACTTATGAAATTAGCACGGGTGAAACGCTAAACGGCTATCGGGCTTGCCTGCAGTCCTGCCGCGGGTTGGCCACGTAGCCCGGGTAAGCGCCCTCGGTGATGTCACGGCACATGCGGCTGTCGCGGTCGGAGGGCAGCAGCGTTCCTGCCTTCACCAGCAGCCCCAGACAGTGGTCGAAGGTGTTTCTCTCCTCAGGACCATCCTCAGTGAAGAAGCAGTGACCCAGGGTGTTGTAGCCCACCACGTCCTGCACCTGCGGCCGACACAGAGCCAGCACGGCTGCGAGTCAGCGGGGGAGGGGCACAGATGGCCGGGGGTGGGCACACGCTCATTATAGCGAAGGAAATCGGCCAAGCGGGGGGGAATTAATCCGTTTAGTCAGATCAGCGCGGTCGGCATGCGAGCAGCCTGGGCCACACTGGTGGCCAATCTGAGGCGGGCCATGATGAACACCCAAATGAGCAAACAAAGGGGAGTTACTGCCGTCTCACAGGATTCTCAGTGGCTTTAACTGCTGCTTGCCTCCTAGATGAATGATTGTATCAGAAGCAGCGAAGTTCATATCCTGTCTACGGAAAACGACTTGATGTGCTTAGCGTGAGGATCCAGTCCACGGATTTACCCTCGCGCTTGTGCGTTCTGTTTGCCTCTGAAAGAAATGAAAATTATTTTACTTATGAAATCGACCATCGATCTGCTGGTACCCCCCCGGCCATTTTACCGTGAATGTTTTTGTATGACGTAACCAGTCTGCATGAGTCTCCTTTACGGCCCCCGTCATCGTGACAACCTCATTGCCAGAGCACCCCAGGTGGGTTCCTGGTGGGTGGGGTCTATAACCAGTCTCCATGACCAGTGCCATGAAATCTCACCCATAAGATGAGAGCAAAGATGATAATCGGTGCTGGGATGATAGACGACGGCCCCCGGTTTGAGGCAGCAAGCATACGCACCATTAATAGTTTGCCTGACTGATCTTTTCACTCACTCAGGCAAACTGGTACTTCAGCCCTCCTGACACGACGGAAAGTGGCTGCACAGATCATGTGAAACGCTTCACGGGACATACGTTACTTTACTTTAAGCAGCCAGTCAGCAATGTACTGGGGGCACGTGAGACTGGCGGAGGGGTGGAGGGGGGGGTGCGAGCACACCTATATATTTCATTACCGAGAGTCTCTGTGACCGCACAGGGCCGCCCAGAACACTCCCAGCGTGTTTCATTCTGGAAGGTGCACCTCGCTTCCTGAAGGCACATGCTTATTGTACAGTGAGGGTGGATAGGGAGAATGCTCGGATAGGCTGGGCCCAGAACGGCAAGGCAGTCACACCCACTCACTGAGGGGGTCATGAGTCACCATAACTAAGGGCATTTCTGTGAGATTGTGACACCCCACCCCCCGCCCCCACGACGTGGCACACTCACCAGCAGCCCATTGGTGCCGTGCACGGTGACGCAGCGGGAGAAGGTGTGGTGGATGGACAGGTCGCGCACATAAGTGGGCGGGTCATAGCCGCCACGCTGGTCCACGTCGCCATTCATGTGAAAGTGCACGGGGTAGTGCCCCATCGACTGCTGGCCCATGTGCTGGAGCTCCACACCCTCCACGTGCACTGCCCGGAATCCACGCTCCACCTGCACGGACACGGCCGAAGCACGTCACCACGCTGCCCCCTGGTGGCACACCAAGAGCCCCACACCTCTTATTGCTGAAGACAGGCATTAATAATTAATGGAACCGCTGGAAACAACTGGATCAGAACCTGCCACCGGAGAATCTGAAGAGTCTTTTACAACAGATACTTGGCTGCTAACAGACAGTCCTGTTTTCCAATTAGCCTTAAGAGGTCTTTAACTGATCCAGGCCTAGTAAATCTCTCTGATTCTATGTTGGCTAATTAAACATGGCAACAAACACATGCACAGGGATCACATCATGGTACTGGTGCAGACACCCAGCCCGCTAACTCTGTCCCGGGGCCACTGGGCCCTGCAGCCTTTCGGGAAAGTCACCAAGGGCATTTGACCATCCGAAAGCCTCCCTGTCCAATTTAAGACTGTCTTAGTGTATATCATTATTTATCATCCATACCGATGTTTTGCCAGCATCCACACATGGCATGTTTTAAATCACTCAGGAATGAGGCATGTTTCCAGTCACATTGCACCCCACCCCATCTGACTCCATTTCAAAGCATAATTACTGAGAGATGCATAAACAGCACTCTACCGCATCACGCAATTAACACCTACACATCGGTCGCTCTCTTCTGAAGCCAGATGCGGCGGCCGGTCCTGACCCACTCAGAGCCCCCGGGCCCGGCCGGCGTGTCCTACCTTCAGGTGCCCACCGAAGGTGTCAAAGCTGAAGAACTTGCAGGCCTCGCTAGCATAGCACTGGGGCTCCACCTCCCCCCGGATCTGGACGTTCCTGCTCAGAAGCCCCACCTCCGCCCTCATGTCCACCCCGTCCACCGTCTCGCCCATGTGCAGGTGAGCTGCCTTCCCTGCAAGACATCACAAACATGGAGGTAACCAATGGGTGGTGAGGTAAACCAGCTAGACCATGAAAATGTCACCCGCTGTAGGGCTCTTTTGACATGATTTCTCATACCCAGTCACTGATGTCCCTGATTCACATTCAGCATGTACTGCAGGTCAGATTTATTCAGTGGCTAAAATCCAAATTACACACATAGTGCATACCAGATATTCGGTGATTAATGTCGTGTTATGCATATAGGCAAGGATGCACATAACCAGTAATTTGCAATTAATTACGAATTAGCATATAAAGGTTAAAATGCACTATGATTTCTTACCATAGCAGCGCTTCATAAAATACCTACGCGCCTGCGCTGTTACAGTAACCGATTGCCGCACGTATCGCTTTTAAAGGTGAATACGTACTTGCGTGCCAATTATGTGAAATAAACATGCAGTAACTTCAGATGATTTCATCAAAACACAGATAACTCGGAGGAGGTTCCCACTCTCGGCGTCGATCCGAAACTAAGCGGCCACGCGCGCTCCCGGCTGCGCGTTCGCGGCAGATGTTACCGGTTTCGCTCCGGTAACCGGGTCCCTGCCCCGGCCGCCCGCTCGGAATAAATGAGGAACTTTGAAGATCGATGATTAAAAACAATGGCGCCCGCCTCGGGATGGGCAGCTTTTGTCAGCCGGTCCTAGGGGCCGCAGAGGCACCTCCATCCTGCACTGATCCGTCTTACAGATTCACTTCACGTTAATTACAAATAATTCAAGAAATGCGACGCTTAGGATCAAGCTTAATTTACATACTTCAATTATTCATGGATAGGGCTGCCGTATGGCTGATGAATGGATGGATGCTTTGCCTAAAACGGAAACAGAGGCTGTTTTTCTTATTTTTCCTGTGGTTTTCTGATGGTTTTTATCATTTATCAGTAGACAGGTGCCCGAGTTAAACCCGTCCTCGATGCAAGCCCCGAAGCTGTTTTTACCGCTCTACCCGTGGGGACTGAATCCTTCAGCCGGATGCACGTTGGTGGATGGCTTGTGGAGAGGCTGGGATTTGAACAGTTTTTTGTTCTTTAAGTATAACATTTTTTGCCATTGCTTTTAAATCTCAGATTAAAAATTAATTTTACTGTGAATTTAAGATTACAAAGAATTAAAACATCGAGGCACGTGTGAAAATACGAGGTCGATTGAATCTGATGTTTGCTTTCTTATCCCTTCCACAGGTGTTCCGCAGCTTTGGTGTAAGGGACCGGTCCTGCACGTTCACCCTGCTATCCCACAGGAGAGCCTGCCCTGGTACCCGGCAGAAGAACCACCTAACCTAGATGGAAAAGATAATATTATCTGAGTATAAAACAGCTAAGAATGGCGAGGAGAGTGTAATTTTGGTAAAAGTGTAAGTGAAGAATGGCAAATCTGTGCTTTGGAAATCAGATCAGCCATGTCATTGTGTGTGTGTGAGTGTGTGGATTAGGTTTAAATTACATTGTGGGGACCACTTGTCCTCCACAATGTAATAAAAACCTATTTTTTGATGCTGTGGGGACCATTTTTCAGGTCCCCACAAAGATCTGTGACTGCAATCAAAAAAGTAAAAATGCCCAAAGTCTTTTGTTTGGTTACTTATGGTTAAGGTTAGGGCTGGGTAGGGGTTACGGTTATCATTATTGGGATTAGGGTTTTGCCCGTAAAAATGAATGGAGATTCTCCATAAAGATATGAATATCAGTGTGTGTGTCTGTGTGTGTGTGTGTATTTGTCTTATTTAGCATGGAAAAAGCATGAAGGTTAAACACAGATTTGTGTTTCAGACTGATCTATATGTTCAGTATATAAACACACTCAATATGCCATACTTATGATCCCATCCGAAATAAATCGCAGTACACAGTCCTACCGCTTTATACACAAACGGCAGAAAGTATAGCCTTCTTCAGAGGCATATCAGGCTGAGGACAGCCCTCATGCACAAGCCTGTACGATAAGCTGGGCCGATTCCCCTCATCACTAGGTCTCTGATTCGCCATCAATAAATGTGCACATTTCTCAGGAAGCTAATTACCGCAGCAGCAATGCGACGCGATCGCTTCTGACAGGCCGTTCCTCAGGGGAGACTGGCAGCCAAAGTCATCATCCTCCATTTAAATGATGACGTCCCCTGGGGCAGGAATCTTCTGAAGCATGATAATATTAAAAATCTAAATTGGTCTCCATGGTCCATGGGACCATCCAGCAGCATTTGTGGGACCTCATCCATGTCCTACACGAGACCAGTCTCGACGAGCAGTGGATGGATGGCTTTCTGCCCTGCCCCACACAAATGCCCCCCCCCCTCCCCAGTATATCCTGTACTGCCTCTGTGTGAGATCTGGCCCACAGAAACGTAAAGCACTAGTGAGATGGTGTCCAAGACTCATTTGGAGCGTGCTGGGGCAGGAAAGCTGCTCTCGACTGCTTTCTCGCCCCGATAACCCCCCAGCCAAGGATTCTGCTCCCACGGCATTTCACCCCATCTTCACAGCTTCTGCTGGTGTCTCTTGGCATCCCGGTGCAGGTGAGGTCCATACACTGCCAGAAAAAAAGAGTACCAATCTGTGTCTTTGTTTGTCACTAGGGCTGTACTCTCAAGGCTCTGTCAATTGTACCCTAGCTGTAGGTAAATGTACCTTTTAAGATAGAGATGGACTCTGAGGAACATTTTTGTACCATTGTGGGTACATTAATGTTATTTGTGCCTTGGGGATGTCCCTCAGAGTCCATTTATGTACCATAAATTAGACTAAAAGGTACATTTACCTACAGCTAAAGTACAATTGGCAGACCCTTAAGAGTACAGCCACAGTGACAAGCAAAGGTACAGATTGGTACTCTATTTCCCACCTCGCCCCTCCAAAAGAGTGTTCCTCATTGCAAACCAGGAGAGACATCGGCACTGCTGAGGGACTGGGAGCCATAGATTAAATTCGGGTCTGAAGAATTAAAAGCACAGTCGTCCGCCCCTGAAATGGTAAACCCTCTGTCAAGTGTAAACCTGCTGCATGCGATTACCGCTGACGTTAAGGCCAACTGGGAACAGGTGGAAACGGAGAGTACGGGTCCTCAGGGGAGACGTGTCATTTCAGACAGGGTCCCGGCCACGGTTGTCACCCTCTAAAACTGTAACCGTAGGAATTTTAAAGTTTATCAGAGGCAGTGGTTCTCCAAGAAATCCCTTGGGAGATCTTCGAGGAGACGCCAAGGAGTGCGGAATAGCTGCATTTTGTTTATCCGCTGATAAAACGCAGTCTGACTCAGATCCCCGATAAGCCCAGGAAAGGGATTTTTCAGACTTTAGAAGACATTTCATGGATTGACACACATGATACCAATCAGCCTCGAGCAGCCATACCATGTTTTAATTATGAGCCGTTAAGGTGTCACGCTCCGATAGTTCAGCATTCTGTATTACAATATCACAAAATCCCCGTCTCTCTCCCCAGTTTATTATTTTGCAGACATAAAAAATAAAGCCAATAGACTAAATCATCAAGGCATGAATTATTTAAAATAGGTACACTCATATTTACTTTTCACCAGAACATCTTATTTCATTCACTGCAGGGTTCCCTCCAACTGCCAGCCAGTGAATTTTTAAAACCCTTTGTGGTTACGCCGCCCCCTGCTGTCACGGTGGAGTCTTATTCTGCCCATGAGTCCTATAATTAACTCTATCCCCCACTGTGGGAAATTGTTTTCATTGTATATATCGGATGCCCCCTCCCACCTGTACCTACTACTGGGATGATAAGGATGGAATACATGCTTATTAACCTGCATCTGCCAGCAGGGGGCGTGAGCCATGTACTGTAGGGCCTTCAGGAACCACGCGGGCAGATGATCAAGCAGTGGACCGACAGTTAGCCACTTCAATGGGAAGAGTGTAACAGTCAGCAGGCACCTGGCTAATCTGATTTGCTGAGATGAAAAAAAAATCCATACTTCTTTGTACCTGAAGTGCCTAGGAACTCAATGGAGGCTTTTATACAGGCGTAGTTGTTTTCGCAAGATACAGAATAGCAGCAACATTGCATCAACATCCCATAACATCAAAAGGCAGAGATAATGGGCAACTGACCGTTTATGCTAAGTCTCATATATGACTACACAATCTAATTATACAGGTAAATGCAAGCTTCATTGGACAGGACAATGATGTTTCTCCCTTCTGCTTCAGCCACTTTCCCTTCAGAAGAAAGGGAGAGACTCATCTGCTTTTTGGAGATGGAGAGATGATGCTTACAACTTTAAAATAATCTAAATCCCACAATTCTAATTATGAATAAGTATACAATAATGAACAAATAAATTACCAGTTACCCTTTCCCGCAGATCAGTCAAACTGCCCTCGGCCATTTCTCAAAGTGTCACAGGCTGTCTTGGGGTGGGGGTGCAGACCAGGACATGCCACATCTGACGGGCTTATTGTCAGCTGACCTGATGGAGACCCACCTGGAGGAGGATCTCTGCCCAGTCTGGCCAGCATCGAGCAGGACAGAGCGCGACAGAAAAAGGTAATATATCTGCCAGGTTGTCGATGTAGAATTCAGACTTCCTCAGTCAAACTGAGCTGAACTTTGCCGCTTCCCAGTACGCCAGGCGGTTTCATAGGCACATGGAGGCTTTTATCGTTATGCAACAGTTGCAGAAGTATTACTTTCTGTGTGGATGCAGCCAGGCAGAATGTACCGCCTCTTGGCAAATTCGAGAGTCCTCACCTGCCCGCTGTGGTGCGGCCTACAGTTACACAAGCCAGCCCCCCCCCACCCCGTTAGCTGAGGCTGGCTCCCGAATGAATCCCGCAGAGCCTCTGGGTTCGAATAACACGCGGTGACCTGTAAACCGAGTTCAGCTGCGTATCATGGACTAACCTAGTTTCCAAGCCCCGTGAGGGTTCTGGAGACCAAGCGAACTCCGAGGAACACCAGCTTCCAGAACTGCACTCCAAAAAGGGAGCGATACCACAGAACATCGAGAGAAAGAAAAATACTTGACATGGGAATTACAACCAAATAATTTCCATCAAAAACACAAGGGGGGAAAATTCCTTTCTTGGCGTTTCTGGTGGTGTGTATTTAGTTCAGACCCATTCACAAAAGGCTTCCGAACATCAGACTTTCCCAGAATGTGATTCCTGTACCAGTGTGGGGGGGGGGGGAGTGAAACTCACTACCAGACAGAGACGTACAGAAGTGACCTTGAAAAACACACCATCACTCTCCCTTGAGAGGTCAGGAGAATCCCTCTGGCCCGAGACAGTAACCTTCATGTTTATCAAGCCTTTTTTAAATTTATCTTGGGAAGCATTGGGAGGTTCCAGCCGGAAGCCCAATACAAAATACAATAATGAAATACAATATTTGTATGAACTACAGTCTATCAGTTCTCACATTCCATCTTTGCTTAGCATCAAAATTGATTTATTCATCATATTCATGTTCTTCTTCGATTACACTGAATATCCAGACAGGCAGGCAGGGTGACACGCCCCTTATGAGAAAGTTAAGGATCTGAAAAAAATAATGTAACTGCTGCTGAATGCTGATGGGCCCAAAGATGGAAAACGATTCCCAGACTTCGAAAGACACTATAAAGAGGCATAATAAATGTAGTGAAGTATAATATCTTGTTTTTATATCAAGATATTTAATGGTGGCAGTATTATTCCCTCGTTGTATACTGACATGCAGTCTTCGAAACGTTAAGAAACGACCGTTGAACAATCAGTAGCATTTGCTGACCTTGGACCTTGACCTGGTTAGGGGCACAGGCGGGACAGAGGAGGACTTGAAACTCCTCGGCCTGGTGCATGGAGTAGTCCGTGCTGGCCACCACCACCGTATCCCCAGGTCTCCAGCTGCTACCGTCATCCGCCAGCTCCAGGATGCTGGTGTTGGAGTGCATGTCGATGGTGATGGTAGCCTGCGGCCTCACTGCGAGTACACACACACACACACACACACGCACGCACGCACACATAGGACAGTGCCGGTGAGTGGGTGGGGGCGTCCGTGACCCCGTCCCATTCCCGCTTTATCTCGCTCTGACGACAGTGCGCTTGTTTACATTTGCCAACTCGGATGTAAAACCATAAAATTGCCCCATCTAATCAAGAAAAGAATGCACATCAACAGCAAAAATAAACAAGACTTTAAATACGCAGTAATAACCGGCGCTTTCAAATACGCTGCTGCCGTCTGACGATAATGCCTGTATCAATTATGAGGCATGTAATGGACTGTAATGAGAGTCCAAAACTTTCCGAGAAGGGCAAGCAATGGGGCAACCTAGCCTATCTAGGGCTCATGAGAAATTAGGTCACCTTGTGGGTGGTGAGGGACTACAATACATTAAAAATATAGAGTCCGGACAGTAAAGGTCACAGTCAGCATCACTAAAAACAAGAGCTGGGAAATAAACATGCGTGTGGTTAATGTGAACCTCGAAACTCCTGACAGATCTGATTAACGGCGCTGCAAATCTCAGCTTGGAGGAAAAAAAAACAAGCTCTGTCTGTCCTTGGCTTCCGCAACAGTGTGTTACCTGATCTTATCGCCTCCCTGAAACCCAATAAAAACTTATCTGTCAAAAGCAACAAATGTACATTTCAGCTGTGTACAGAATTTCCCTCTTCCTGGTGCCACCGAGCTGAACTAAGTGAGGTCACCTTGTAGGTAAGGGGAAAATACTGGGGTATGTACCACCAGAGGTGGAAAGATCAGGTCCAGAAAGTACAATTCCAGACCATGGCTTTGTTTCAACCAACCAGTTGAATATAAAGAGTCACAGTCACAGAGTATTCAAATGGTTGGTTGAAACAAAAACTTGGTCTGGAAATTTATTTTCTGGATCTGAACATTCCACCTCTGCCTGCTTTTGCGCCATCAATCACATTGGCTGTTATCTCAACTGCAGACGAATGGGTAAAAGTACCGTTCTTCCAGAGGGGGGCGATAAGTGACACAGGCTGGGTGCTCACTTGGCATACATACCGAGTTTCCCACAGAGAAAGCGCACTCTGTAGTCCTGACACATCCCATCTGTCTGATCTTTATTGAGACACACAAATCCGTAGCTCCTGTCAATCTTGTAGAAGATTTCTCCAGTCAGGTTGGAAGGCACCCCATCCCGGGTCTCCACCTTTAGCGAAGGAATTCAAAGCATCACGTCAGAAAGCTTCCTCAGGACAGTGGAGGGTCCGTCCCGTCCTGTGTTACCCACTGCAGCCAGTATGCCTGATCTTCACCGTGGACCTCGGCATGAACCGCACGTGTGTGGGCAATGTGCTGCACGTGTTTTAACTTTTGTTTGGTTCACAAAACAGCATGTACCTATTCTCCACGTGAGAGCATATGAGAAAGAATTCCTAAGGGACTCATGTCACTGTCTGCAAAGGACCACTCACATGACGGAAGGTCAATTGAATTTTATATTCAAGGACATTTTGACCCAGACTTCGATATTCATCTAATGTAATGTGATTGGACAAAGTGTCCTGAGGCGGTACACGTCCTTGCAGAATAATCTCAACACTGCTGAGCAGTATGGTGAGCTTTTACAGAAAGGCTGGAGCATGATGTTGGCCTCATTGGTCGATGCCCACCTCGATGTCCAGGGGACTGTTGCAGGTCCTATCAGGAAAAGCCTTGTGGAGGTCAGCCAGCTTCTCCCAGTCCCCAGTCCCCCGCTCGTCGTCCCGGTTGAACCAATCCGTCCACTCGGCCTCTGGAGGAGACGCACGGCATGAGCGCCATTTTACCCTCCAAACACAAGACACTACTGAGATGTACACTACAAGCTTTACTTCCTCTCGATTTGACCCCTCTTTGTCTAATTGCAAACAATGATTGAAGGGCTTTCTCCCAAACCCTCGCCCGAGACGGCAATCACAGAGCGGAGTGAAATTACACCGCCTGCCTGGGTTTCATCAAATGCAAACACAGCCACACAGCACTCAAGATACCGCCCCTCCCCAGCATCATAAATGACCGTGATAACCTTCAGGAGGGAAGAAAGTACAGAAGAACAGACCATGGTTATGGGTGGAAATCAAAAGCCTGTAACCATAAGATGACAATTGTTCCTTAGACAGATATTGTATTATTCTTGAACGCCCCCTGTCAGTGGCACTGTGAAAAGGTTTGAAATGATAAACATTAAGGGCCTATATCTCTGTGGTTTCCAAACCTGTGGTCGGGGTTACCTTGCATCCACTGACTGGTGGCAGTGATGGTGAAGTGGTCACCGTACACCGACTGGAAGACACGTGAACTTTGAGCTTGGGAAGAAGCCTTGGTTCCTGTTAATTTCAGCACACCAGTAAGTCAGAGAGGGGATTTCTTACATGTCATTATTGTCTATAGTTGATTTTACCTCTTCATGACAAAGCTTAAGCCCCCTGCTCCTTGTTCAACAGCAGTTAGCCTATAAACCCTCGCTATGATTTGCATCACCTGGGCAAAAACTATCCAGTGACCTGAAATGAAGACTGGACTCCCTCAGTACTGTGTCTCTTCGGAGAATCCTCAGGTACCGCCGGTTTGACTTTGTGTCGAACGGGCGGTTCATTGGGGAGTCTCCAATGAGGCACATTACTTACATTGTGAGGGAGCGTCACTTACAGCACTACGGCCATGTGGAGCGATTCCCCGAGGGTGATCCAGCTCGCAGGATCCTCATTGCCAAGGACCCGAGCAGTTGGACCAGCCCAAGGGGACGCTCACGTAACACCTGGCTCCAGCAGACATACTGCCATTTCTGGAAGGTGGGACTGGTCTGCGTTTTGGCCTGGGGGGGGGGGGGGGTTGCCGACAGGGATCCTGGGGGGTAACAATGTGTGGTAGGCGCAGCAACGCGCTATACCAGCGTATGCTCCTCAACGTGATCTGACCTGACCTGGTAAAAACTCAACTCTCCAGTCACCCCGCTGTCTACTTCCCTAAAAGCCCTCCTTCTCCTAACATGGACCGGTTCAGGAACCTATGGTCACACTAGTGGCACCTTTAACCATCATGCCGTTCTTTGCGGGCCGGGAAAAGCATACAGGTCTTCACCTTGGTAGATGGCGTGATCTTCCATGGAAGATGATGAGTCTCCTTTGACCGTAATGAAGGTCCAGGGGTGTCTGTTTAGGGAAAAAAGGGTGAGAGAAGAGGTGCGAAAGTTTCTCCTACAGAAACAGTTCTGCTTGATATCCTCACTCTGACTGACATTTGTAGCAAATGTTACTGGCAAAAGGACCCAGATGTTTGCCATCACACTCTGGTCTATCTGGGCCTTCCTGTGAAGACAAGTGAGGCTCTGATACCAAAAGAAGCCAACCAGAAAAGATCTACCATTTTCTGTTTCTTATAGGATTAACTATGCACGAGTCAGTTCACTTTCCTAAGTTTATGGAAGCATAAGTAAGTTTATGGAAGCATGGATAATTTCAGAATAAAGATATCGCTAAGGCTGAAGCCACAATCACCAATCGTCTGCCAGATCTGTTTACATTTCATGCCTGACTCTGATTACATTAAATCACGCTAAAAACACCAAAGTGATCGTTTGTTCACATGCAGCCTAACCGTACAAACAAATTATGTGCGTGAACTTGTGCATTTTACACCCATAATGCAGCGAGGGACCTATTACCCAGCCAGAAAATGGAATTCCAGGCATGAGTGCTATTTATGATTTCAAAACCTTGCATGTTACGATGTCGCTGGCAGACCATAAGCCATACCCTTCTCTCTGTCTGAATTACTTGGCAGCAGTGCTGGAACAGAAGGCAGCACTGCGCTTGATGACCCCCTCCATGACATTTCTTTGGGGTGTGAAGTATTCATGCAGAAGTATTTAAAAACGATATTTTTAAAAGTTTTGCTCCAAAACACTAGGCCGTCTCTCCGATAGATTCCACCACCGCAGTTACTGCCTCAGCTTTCCTCCACATCCCTTAATAATCCTGTTCTTCCTGGGGGTAGTTTTATTAGTTTCCTACCACACCCAGGATTAAGCCAAACAAACAGCTCCGGACGTTAGCGCCCTCAAACACTGTGGCAGCAGGAATTCCAAAGGTAATTATGCCACATTCCATTCCCAGTGCATAATTCCCTGGCTCTTGTCAGTCGTTCGAAATAAGTGCGAATATGTGTTACTCCGCCTGGGAAGGTCTTACAGGCATCTCCCTTGAAGGAGCTGCAAACTGTTCCGGTCAACATTATTGTTCCGTTCCATCTTCTCACACCCTAAATTCTGGAATTTGGAGTCGCTGTAGGCCGTCTCCACACGCACTGAAACGAAACCCAACGCTCTGCAAGAAGACACAGGCAGCCCAAAAAAGGAAGCCCGCAGCATGCAATTCATTACGCAGACAGTAGGGGGTGGCCCGCTCAAGCCCGAGGCTGTGTCCCACAGAAGCCAAATCGTGACAGCTTTGCCCCGACCCGGCCTTGATTGCCGTTCTTGGCAAAAACCGAGGCTCTGCTAAGCAGGCTGCGGAGGAACCGTACCGAAAGCCCAGTCGGTGGAAGTGCTGGCTGCCCAGCTTCGTCAGGGCCTTCTTCGCCAAGTCCTCCAGGTTGTTGGATCCCTCATCGTTCACCACCACAGCCATAATCATGCCGTCGCCCACCGCCTCCACATACTCAGCCAAACGCCGGCTCTCCTCTTTACTCCTATATGTGTCAAACCTGAAAAAAAATATTCAAGCAGCTGAACTTATCAAATCAAGCTAATGGAAAATTACAGCCTCAAAACTGACAAATCTGTGGGCAGGACTCAGACGAAACATTTCTATAAATACTTTTAAATTTTTCTACCTAGACCTTAAAGTCATGAATTTAACCTTTCCAGAGTGTCCTTCAGAAATTGTACATTATTCCTCAGAGAAACCACCAGAACTCAGGAGGACTGTTTTTCTGACTCCAACTCACCATGGTCAGACGTCTTCCTCTAACTCTACTGTCATAAGATCAAGGAGGTTCCGCAGTGATCTAACAGAAAGATGGTCCCTGGAGCATGTCTCCTCTTTAGTAAGTCTACAGAAGACTTCCACTTCTCAATGAATTTCCTTCTCCATGATTGTCCAGTGAAGAATAATCGTTCTGTTTCACAAACCTGTCGAAGTGGAGCACGTCCCCCGTCGTGGGATCGATGACGTGGACGATGACGCCCCTGTGGCCCCACCCTCTCTCGAAATAATAGTTGGTCTCATTCGTCTCTCCTGGGTGCAGCGTTCGGTTCAGGAATGTCCAAGCCAGCTTCTTCTCCCCGTGGATCTCGAGAGTTCCTCCTGTACCCACCCCGATGTACTTCCGGCCAAAGTAGCTGTGAGCTGAGTCAGTGTCATCAGATCTGTCAAATCCAGAAAGAACGAATCCAGAGAGATGTAAGACACCGACACTCAGAATTAAGCCACTGAACTGGACATCAATCATTCCCAGCCATCTACATACCTTCCAAACAGGACGATATGGAGGTTGCCTTTGTATGGGCAATCCGGGCCCCCAATGTGAAGCTCCCCCTTCTTCCCAATTAGTATGTGTTTCGTCCGTAGAACTATGGGTTGGTTGGTGTCAGCAATCACAAGCTTTCCTACAAGAAAACAATAAAACTAATATGGAGACACTGGGACTTGTACTGTTTGTGTTTGGGCCCATAAATTTCAAATTGGCAATACAATAAGATAAAACTATTTGTCCTCGGGGAGAAATTTTTGTTAGTCATAAATCCCAGCGAAATAGTCCATCCCAAAATCGACATATACACTAACAAATAAAAACATTAAGTGTCACAAACATAGTAACTTTAGTGGTGGTGGATGAGTCACAGAGAGTTAGTGTCCATGAGCTCGTTCGGGTCGGGACATGGAGACCAGATGAGTACTAGCAGGCAGACAGGAGCTGAGCCTGTTGCAGAAGGTGTTCCTCAACTGAGCCAGATCTCTATTGTGAGGATTGGTCAAATTACTCAGAATGGAGTGTAGTTTGGCATAATTCTACCCTGCACCACAGCTTCAGATGAGTTCAGGCTCTGTCCTGTAAACCAGCCAGCCGTCCTCAAATATCTGCTCCACCAACCAGCCTTCCTTCACCTTGATAACACCCCCCACCAGCAAACAGCAGTAAAATAAGGCATTCCCTGTTGGCCCCACTAAGGTGGAGAGGCTGTGCACCTTGTTCAGAAGGTAGCTCATGTTCCTGATAATCTCTGCAGGCAGGTAAGGCTTGCAGTTCCCCTCTCTCTCTCTCTCTCTCTCTCTCTTTAACTCACCCTTGTTTGCCTCATTACCTAACCACCAACTCCAGTGTGATACCCCTCAA
>JAAGVU020000008.1:6486426-6509312 GCA_011763525.2 Mormyrus iriodes | reverse complement strand
ATATTTAGATATGCTTGCATATAAAATCCGCGATACAGTGAAGCCACGAATGTCGAAGCACGATATAGCGAGGGATCACTGTATATACTTATATATTATATATATAAATGATAACAGTCTCAAGTGATATCAGTTCTGTGAGATCACCATGGCTTCTTGTGTTGCTGAACATTACTAATTCAGTTGACCAGTTAGATTATACTTTGAAATGTAAGCTAATCCGTGACTGACTTAATGTCCAGACCTCATTACAGCATGACCTCCAAAGGCTCCCCACTACCCTGTAACGCGATGCGGACGTCTTCCTGTTACTGGCCGACTTCCATGCTCTGCCGTGATGTTCACGCTACACGCTAACGGACCCCCACTCTGTGCTTCCTCCAGGGCTGTAGGTTCGACTTCTGCCTCTTACATCATAGCAGGGAAAACCTGCTCCTGCCCTCAGCTCTGTATGTGGGCTTTGCAGATTCCCCCTGTCTCTGCACCCATTTCCTCCAGTTGCGCTAATGCTGTTATGGTGTCCATAAGTTATTCACTGTGCATGTGAGTGTTTGGTATGTGTCTCTCCCTGCCTCATGCCCTGTGCATTCTGGGATAAGCTCCAGGCCAGCCCTGACACAGTACCAGATAAGCAGTTTGGAAGATTGATGGAAAAACAGGATTACTTGCCTAGTGCCAAAAATCCCTCCTACCTACTACATATAGGAGCAGAGGCGAAACACCCACCTTCTAACCGCTTATCCTGGTCAGGACCACATGGAGCCCGGAGCCAATTCCACACAGCCTACAAGGCCGGGGTACATCCTGGGCGGGATGCCAGTCCATCGCAGGCCACACACAACAGGAAATGCAGAGAAGGAAGTTAACCTAACTGCATGTCTTTGGCCCACCGGAGGAGAGCTACTGGCTGCCTGGAAAACATGCAAACGCCACACTCACAGAGTGGAGATGGGATCCAAGCCCCAATCCTGGAGGTGCGAGGTCACAGCCCTACCCACCGAGCCACTGTGTGGGGAAACATGTCGATTTTATTGCGTGTCATTTCACACTGCAATTAGGGGTTTAGTAGGATTTCTGGGAAGATTATGTATTAAATACCAAGTGCAAGTAGAAAACTTGCATAAACCAAACAGTTCTGCTTCTCCAGAACTGCAAGGCAGGCTTGAGGACGGTAAAAAATACACAATATCCCAAAATTCATAATAATAAAAAAATACAATACATAAATGCCATGTGTTAAAATACAATGTACAATACTGCTGATAAATGCCAAATGTACATAGTATGTGCCTCAGAACCTCAAAGCATTTTTAAGTTTGACTGGGATTTTATTCGATGTTACAATAGACACAAACTGTGCTGTGCCGGCGGCTCCTCCCTGATCTCGGACAAACAGACCACTTTAAACCTCACGTTCAATCTATCAGATGGCATCTGCTGCTTGATGGGGCAGACTGTACGGTGGGAAGGGGCGTGACGCACTGCCTGAATGGCCATCCGTCCGCAAACAGCAAGGGGGGGGGCACTTAAGCAACACACCGGTGGCCTGATGCCCTGGGGGTCTGTGATTCGAGGACGTACCTCCCACAACGGAAACTTCTTGGCTAGCTGATTTCCCGAGATCCGGCCCCCGGGTTCACACACAGGTACACAGGAAGGCCGCGAGAACACCAAGTGGTCCGAGAGGCAGTGATTCAGCTCTGCTGGCACCGGTTCCGGTTGGCGTTACAATGGAGGGCAGCTGCCAAACTAGCTCCTTGCTCCCCTAAAGCCAGACTTTGAGGGTCGTGCGTTTATTGGCCTGTAAAAACAGCAGGAGTAATCTAGAGGAAAACATCGGGGAGAAGGCTGGTCCGTGTTAAAAGTCTGGATGCCTGCCTCAGTTTTGGGCCAAGGCACGCGAAGAGGAGGACTTTTTGAATTGCAGTTTAGTGTGTAAATAAGCTTGTCACAAATTCTTTGCAAATGACACTCTTCTGCTGCCACTGGGAACCAATTAAAATGGTCAGTTCCGTTATAAACCAGAATGGCTTCCGCCCTGTATTTCTCTGTGAGATGTTTCTTGGGCTCATTTAAGGAATTTATGAATAGTTTGAGCCACATCTAGCCAATACCCTTCAAAATTGCAGTCCTATGAAAAATGTGAGGTCCTGTAAGTGCTGATGTGGTCTCTAACCTCGATAAACTCGACCTCGGTGAAATACAAATTCCAAAGGTGATGAAACCTGCTGGCACATGTCTCGAGGAATTTCAGATTTGGCCAACGACGTGAGGACAGAGTATTGCATTATAGACTTGTTTGAGTAATGCACACATCTGTAGACAGAAATCCAAACCAAAGGACAGTATGGAATAAGTGACAGAGAATGGGATGGAATGAGGGCCAGAGGTGTTTAAATAGGAATATAATTTCCTTGGCTCAACTGGTGGATAATGGGATATTGCAGAAAATGCCACTGAGGTCCGTTAATTCAGACAGAACCTTATTCTATTCCACTGATTTTACATTCTAATAGATAAAAAAAGTCCTGGGTTCATCCAATAAGATGCTT
This sequence comes from Mormyrus iriodes, assembly GCA_011763525.2. Taxonomy (NCBI): domain Eukaryota; kingdom Metazoa; phylum Chordata; class Actinopteri; order Osteoglossiformes; family Mormyridae; genus Mormyrus; species Mormyrus iriodes. The sequence continues at coordinate 6,506,760 of JAAGVU020000008.1, read as the reverse complement.
AGCTTTAAAGTTCAAGTTACATAGGAGGGCAGTCCAGTAGAGAACGGGTAGATACCAAAGATGAAAAGATGAGGTCATTCCTCCTAGCACCCATTCATTCTAACCCAGAAAGTCTCAGGCAGATTTTACAATCAGGGCGTCAAAGACCCCTGTTAGCCAATTGGACCAGAGTACGTAGGATCACACGACACATGTTCTTAACCAATCATCGGTCCTGAGTGTGGGATCCTCTGTCACAGGGATTGCAGGCAGACCTTTCCGTACTGAAGCATTAACATTTGGGAGCCACTGCACCAGGAGCCATCCAGTCAGTTAGCATGCTATTGAAATTTTTATAAAAAACTATGTCAGTTAAGGAGCAAAGCTGTCCTAAAAAACAAGACTTCAGGAAAACGAGGAGTGCTATGAGTCTCATTCAGCAAGCAATGAAAGGTGGGCACCCAAGGCAGAATAAGCACAGCACCAACCCCCACCCCCCACCCCCCCAGGGTTCACTAAGCAGACATTTACACCCTCGGCGTCATTCTGCAAAACAGTTCTTTTACGGAAGGCCAGGGGCACTCCGGGAAGACAGCTGTGTCAATTAAGTCACACACTGCACCCCCCCCACACCCCCTCCCAACCCTGCTTAAGTTTAAGAATGACAAGAATGCATTGCTGGGGGCCAAACTGACAGCAGTTGGGAAACCTGCAAGTGAGAATTACAAGTCACTTCGTTACCACCATAATTCTGTCGGCAATCAGAAATGGATACAACATTCCAGAGCTTGATATTACACAACCGGTGAAATGATATCTGCCGTGCTTTGTGGTGACAGAAGTGTCTAATTTACCCTGCGTGAAACATATCAGTGGATTTATTTCGCAGATTCATTTGAAATGTTTGTTTACAAATGGATCTCTTTCCAATTCACTGAGGTTCATGTGGGGTGAAGCCAATATGACAGCCACCTTGGTAGAACTGCATGTCAGTCACGCCTAGGCTTTTTCTATTCACTTTCACCCGATGAAGGAGGAGATATACAGTAAAGAACAACTGCTTAATTACAGGTGACAACCAGTCAAGCATAAATGAAGGTACACTCCGACTTCTCCAGACGGCCCTGAAAATCTCCAAACGGACTCTCATTTGCAAGTCTAATGCCTGTTATTAAATGGTTGGTTAGTTTTCCGGTCTTGTCATCTGTTAGGACTGAAGTGCTAAGGAGTTCCATTAATATGCTTCCAATTTTCTAAGTTATACCGAGACATGCTAACGAAAATTTGGAACGGGACCGACATTTTACATGCATGCATACGATGAAACATGCATAACTGCATTATTTTTGTACGTAAAAAAAAAACACTGATCACTATTTTGCCTTTTATGATACATAGGTACATACATAGATACATAAATCATCATCATTGTGTTAAATTAATAAGGTTCAGATTGTGCACAATGGAGAGCTGTGGCGGTATCAGAGAAACAGGGTCAAAGAACAATGACAAGAATGTCCTCCTGATACCAAAAGCGTGATTGTTGTTTGAAGCTTAGCACCAACCCGTATGTATGTAGCTGAACAAACCTCCATCTTTTGAGGCGAACGCTGCCTCTGGAGAAGTGTCACGCAGAGAGACGTACACCAGCTCAGAGTTGTCAGGAATATCAGCTTATGGTGAAACAGTACCGCCCTCTCAAGCGTTTTCCATAAATCAACAGCCTCTTTCCAGGATCCAAAAAAACAACCCCACGGGTTTGTCATTGTATATTTCGGTTCGGCAGCTTTGCGGTCGGAGGAGTTGGGCCAAGCAGTGAGTCAGTGGATAAACCATCATCAAGGTAGACAGCAATTTTAAGCACCGGCATTCAAATCCAGGTGAGGAACACATTTAAAGAGAGACAAAGGAATCAAGCTGATTTCTGCAGCTAGGAAGAAAAAACAGATGTTGAAAACTACAAAATTAACGACGAATCAGCCCCCAGCTTTATCCGTGCATTCAATAAAACTCTCAGCGAGGCCAAAGTAGATACAGAATGGACAAAAGCTCTTACTTTGGCACACTGTCCACCATAATGTGCGAGACACTATCATATCATGTAGTATGTTTTTGGGAAGTTTAGACATTTGATCTCATCATTAGTCCTGTTGACTGTAAAAACTGAGATTTGAATAATTCAATCTACATCTGCTTCTTGATAGAAAAAAAGTGATTCCAAAGTATATTGTGATTGATTTAACTTGATTTTCAAGAACAGTTACTCCATAATGTTCAAAGAAGTCATATTCCAAGCAGGGGGAATTTAATGTACAATCAACAAGGCCCCAGTTTTCCATCAGAGAAACAGCTCTCGGTCAACGTGATTTTTACTCCAATAATGAAAGTGGCACCAGAGTAAAGAGTAATGAAAGAAAGAATTACCAAGATTTTCAAGGTTAATCCTTTAAGAAATGGCTTTCCTTCAACTTTTCCGAGGTAAAGAAATCTTCTTCTTCTCTCCATGTGCCTGTTTTGATAATTCTCAATCTTGCACAGTTCAAAAATAAATCTTTTCACATTTTTAGAGCCGTGCTGCAGTTCTGCATGATGTAAGTCATACTGCTCAATATACAATACATCAGAAATGGGAAAAAAAAAAACATCAGATGCTATTAATGTCATGCAAGGTATCTAGCAGCCATCACAAGATATCGCTACACTCCATGCAGGCATTACAGATTAATGTATCCTATTGTGTCGGGCCTTTCGAAGGACAGAAATGCTCCATGACAACACACGTCAAGTCAGACAGTCGCACGCGCAAAATGTTGCAAGAACTCAACCACTGCGATTTGCTGACACTCTGCAGCATGGACGCATAAATCCTCAAAGTCAGAAATGTGCCACGGCACTCTCTGTTGCTGAAGCTGAAGTGATTGCAGACAAACAAATGGAAAGGGAGAAGTGAATTATCTGACACAACTGCAATTGCCAATCAGGCATCTTTCAAATCAGAATCAGCCTTTTATTGAAAATTCGCTCCACCATATGGTAAAAGTTAGATGGATCTTCACATGGCTAATAAACAGAATTCAATCATTATTTGACTCTTCATTTAAAAACATTACGCTTATTCAAATAATAAAGTGTATTTTTCTGGGAAATTTCTGGCAACCAAGAGTGTATGGGAATTCCTGAGGAATTAAATTAGCTTTGTTCTGACCTAAAAAGTTCATTTTTGTATGCAGGGCTCTATAGCTGGACTAGGAATACAGCATAGTTTCTAATATTTTATGTTTTTGGAAGGCTCGAGGCATCTCAACAATGCAGCGGACGGAGATGAGAGCCAGCTGGGGGTTACATTAGCAGAAACAAATCATCAGCACCTTTCGTATACTGGAACGCTGTGTGCATTATCGCACGCATGACACAAGCACGTCTACAGGGAGAAAAAAAACACTTGAATTTCCTTAAAGTAGACAGTGAAGTAACACCAGAGTCACTTTGACTCAGAGCAAATTTTTTGCATTTTATAGTCAAAATATTTCAAGTGACCAAAAGGCCAACATTAGCATTAGTAAAATGGATTTGTGAATTACACACAGCTCCAAGTAAACGCACTTCCAAATGTCATTCTTCAAGTGTACCTGTTACAGAAGGACCTGTGGTTCAGGCAAGCCACACACACACACACACACACACACACACACACACAAACACACACACACACATACACCTATCACAGTGGGCTGACACTGCTCTTTAGGGACTAAATGGGATTCTTGGCATCTGAACAGGGGCCACAGAGATACCAAGGAGGGTCTCAGTTGGTGGCCACAGAGATTCTGAGGAGAGATAAGTGGAAAAAATAATGAAAAACATGTTGCTCTCCAGTGTGCCTCCAGGCATACAAATACCAACACTGTCTTCTCAATGGACAGTTACCCCTGCAAGACAGCTCTTCTTGGTCAAGTTGCAAATTAAGAAGGTGTAATGGGCTTTTCAACACATGTTCAGAAGGAGTTACAGGGCCCTCAAGCAAGCAATCAAGTCTAGTCAACTTACAGCCACTCAGCTGCTCCAAACATCTCAGCTACAAACTGTCTGCACCTCTATTCCCTGCTGTGACCAAGGGTGTGACTCATTCACAAGACTCCCAGCAAAAGTCCATGGGTCACCATGTGAATCCCTTTGGTTGGGATGGCGAACGGCACCATGTGACATGGGGACTGGATGAGGACCAACGGAGTGGTGTATTCTGGGTAGGACAGGGACGGTGACTAACAAAAGCAAACAGACAATAAAAGAGGCCTTTTGGGTAGATGGGAAGAGCAAACACAAAGACAAACCGAGGCAGGAATTTCAGGTACTGACATCTAAAGCACAGCAAAAACAAATTCAACACACTGATCTGCAGTTCTTTTGGGAAGAAGGTGGGACTGATCCACATGAAGAGCTAGTCACCTGACAGCCACGCCCCCAACCCTCTTCCCAATGACCGCACCTGCCATCAAGGCATAAAATATGATATAAGTCTTCAATAAACATACAGCACCTTCTAATTAACATCTAAAATTCTTGCCTGTTTATTAAATCCTCTGTAGATATGCAGGCACATAGCCAGGTAGTAAAATTACAAACCTGAACCCCACTTGAAATTTGAGTTGTAGCAACCCGTTTGGCAAAATCCACGAAAGAGGACCCCCCCGTAGGCAAAATTTACCAGGAGGGGGATGCCCCCCTGGATGACAACAAATATATATGGTTGACGGACACCACACAAAATGTATTCCAGGGCCTGATATATAGTTGTCTAGCGGGGCATTTTTGTTGGGTCACGGAGACAGACGCCACTATGTCTAACGACACGTTTGATGAGGGAGCTCAGGTCCACGTTCCCCTCCCAAATAGCAGGCATTGCCACTTAGCAGCCGGTTTTAAGCTGGGTACATAGCGAAGCCACCCAGAGGCCTGAACAGAGCCACGCCACCAACCTCTGTTCTGTAGCCACTGCAGTAACACTCCCCACCAGGGGCAATTCAAGCATTTGACCCTTAGGTATCTCAGCTCCCGGAAGAAATACAGGACATCACCCCCTCAAGAGTAAATTTGCCAGGAGGAGGGGGGTCCTCCGCGATAAAGTTTGCCAAGCCGGGGGTACAAAATGTATACAGAAATCTGGGACAAATCATGAAATGGTTTTAGAAAAACTTATTTTCAGGGGGACTGAGAGGAAAAATGGGGCGGGGCAGAAGCCCACTAAATAGGGTCTAGAACCAACTACACTCCCCACTTCTTAAGAATTAAGACATCAGCCTGGATTTCCCTGGTTTTCGATAATATTAAAAAAACACCCAGAAATTATATCTGCAATTCTACTAATTCAGTTTTGCCAAACACTTTAGAACTCACCCAACTCGCTTTTAGGGGTTCCCTCTTTGGTGGTCTTGAATTATGAGGTCCCAGCTAGAAGGTTAGGGCCAAACACAGCTAATGATTCAAACACGAGCCTACAGCAGCACATGACTTATAAACTGACAGCTTCCTGCAAGTCAGCCTTATAAATAAGCCATGAATAAGCCTTGGGATGGCGCAAATCAAATGCTGCCTCCGTAAAAACACTACAAGTTGGAGCAGCAGCACTCAGCTGTCTTGGCCTGCACCACCTGACCCAAATGCCGACCTGACTCCCTAAACACGCCACGTCCCCATGCCTGACCCGAACCGAACAAATTACCATGCTTAAAATGCTTGGCTTGTTTTTAGTTTTGCAGGCTACAGGTTTTTTATGTTCCCCTGCCAGGAATCACGACGTGGCATCTTAAGTTTCGACAGTTTGACAGCAGGGAGATAAAACAGGCCTGCGGTAAAAACAAGGCTGGATCGGTTCAGCACTTTCCAGTCCAGTCCGCTCTACTGTTTGCACCTTCTTTCTGCAACTTGTTGGCGCTTGCAGCGAATTCTCAGTTGTTATTTGGGCAAACCAGGCCTGAACTTGAAATGCACGTAACATAATTGTTTTTCGTAAAACAAGATATCGGCGGCCCTGCTTTCGACAGTCACGTCGGATCCGGAGGAGTGATTGATGGAGCAAATGTCACAGCAGTCACGCTAGAGTTGCCCAACCCGCCGTCATCTTCTGCTTTACACCAGAAAAAAAGGGGTTACTTAAATGGGGTAACGGTGATGGATCACCTAGCACAACATTAAGAAATGCAGCCTTAAACTGAGCAATATTGGCTTGCTTCAAATTACCCACTTTCATAAAAAAGAATATGAAAATGTAAAAACTAAGGAAATGGGTCTTCCTGGCATCTCATTGCTGTAGAGAAATTGGAACTCCGCTGGAAATGAGAAGATATAACAATTCCCATTGGTATTCTACATCATCACATGGGATGCAGTGGCTCACTGGCTACCACTGTAGAGAGTGTCACCATACAGTGTTTGTATTGTCTGTCTTTCATGTGTTTTGTGTTAGTGTGTGCCCTGCAATAGACTGGCAACCCACCCAAGGTGTCCCCTGTATTGGATAAGTGATTATAGACAGACAGGATTAAGACAGACAGACAGACAGACAGACAGATAGATAGATAGATAGATAGATAGATAGATAGATAGAACACAGCAAAACCAAGCAAAAGTATTTCGGCACGAGTACGACCAAAGTGTGTTATTCCAAACACAAGCAGCACAGGGTTAACTGGGCTTTCTGGGTCAAGCAGCTGTTCTCCTTCTACAGCGTGTTTGTGGAAAAGTTCTGCGGTGAAACACCCAGCTAAAAAGCGCGTCATGCCGGACGGCCACTCACTCTGAGTGACTCCCATAAGGCCGTCCTCCACGTCGGGCGGAGATGCCTCCCAGAATTCCTGTAGCCCAGACGGATCGCTCTGCTTCTCCGACACGCACATGCAGGTGACGCTGTCACCCCATCTCTTCCTGCGCTGTCCCGCTCACGCTTTCATTACTGAGTATAATGACACAAACCTTCTCTCTGTGGGTGCACAAACATTAGGCTTTTTATTCACTTAAAGGATACTCTCTTTTCCCATGAATGCAGTAGAATACCTTTTGGCTGCGTGTGATTCATTTGCTGTTCTTGTTCATTAATTTAGCTAGCTGTTGTGTATGACGCCCCACACAGTACGACAAAATCCCCCCTTTAATAATGTCATCTTCCACACCCCCTTGCTCAATTGTCCCTGAAAGACTTCTCTGCTCTGAGATTTTTCCAGAAAAAACCCCACCCCTCCTGGCAGGGGCTCCCCTCGGCCTGTAATAACTCCGGCCGACCAACCGGCCTGGATTGGCAGGCGGTTGGTGAACAAAAGCCAGATGAGCACATTGAGTGACAGAGTGCCTCTCAGGCAAACGAACAGGAGGCTTCTTTAATTGAGAAATCCCAGGGGGGCTGAGGGGCGCAGCAAGCAGCATCCAAATGATGAAAATGGTCAGAGGCTTCCTGGCCCGTTTATGCGATGCCCTGCTGCAGCTGGGCACTAGGTCACACCAGTGCATAACATGTACATGCCAGGGGAAATGGTTCGAGCGTAGCTTCCACCTGCCAAACTCATGGGACCATACGTCTATGATTCTGCTGTCCCATTGCACCTGGGGACCGACCAATACCCCCAAAAGATGGATGGCAGTGGCCTGAGACTCAGGCAAACCTCTAGACCAAATCTGATCAAATCATGAGCCTAGGGGCTCTCAGGCTCAGCTGGCCCAAGAAATCAGCCCCACAGAGACAACAGGGGAGAAAGGCTGAAGCCATTTATACTAGAGCAGTTGAGGGTGCGCATGTTGTCAAAAAATATGTGCCAGGTATATCCGGTTTCCCAAATCTGATGTCTGCATTTATTCCGGAAGATCGGGATGCTGAAGCCAAGCGCTTGGCTGCGATTCCAAGGCAATAGGTGCTGTCGCGCTCAGAGATGATTAATCCTGACGGCTGGAGCTGACAGAAGCAGGGCCAGGATGTGGTGTGTTTCCCACACTGGGGTGGTGCTCTGAAGAGCGACACGTCATCCAACATCTGAAAACCTCAGACCGGACCCACAGATTCCCTTCGTCCCGTTACGCTTTTCAGGGGCTGCATTCCGAGGAGCCAATGCTGGCGGCCCACAGATGCGGGGGAGGGGGGGATCCATTTATCTGAGTGAAAATGAGAAGCAGACCAGCAAGACTGAAGAAGCAGCATTCCAGGGCGCCGTGCCGGTGGAGGGAATCCGCATGGAAAAACAGCCTAAGAGGTGGTCGGGATCTCGCCGACCTTGGTTCACCTCAAAAACGTATCTCCGTGCCAAGCCATCGCCGCCAGAGCTTTAGTGAGACCATGGCCCAGCTGGTGCACCTGAAGCGTCTCGATTACGATTACGGCTGAGCTAACCGCTGGACGGAAGACGGCGCTTCCAGGGAAGCGGTGAGATGGACTTCAGCAGGTGCTTGAGGTCCAGGATTTGGGAGAATAACTTCCAAAATCAACAGCCACTCTTCTTCTGGAAACAAGTCAGCTATAACTATCAGTGCTGACACAGACAAACAACAGCCAACAAAGAAACAGACAGCATGACGACTATCAGTAAGACATCTCCAGTTATACCTGCGTGTGAATTAATCAAAATGTTGCGTGTATCAAAATTTTAAACGTCACCTCAGCAGAGTACAATGTGTCCTTGTTTATCTGAAATGAAGTCATGGCTGGTATGTGGGACTGTGATGATTACCGGTGTGATACTATATCTGACGAAGCCCAATAGAAGAGCTCTCTATTACTCAAGATCTGTGATTTCGGTCACATTATATTGCCATAACGCAAGTGATAAATGTTTGCAGATCATCAAATAGTTCATTTTAATTTGCGCAATGCTAAAAATATGCAGACTGCAGCCCCCAGAAAGCAGATACTGGCTCCAATAAAAGCGGAATGCTGTCCCAGTTCACGCCATAACCCCAAAACACATTCGCCATACAATTTCTACGCCACTTTCACGGTCTGCAGAGAAACCTTTTTGGCTCGAGAGAGGGGAAATTACAAGGCCACATTCTGCATGATACGATGTGATAAAAGCAAGATATGTGCATGACCATCTAAACGGGGTAGGTGGAAAGAAAATAAAAAGGCGAAAAAACACAGACACCTGACACTTGGGCAAATTCCGCAGTCTCTATGCTGATTGGCTGTTCACCAGCAGCTTGTTTCACAGTCCTGGTGCTGATTGGCTGTTCACCAGCAGCTTGTTTCACAGTCCTGATGCTGATTGGCTGTTCACCAGCAGCTTGTCTCATAATCTTGGTGCTGATTGGCTGTTAACCAGCAGCTTGTTTCAGAGTCCTAATACTGATTGGCTGTGCACCAGGAGCCTGTTTCACAGTCCGGGTGCTGATTGGCTGTTCATTAGCAGCTTGTCTCACACTCCTGGTGCTGATTAGCTGTTCACCAGCAACTTGTTGCCAGGTTCTCCACTTACGTGGAGTCACCAGTAGACAGAATTCAGTAGTCATTAAATGTGTAGCTGGACATCCCAACCCAAGAGAACACTGAGGATCACACAAACTGTGTGGCTCAGCAGGCTGTGTCTCTGTGCCTGTGATAGGAAGCTTGCTGATTTGAGCCTGGCCTCAGTAGAATATTCATGTCTGTGATCCCTTGAGCAAGGCCCTTAACCCTCAGCTGCATGGGGGTGGCTGCCCTTTACTGCCAAGCCTGCTCTCACTTATGACTGTGTGCCATGGAGAGCAAGACGAGGTAGGTGAAAAGAGAATGTCCCCACGGGTATCAACAAAGTATCATCATTTTATTACTGAGAACGTAACAGACACCTTAACCTAAACACTGCCATTGCTCACATGGATATCCCCTAAGTCTTGATCGGTCCTTTAATATCTAGATGACGTTAACTGAGTCTCGCTGGTCAAGGATTTACTGGTTGGCTTGACATGTGACTTTGTGGAGATTTTACTTTGACCATTAATTTAATAAGATGAATGAATTCTTAACTCAAAAAACCTGGATGTTGATAGCAAGGCAGGAAATTACCCAGAATGGGGCACCGGCCCATCACAGGGCACTCACGCCATTCAGTCGGGTATGGAAAATGGATGGATGGATGGATGGATGTATGAATGGATATCGATTGCAAACAAAAAGTACTGAGAAATTTTTCAGTCATTAAAGTCATGGACATACCTCCAACACACACCTCCCAGCCCGCAGAGGCACAGCAGAACACACATCTGCCGATGGCACCTCGCTGCGGCGAAGTGGATTAATCGGGCAGTGGGGGAGTTTCCTCACCTGTGCAGAGCCACTTGTGCACCGGTAGGAAATGAGAAAGCTGGACACCCACAAGCCGCCAGCCAGCAGCAAACTTCTGAGTCACCACGCCAGTGACTCACCCCACAGACAAGGAAGCATGTGATATTCACAGCAGGTGTCTGCAAGTGCGTCTAAGCTAATTATCACCGACTTGCCAGGAAAGCGCAGCTTAACGGAAGATTTCAACACATCGCCAGATGATTTAATATGTGCTGCGTCTATAGCTTCTTCTGCCCCCCCCCAACAATGCACCCCCATCACAATGGCTGCTCCTTCCATCATAATGGACAAGCTCAGAATTACCAGGCGGGTTAATCTTGAGCGACGTGATGCGTCGTGAAAGCTGGACAGACAAATGAAATGAGAAGCACCCTTCAGAAGGACAGGAATTGGTATGTTGGCCAAGTTAAGGGGAAAAAAAAAAGTTTATTATTCCTTTGAATGGCTTTTTATTGGTTTTAAAGGATGCGAAAATCAGATTAGAAAATCGATCATTATATTCTGCGAGGATTTACAGGCCTGCCACTGTTAATGTATTTACTGAAGGTACTAAATGGAAAAAGATTGCCAGTCTTTTGTTCGCAGGGTACAATGTAAGTCTATTCTGGGACTTCCTAGAGACCCACAGGTGCCTGCACCCTCCCACGCCGTTCATCTCGCTGGAGAGAGACGTTCGCCAAGGTTAATACCCAAAGCAGCTGCAGATGGGCGAGCTCAAGCCACTGCTGCACAAAAGACAGGCAGACATTAAAGCGGCTGACTCTGATTGGGCGAATCCTGCCTATGCACCACCACCACCACAGGGCCTGTCTGCTAGGCGACGGCGTGTTGATCCTCTTTTAATGACACGATCTTTCCAGGTCATTGTCCCATTAGGCTAATTTCAAAGCTGCTTTTGATGGTTTTATTTTTGGATAAAATAAAAGATGAGCAGTGTCGGCATGCTTGGCACATGTGCCTGCAGCTGAGAGCCGTCCTCCTGGCATGCCAAACGCACCTCAGAAAAGCTGGCCGGCCTGTAGAGGTGAGGCCCTACATTCTTATGCTGCAGGTAAACACAATCTCAGTATTATCGTTATGGAGATGTCACACAGTGTTACAGTAACAGATGGTCTTGCTAACGTTCCCTTTCGTTGACACACCTTGCGGAGAACTTCAAATAAACTAAAATCACAAGGCTTTGTATTCATGAGCACGGCTCCGCAATGAGTCTAGTCTAGGGCCTGGAAATCTACGTCCCCTTCTGGAATTTTCCAGTCTTCTGTACTTTGTTGGTATTTTTGAAAACCTTCCAGGGTTTCCCAGAGTCCCTGGTGTCTGAATTCTAGTTCTCCAATATTTATTTTGAAAGCCATAAACAAAGGACAGTTTAAAGAAAAAGACTTTTAGCATTGCCCAGGAAATCAAAGTGCCCGCCTACTCATGTCTGCCCAGTGTATTGTCCAGGGACGGGACCTGGGCCCAGGTCAGGTCTCCCGCTTGCTGGAGACTTTATCTCAAATGATTCACACGCCAGACAGCCTTCATCATGATTTGGGGGGGGGGGTGTGGGGGGGGGAGCACAGTGCTTAATAGAGGGAATGTGTGACCCAGCAGTTCAGAGATGCGAAATGTTATGAGAAGCTATTGGCAGCAGTGGGGAATTCTGGGAAAAAAATGTCTCCAAATAGGGCACCTCCCACAAGGGGCTGGCAGATAGTAACACTTGGATATGTGGCACCGCCTGCATAAACAGTTAAATCAAAGTGAAAATTTAAAAAGAAAAAATATCAAATCTCTGCACATTGGACACGTGCCACTAAAAAACAGATGCAAATAAAAAACACAGGCATCCAGCTAATTTTATTTTACTGCCACAGATTTAAAAACAGGACGATTATCTTCTCAAGCAACATGTGTTCTTTAGGTAATTCATCTGAAATACATAGAGGCTGATTTTTTATGATGGTAAATGTAAGATAATCTCCACCAGAATATGATTAAAATACTCCTATGGGCTGTTAAATTTGCATAATGAGTTACTTCGCTGTACTCCTTACTGAATGATATGAAAATGCTTAATTGAACAAAATTATCTGTTGAGCTTATAAATAAGAGGGGTGGTCTCATCCTAAGTTGGGCTGGCAGACAGGGATTGGACAGATCACAGCAATAATCTGATTGGGTAAAAATGGAAGGTCACTTCATAACTACAGATCTGGGATTTTTAACCACATTCTACATAGAGAGAGCATTTTCCCCTCTAATAACATAACGGAGAACAAAAGTCCCAGGAAAAAAATAACCCAGAAAAGATGACTCTGGAAGGCAGGCAGACTGGAAGGAGCTTTCAGGCTGATGGAGATCCACCTGATGGCGTCAGTAACGAGACACAGGAGGTCTGACACGTGTTCTTGCTAACTCCAGGCTGCCGGGGGAACCTGACTGCAGGTTTACTGTGAATCATTCTGGCTATAGCACTTTGCACTGTGAGGAAATTCCCCCCCCACCCCACACACACCCTTACCCTCATAAACACACCTGACCAAGAGGATAACAAGAGCAGATGAAAGGTGTATTAATTCTGAGTCCTGCATTCCTGCATCTGACCCCTTTGACAGTCACCAAACCACAACTATGACAAATAACAATTATATATATATATATATATCCATCCATCCATTTTCTGTGACTGCTTGTCTTATTCAGAATTGCAGGGGGTCCAGAGTACCTGGAGGAAACCCCATGATGACACAGGGAGAACATGCAAACTCCACACACATGGAGCCATTGGTCCGAGGGATATGAAACAAGTTGCAACTGGGTTATTCACACACACACACACACACACACACACACACACAGAGGACATCTGTCTACAGTAACAATACACCGGACCCTCTCTATCAAACTTGGGAAGCATGGCACGCTCTGTTCTGACTCAGGGACAGTAAACACAGTTCACAGAAATAAGACAAATCCATCTCTCAGGCTTTCTTTGAAAAAAAAAAACACAAACACTAAACATAGCTGGCAAGAATGTGCTTACAGAGACTTGAGATAAACCTGTCCATTATACGCAATTTCATTCGATAGCTCAGAGTATTTCCTGATAAAATGAGCCAAGAAGAGCAGAGCGCAGCGCATGTGTGTAGATGAGCGCATGTGTGGCGTGACCAAGCATGCAAGAATAATGTGTGTAGGTGTGGGGTAGCGCAAGGGCACCATATGGACATGCATGTAACAGCAGGTGTGCCCAACATGGGCGTAAGAATGTATGTGTGTGCACTGGAGGGTGTGTCCTGTACAGCGACACACACCTGGAGAAGTCAGGCAGGTTGGCTGTGCAGGTGGATGTATTTCAGCTCACAGCACCGTGAACCACAGAGGGAATGAGGAAGCAATGCCCCCCCCCAGGGCCCCACCCCAGTGGGCAGCCACAGAGAGGTCAACGGTCGCGGTCTCGACGTTCTTTCACAAAGCACACAAGTGTGTCTCTGTGGAGCTCTGTCATGGCACACACGCAAACACACACGCACACGCACACAGGCACACACTCCTGTGTTTGCCCAGTAGCTTCACATCGACCAGCAAACACACCTGCGTCTTCCAGGGCTCAGCTGCTCATTAATGAGTCTGGCCCCATTCTCGGGTCTCACAGGGTACTGAAGAAATCCAGATGCTTCAAATGAAACTGATCTGAAGCAGAGAAGAAAAGGGAAACGCAGCAACGCCGCCTGGGACTGGGCCTCTTAATGCCAGCGGACTGTTCTGGAACATGAGGCATGTGCTGGCTTGCTACCCTCCAGCTAAGCTTGTGAAAGGGTGTTAAAGAGTTCCAGCAGTGTGTCTCTCATGGACACGAACAGTTATGTGTACTGCACCTGCAAGTTTACACTCCAGGTGCTTGATGTTTGCCTGTCTCTGCCCATCTGTCACGATGACATAACACCAATTAGAAAGTGTCACAAAATCAGCTAGACGTCCCCAGGAAAATAAACATCCCCATTTTGATATTCTGTGTAACTGACTGAACTTCCTTGCCAGTCTTGAAGCATTGAGGCCACGAAACCCCCCAGACAGAAGGGAGAAACAAAACGACTTCTGCTGGGCCATGAGCTTTGATGCTAAAACTGCTTTGATATCCATTCTTCCATCATTGCAGCCCTATACACATAAGAAACTAACTAAATAGTCATTAGTCAATGCAACCTCTAACAAAAGAAGACGCTACTCAGTGGTGTAATAGAGGTGCCTTGGTAGGTGAGTATACTGCTACATTGTATAATTGCGTATACGCACTTCTCGCGTGACTGATATGCATTTCTGACAGTTTTTAGATGGGTATACGGTAAATCCATTGTTTCACAGGTGGATATACGCCACTACACCTCTGATACAGAAATAACATATTTTAAGCAATAGAATGACGTGGCAAAACTACCATTTCACATACTTTCCAAGGGAAACTATAACTCCCATAATGCACCGTTGCAAGAAGAGGGCCTCCGAAAATCAGGCCCAGGTCCTCCTGCATTCCAGAAGGTGACATCATCATTCTGCGATCTCAGTGGCGCCCGTATCTGCCAAACAAACTTAACAGCATGGGGCAGCATTTCCATCCCTGGGCACTTCAGAGCATGTCTGTTCCATCTTAATGTGACACATATTCATATTTAAAATATGTAATTATTTTTTTTACCTCATAAAAATGTATTACAGGCAAGCAACTGTGAGAATTTTAACTACTGTTAATAATGTTTATTCCAATGTTCTAAATACGGGTTTATATGTATCATTCTAATATACATATTAGCCATAATTAATTTAGCATTAGTTTTGTGAAAATACTCATCTGAACATAGCACCCAAAGGTAAAAAATAAAATACAGCATTTGCAAGCTGAAGTTATTATGCAGAGAACACAAACAAAGCTACTTTTTTTTCTTCTTGTTCCAGCCAATTATCCAGCTAGTTTACGGCTCTTCCCCCTAGCGAGGCTAAGCAAGCCACTGCATACACAAAATGGGACAGCAGATGATCAAATTTTATTAACATCACCAGGCTAGATGGCCTGTAAACAAGCGCCAAGCCCCATGCTAAGGCACCATCCTCCACGAATTTCCATCTGCACCTGCCTAATTGTGCTAATTTGTGTTACTAAATATTTACAAGTACCGCGGGTAATGGGAGCCTTGTCCATTTTACACTAAAAACAGCAGCTCAAAGGGAGGGAATTTTTCAGAGGCTTCCAGATGAAAAATCTGTCAGCATCAGCCACCGGTGAGTTAGAACACAGCCAACATCACCTCCAACCTGTGCCCCATTTTTTGTTGCGTGCTGCATATGGTTGCTTCCAAACACTGGAGCCCCAGAGCAGGCGATTATAAAATTGGAATGGTTGGTGATAAGGACCTGGGGCCTGGAACTCAGTGGGGTACTACCTAAAAGGCGTGCCAAGGCAGGATGGAGTGGCTTTGCCATTCAGAGGGCACCGGTAGAGGCCTCCACCTTTCCAGGTGTTGGAGAAAATTAGGGCCACTCACACTGGCCGTGGACTGTACCACATCCCTTAGAGGTTCTGCTGAAGAGCACAGATAGAAATAGGAAAACAAAATGAGTTTGACCTCAATACCTTTGGACTTTGCCCAGAAGGGAAGTCTTTTACTGGGTGCAGAAAGCAATCAGCAGGAGACGGTGGGCTTATCTCGTTTTATTCGTACATTAAAAAATTTCCATTAGAAATGCTATTGTCCTCCCTCTACTCCTCCAGTGTCAAGCTCTCACATTATTTTGTGAGAAACTCAACGGATTGGATAAAAAAAGAGAAGAATGGCACCTGTCTGGTTCAAAGAGGGCAAGTCTTAACAGAAAGACAGACGCATTGGTAATTTAACGCTGAGAGTCCAGTCCCCAGAGACTGAAGTACAGAGCCTGGGTTTTGGATTGCGGACCCCAAGCTTGGTGAATGTGGAATGGCAGGTTCCTTACTGGCTCTCCAGGTTTCGCTTGAGGTCCAAAGACAAGATGATGACTAAAAGGTACGAGTGAGTGAACTGGTACCCTGCCGAAGGTAAACCCTGACCCTTACAACCCCGGGTGTCAGGATAAGTGCCACATAAGTGTGCCTCTAATTGGCTGAGAAGGTGATGGATCAGAACTGTGTTAGTCCATTATTCCATGAACAATATAATTGTCAGCTTTCTGAGGCTTGTGTTAGAAACCCCCAAGGGACATTATGACCAGACAGCTGCATGGAAAAGAATATCATCAATAAGTGTCCAGCTAGTGAAAGAATTTGGGGGAAACTAAATGTGACAGATGCATGAATTTTTGCAGATTTCTCTGCCATGAAAGTCACCACCACTGATGTTATTCCGGCACAATATGCTTGATATAAAACAGCCGATAACATGTCATACTGGTAAGCTTGTCAGCTGCATTTCTAAGTTGATGATATGCTGTACAGGTGATATCATGCTATGCTATCGAGCTGACAGCACGATACATCACTGAGCTGTTAATACACTGTGCAGCTGAGCTCTGAAGACCAGCCAGCACAGCTCAGTCTGCTGAAAACTGTTACTGCTGTAGCCAGCAGGTCAGCCCAGCCCAGAAACTGCAAGATGGGAATCGCTGAATGGACCTCATAACCTTTTGAGGAAGACTTGATCATTCATACAAAGAACACCAGTGGATAAACCAGTGAATTTACACGGCTTGTCGCTAGTTTCTTATGAAGCTAAGCTGGGCTGGTGTGGTTGGCTCAGTGGTTCGCACTGTTGCCTCACACCTGCAGGGCAGTGCATTTGCATATCGGATTTCCCCACATAGAATATTTTGTTCTTGCAGTCCAAAGGCATGCAGTTAGACTAATTGGGGTCTAACTTGCCCATAGTGTGTGCTCTGTGATGGACCGGTATCCCATCTAGGGAGTGCCACAGCCTTTGCCTTCTGCTGCCTGCAATAAGCTACAGAGCCCCACAAGACCTTGACTAGAATAAATGGATGGATGGATGGATGGATAACATTAAGTTTCCCAATTCAACAGAAAAAAAAAGTGTGCGTGATTTTCAAAAAAGAAACTAAATGTTTAAATACGTTTTGAGAAATTGGCATTTGGAGAATGTTCAAAAGCCCAAAGGAGTATAAAAAAAACAAGACAGACAGAAATCACTTCAAAAGAGAATCCCTTCAGGAGAATCACTTAATGAATAGGAAATCTTTTGTTTGAAGTTTGACTCTCACTGATTCAGGGGAAATGTCCAAATCTGACAAATTAAAGGGTATGAGTCTGATACGATTTAACCCTTAATACAGCCAGGAACAGACTGAGCTTTGAATCTTGGTGATCGTGAGTTTTCAGGTGTAAACAATTAATTTAACAACTTTCAAATAACCATCGTTTGATTAGCAAAACACCTTCTTTGTGATATTAGGGAAAAAAATGGAAGACTGGGAGCTGTCCATGGTGAATATAAAATACGGTTACGTTGGGACACCAGCGTCTCTGTCTTAACTGCTTAATCTGCCCATCAATAAAAATAAGTATGTTTTAGATTCATCCGTGAAAAGCAGCTCATTCACTTCCAGCTACCAGCACTCAGCAGCATTCTCACGGTGTCAATTTTTTCTTTTTGTGATATTGAGAGTTTTTCTCATTTCACAGGTTTGTTCAAAAGGTAGCTCTTAAAAACCCTTCGCCAAAAATTGTCCCGTTCCACGGCACTATAAAGGAAATTTAAACAGCATAAGGTCCAGGTAGCAATTTCCATTAAAGAGGTTTATTTCCTTACTAAATCCACCTTATCAAATCCAAAAAAGATAAATAAAACCTCTATTACAATGGTCTTCCCAGTGTCACGCCTTACCAAAGCTGTTTCAGTCAGCTACCAGGCAGTATGTAGCTTACATTTAATTTTCAGCTTGTTTTTATTTTCACCTTATATTCAGAACAATTTCTTTCTGCTCAAACATTGCGGAAAACAGTACATCTTAGAAAGACCGGATTCCGCCAGTGATATTTCCAGGGGAAATTCTTATTATCCACAGTACAGCAGCGCCGATGTGGGTCATTTTACGCTCCCTCTGTTTAGAACAAAGTCTAATGTCATTCCACAGCGAAATATGAAACGAATCACAACAGCAAAGGGACCATATACAGACCTGATAGGAGACACAAGACTGAGTATCCGTATATTTTGTTGTGGACGGCTGTTCGGTGGATTGCTGGCCCCCGCGCAATTCCGCGCCGCTTCTTTTAGACCAATTAAGCGGTTCGCTGATAGGTCGCGGCTTTGACAAACTACCACTGAAAAAAAAATAAAGATAAAAATAAAGGATCCTGTTTTATTGTGCAAACACAGCTCTATTTGCAGCGACGAAGCCTTCCACGCTGAAGACCAGGAAGCCAGCGCGCTCCCATAAACTGTCACATCACCTTACGGGTTACGATATCGTGTATTTGATTCCCCCATTCATTTACTGGGACACCGCGTTAAGGAAAACCGGTAAACATGCACATATGATTCTTGTGGTTTTCAACTATGCCGGTCTCAATGCCTTGCACAACTATTAACTTGTAGCCCCGTGTTGTCACCTGTTGTAAACTAGGAAAACGTGGTGCATTTATGACAACAGTCTAATTGCTAATTTATTTATTTATTTTTTCCAATCCAATAACACATATTTAAATGACGGGAAAATGCAGACAGGAGTATAATTGATGTCACTCATGCAACCTCAAGCGCGCGCCTCCCGGACACATTTAAAGGGATCTGTTATTCTTACCAAGCCCACGGAGCTCCCATTAGACAGCGGGGGGAAAAGCCGTAACCAAACAGTATTCCCCTTTTTATGCACCAGGCTGTCAGACAGCACTGTACGAAGACTCATCTTTGCAAGGACTAAGTGCCGAGTCGCTTAAGAATCCGAAAAGCAACAGACAACTATGCGATCGCACCAACCTGTAACGTTACGAAACCCTGGTCGACTCCCCCCCGAGAGGTGACAGTCCCATGCGGCTGGATGCGGGGCTGAGATGCCGGGGGCCCTGCGCTCATGTGGCGGCTCTGATGGAGCGGGCAGCGGACGCGCTTTTTTATACGCACCTTCGCTGCCGCTTTGGCGCGGGCGGCTCTGTTTACAAGCGCTGCGCAAACCACGCCCGGTGCAGCAGGATCGCTCCGGCACACGCTTATCGCAACACTTTTCCAAGTTCACCCCTGTATGCTCCTCCAACTCCTGCCTGTTTTAGGGGAAAAAATGTACATCTGTATAAACGTATTGCATTATATACGCCAGTTTAAAAAGACATGTTGTTTACAAGAAATATTGGGTACCCATAAGATGACATGACAGCCCGGTATCCACCTGTAACTGTCGCGTCTGATGGGAAACAACTACAATTATACTTACGTATTATGTGGATAGGTTTATATGGATTGTGATGAAAAGACGAAAAATAAGCTGTTGTTGAAATATGCCACCGTATGTTAAACTTTCTTTATCTTTCTGTGGTTTTGTTTAGTTTTCTTCCTATGTTTTGATTTGAATCGAGTAATTTCTATTCGAGGTGTTTGTTGCTGGTTGATTGTAAAAAGGTGCACAAGTCCGATAAACATTAACATATGAAATCGAGCAGATTACATTTGTTTTTCATCCCCCTCTCACTCCCCCCTCATAATTCGGAGCAACTCGATTCTATTATCTAACTTCGGGGTACAATTAAAAAAAAAAAAAAGTACACAGGTAGGTCTCCAAGTAAATAAAGATCAGTGATAGACGCTTTGGAAAAGCGTTTTATTTCTTTTAGGCATTCCCCTTGATGAAACATAGAGGTCGCCGTTAACATGAGATGACACTGTGCATATCAATACTGGATACGTTCGGTTGAGGGGAATTCTTTCTTAGTTGGTGACAGACATAGATCTCGATGTGTTGACAAAGCCGTAGGTCCACCTATATTACGTCTTCTTGGTGGGAAAAATTTATTCTCCACGTCTTTGTCAGACGTGGGGACAAAGCGCGGATGGCGATGGCCACGTGACCATTTTGGCACGGCTGTAGAGATGTAC
>JAAGVU020000008.1:6447802-6477340 GCA_011763525.2 Mormyrus iriodes | reverse complement strand
CGAGATTGATCATTCTATTCATTTTTTGTGAAAACTCCAGTGTTACGTATTTTCCAGGCATTACTTGAGATTTCTTCTGTAACATACAACTTGAACTGGAAGGTAGCTTCAGGCAAAGTCTGGTGTGGTGGTTCTGACTTCAGTCAGCACTCAGAGACTTTGGGAGGTTAGGGTTTATCTGCTGGTACCAATTTGTAACTTGTCACCGAGGCTGTACCCTCAAGGGCTGCCAGTTGTACCCTAGCTGTAGGTAAATGTACCTTTTAGGGGTCAGAGATTGTCTCTGAGGAGCATTTTTGAACCATTAGGGGTACATAGAGGCTTCCCGGGTTACGATGGTCCAAGTTACGATATTTTGACTTTATGATGGGTAAATGTTTTTCACTTTCAGTACATTATTCAATAAATTACATGAGATACTCAATATTTTATTATAAAATAGGCTTTACATTAATAATTTTGCCCAACTGTAGGCTAATGTAAGTGTTCTAAGCATGTTCAAGGTAGGCTAGGCTAGGCTATGATGTTTGTTAGGTTAGGTGTACAGTATTAAAATGCATTTTTGCATTACGATAGGTTTATTGGAACGTAACCCCATCGGAACCTTGGGAGAGACTGTATTAATGTTTGTACCTCGGGGTACGAAACTGTCCCAGGGCTGTACGCTTTACTGACAGTGTACTGTAGCTCAAGTGTCAGTGACATGATATCACACCCAGTGAAGAGGATCTGAAACAGTTCATCACCTTGCAAGTCCCAGTAAAAACCAGCAACACCTTCCTGACCACAGCCAATGACTCCTGCAGAAAGTACATGGTGACTGAAAGCTTCAGCCAATCACAGGGCAGCCCTTGTGACCGCTTCATCAATTTGACATTTACTGCCAATCCTGCATAGGTTCCCATATCTCCCAGAACCAATGAATGAAGAGTTTATTTCATGAACCGTCACATTCTGGCTAAAACAGGTGCCCGCATATCTAGAATCAGGAATGTTGCTGAAATGATCCTTGACCTAATAAAACTTGATCCTGGGATCCTGGCCAGGAATGTAGGCCTGGCTCCCAGCTTTCCCACCTGCTGCAGAAGACAGAGCCTAGCTGCCACCTAGGTCTCTCACCTGTACGTCCCGAGGACAGAGGCGAGGCGAGGCTGTCACGGAAGCAGCCTCACGCCCACGCATAAAAGGAAACAGGAATCTGGCGGTTTTTGCAAGATCCTTTTAAAAGAAGAATACAGTTCAAAGGCTGATTTTTCACCAGGGGAGACCTTGCTGAGATACAAAATTTATGGCCCGAATTGCTCTGCACCTTCCACTCATGCACCAAATGCTTAGATGGTCCACAGCGTGAGCTGGTAACATACATGATGACATGCAACAGAGCCCAGAGTTTTGGGAATGAGCAAGAAACTTTCACACAGGAATCCACTGGGCGAAACAAGGATTCTCACCCTAGGGTGGACGAGATTCATGTGTGATTTCACTTATCAGTTGGTGTAACTCTTCCAATTGCTTATTCTCTTGGTTCTGACTGGGTTAAAGCCTGGCTTTGATATACACCTCACTGCGAAGCGTAACCGAAAAGTTTGCAGACCCGGGGTGTTTTTGCTGGTGGGTAAAAACATATTTTCCCTCTGAGGGTGCGTCTCCTGTTTCGGCATCCTGCACACAAACGCGTGCACTGCCCGAACACACAGGCTGCGCTGGAGAACACGCTCGTGGCAGTCCAGTGGTCAGCTGATCGCCACAGGATGGGTCCTTCTTGGGCCATGTGGCGGCGGCCATGGCTGCTTAGCAATTTAGCGTAGGCTTTGGTCTGAAGCCACGCACAACCCAGAGAACACAGCTGTACAGAGAAAAGGAAAAAATGGGAAGATGGAGAAAAAAATGAAAAACAAACAACCTCAGCAGAAACACATAACTTACTGATTATGTCCAGGACTACATCCCACCCAGCGCGTCCCCTGCCCCGCTCTGCTCTTCCTGGCTCAGACTCCAAACGCACCGTGATCCTGGCCGGCGTGAGAATCCAGCATTCCTTCACGAGACCCTGCTCACACTGCAAGAGGGCAACACTCCATACCACATAGCAAACTTTAAAAGAAGACACTCTTACTGACCTCATAATTAAAGTTAGTAACATTTTCTTATGAATTTTAATGCAGAGTAACCTTGCGCCCCAGCTCTGGAAGATGGATGATGGATTAAGGAATGGATTGCGTTTTAATGCCCCACTACCCGCTCATGCTGTCCCCCTGCCAGCAGAATCTCAGTGGGTTGCTGTCTAAAGAGCTGGAAAGCCTAAGGGTGCTTTCATATCAGCTTTTTATATCCGACTGCGGATAGACAAACTGCATGCCCGGTTTAGACGAGACCAGATCGGTTTGAGTGCCTGCTGCGACAGGACCCGCTACGCCGAGTCACACTGACACCAGAGCCACCGTTTTCCTGGTGCCGCGCGGGAATAACGCAGCACATCAGTCTCTGATGGTATTTCCCTACCAGAACATCCAGTTCAAACAAAAATGCAAATAATTCAGTCGTGATTTTTCCACTGAACTATAATTTCATTATTAAATCTTCCACAGATTCTAGCTGAACCAGTTCATCAACAGTTTCTCAAAGTATTCACTGAATTATGCAAAGAGAAATTATACATATAATACTATACTTTTTTTTAAAAATGGTTTCTTCTGATCGGAGCAGGGGTGGAATTTCTACATGGACAAGAGAAGCATTCTGAACTTTGTCAGGAGCTCACATCCTGCGATGTGGAGAATGTGCAGGCTGGATTATCTAGATCCCGTTTAATGGACATTTCAGATGTCCCAATGTACACCTCTTCAGCCAGCCAGCCACTTTCTGTTGATCTTGGCATATTACTCCACTCTACATGTCTGAATCCCCAGAACACGACTGCAAACTGTCACGTGCCTCGTCGTCCTAAAATGTTCAAAGAACATTAACTGAAAGTGACAGATATGAGAGGGCTCCACCATAATATTAAGGCAAGATGTCAGAGGGATGTCAACAAGAAAGTCAGGGGCTGAAATCAATAAAAATACTTAATGATAAACTTAATTGCAGATTTAAATGTGTTTACTGGCACCAGTAAACAAGAAAGGCACATTCTCCCACCACTATTTTGGACTGATTACTCACACTCAAAAATATCTCGAATACAGCTCAGCATGACATGTCTCAGGAGCCCACGTGCAGTGCATTTTGGGTAACGCCATCACAGAAGCCATTCTCTCTGCTATACACGTTACACCGATGTTCCGACTTCCGTTGTTTAGTGCTCAGGGGACAAAATGCAATTATTCAAATGAATCCTTATCAACATTACTTCTTTTTCATTTGTATGTTTCCTGCACATCTTGGAATTATATTTTATATCGATTAAGGGGCTGGATTGCTATGTTTGTCATTTACACGAGCGGACAAAGCTGCCCAAGTGCTACTCCGTTTAATTTCCTAGCTCGTTATTCATTTTCACCGCCCCTGGAAAGAACGAGGACAGCAGGGGCGGACAGCGCATCCTCACGGACACGAGCTAAGGGTACGGCGCAGCCTTCAGGCACAGCAAAGGGCAGCTAAAGGGGCCTAAAAATATGCAACGTCAACAAATGCATGTGCTGCCATTTGGCATTGCTTCAGTACCTTACAGACCGACACGGAGGGTCCCCATGTCAGATTTGAAACATTGAAACCAATTTGTGACCAACATGTAAAAAAAGAAAAAAATAGTTAGTGACTTTTTAACAGTTAGGGGTATTTAAAATAGTAAATAAGTTATGTGATTATATATACACAAATGCTCCCCGGGTTCTGATGGGGTTATGGTCCAATAAACCCATGGTAAGTCAAAAATGCATTTTAATACAGTACACCTAACCTAACAAGCATCATAGCCTAGCCTAGCCTACCTTGAACATGCATAGAACACTTACATTAGCCTACAGTTGGGCAAAATCATTAACACAAAGATTATTTTATAATGGTGTTGAACATCTTATGTATTTTATTGAATGATATACCGAAAGTGAAAAACAGAATGGAATCGGAATATCCATCATAAAGTCGAAATATCGTAACACCATCGTGAACCAGGGAGCGTCTGTATAAAGCCAATTTCTTTTTTAAAAAATAAAATCACACTTCATACAAATCCATCCTGTCTGGTGGAAAGACCAGACCGCAAAAACGGCTCCAGCCCGCCTTGGCCTTCCAGTACGTTTAGGGCCTTTTCATGTAGTAAACTCTGCACGGCGGTCCGTACGGCTCCCGCAGACGCCACTGTTTATCCACACTGTTCCAGTGCTGTAGCTGGCAGGCCTGTACACTGACCTCTTGATGTTGTTCTTTAAAAATGAAGTCGAAAAGAACAGCGGGAGTTCAATGCAAATGAGTCTGAATGACTTTTTCCTTCCAAAACAACGGTTCCATCTCCAGTGAGACCAAAAACAAAAACAGCACATGGTCCAAATGTTTCCAAGCAGAAAAAATGCCAAAAACATAAAATCCATGTCAAATTCCCGCCATACCTGAAGGCGCTGAATAAGGCCAGGTTATGCGGCATGCCAACCCTGTCACCTGTAGCAATATAAACATCCCATAATGCACTTGGCCTGCTAAGAAACGGCATTAGGGAGTTTGCCCACTCTTTGTCTGGCTGACTGGGCGGTGTGAGAAGTCAGTGACCTCGTCCTCCATGCCATGGACCGCCTTGGACACCACGCTGCAAGTCTGGAGAGGGTGGTGGTTGGGGAGGGGGGGCGGTGACAGGGAACCGTGACCCCAGCGAAGAACAGGAGCAAGTCTTAATTCCAAAAGGCCGCAGGGAGCCTCTCTTACCTCCTTCATCACGTCCCGCGGCCTCCGAGAGGGATTGTTCAAATGTTTCATTTCAGTTTTGCATGTTAATGAGCATTGGGTTATGCCTGACAAATGGCTGCTTATCTCCCACTTTAGCGGCGGAGCTATTTGCATTAGCCTTAGCGCAAAGATTAATGCGTGTAAAGCATGACGGCCTAATTGAATTTTAAACCACAGACAGTGCAGCAACAGAGAACTGTTAGAGAGCTCCGGGGGCTTTTTGTCCCCCGTCCGAGCACCGAGCCGGGCTTACAGGCACGGATTGCTGAATCGCTAGACCTGGCCGGTTGCTGAGTTGCTCCAGGTAATATATCCAAGGGTTTTGAATGATCCCCCTCTCCCCAGGGACACCTGGACCACATTTTATGATCTGGCAGCTTTGGGGACAGGGAGGGGGGAGGTTTCTTCGCCCAGTGGCCACCATCTGAGGAGCAAACGATGCCCAGTGATGACTGTTGAGGATTTAGGTACCCAGTTCAGTCAAAAGAGAAAATGAAAACCAAAGGAAAGCAGTCATACGGTCTTATTTTATAAGAGCTGCCATAAGCTGAGGTCATGCCCTGTCTGTACTGCTAGAGCTAGACGATCACACCAGAAGCTCACAGACTCATTAATCAACTGTAAAAAAAATAAAAAATTGATACCGATTATTAAGGCTGCACGATAAATGCCAGTGCAATGACTGCGAGCGAACACTTGAAAGACTCTCAAGAACAGAGAGACCAATACAGGCCGCAATGTAGTAAAGAACAGTCATTGGCAAAGTTTCCCAAAATCCACGATTTGTTGGACCTCAAGCATCCATCAGTCGTCCTTTGACACGCAGGTCACAATGGCAAATTTTTGCCTGCTCCCTCCTTCGCCTGGGACACTCGCTCTCCGAGCTGCCGGAGGAGGCCACGCTTTAACATTCTGGGCCACGCCACTCTGCCTCCCGCAAGTCTACTGAGACAGTGGCATCATTAAAGTTTCATACGGCCTGATAGCACCTCCGGAATGCGGCCACCAGCACCGTCCTCCAGCCTTTGATACGACAATTCCCAGGGCATCTGGGGTCGGGTGTAGCGTGGACGGGATTCGGGCCCCACAAAAGGGCTGCCACTCGCTGTGATACTTGGCACATGCCCTCCATACACTCTGGCTCTGTGGTGAACCTTGGGGGTGGGGGGGCAGGCACACTAAGAAGGCTATATTATAAGGTACCTCATAGCCAAGGAAATGGATACTAGGAATGAGGGATACTGGCCAATCAAATGTTGGCTTTCATAACAAAACCATTGCTCTTTAAGAAAATTGCTACAATTTGGTGATTAATTCGACCCAGTCCTTATCTCACGACACTGAGTGCCAGTCCCCAAACACCACAAGAGAAACACGGCCTCCTTGAAGGTCAACGGTTAGCCTACTGCCACAGCAACCTGAGACATCCTTAGACACCGGCACCTGCATGGCAGTCATGGACACACCGAGACAATGACGTGACATTCGGCCTGCCCTGGGCACCCTTAGCCCCACCTATGCCCCCTCAGGGGTATGTTAGCGGTTAGCAGTTAGTGGCTCGAAGGCAGGAGAAAGCAAGGTGATGGCTCGTTGGCAGGTCTGCCAAAAAGTATCAAAGTGGACACAAAGTAGCCCCAGCCACCTCAAAGACAGGCAAAAAGGGTTTGTGGGTGAGCTGAGGCAGCAAGTACATCCCAGACCAACCTGTTACAGATGGACAGACTTGATCCGCTCGTAGATCGCTGGGCTGGATCAGACCCAAGGAAGAGAAAGATCTTAGGAACACAGATGAGAGTTGACACTTAGAGTGGATACTGATTCAGCAAGAAGTCCGAAGGTAATGCTATAAAAAACACTTTAAATATAAAAGACAAAATTAAATGAGAAGGTGGATAATTATTAATGAGAAGTACAGGTTAATGACAGTGTAGGAACAGGAGCAATGGACTTAGCTGCACATGAAATCCTCCTACAGAAGAAAGTTTGCTGGACATGGATCTGATTGTGACGGAGAAGGTCGGCGGCCGGTATTCAGTGATTCCCTTCCGGGTGGCCATCGAGCGAAGTACCTCAATCGCGTGAAACTGCAATGCAACTTAAGAGAACATAAAGATTATTCAACACGCAGCCTCCAGCACCGACAGCATGTCAATGGCACAGTGAATAGGGAGGCCATGTCAGGGGGGGTCCAGAGACGGGGGGGCGGGGGCTGCCCCCTTCTGGTTTTTGGAATCCAGCATGACATGGCGCTCAGCTACAGAATGGGTCTTTGTGAGGGTGACTGTGGCTTGGAGGAGAAAATGTAAGGATGTGACTGGTCTGAAGGAGCAGAGATTTCCAACAACAGCAGGCTTGACGAAACCAAACCGGAGCAGCCCAGCCCCCCCCCCGCCCGATTAAAAAAAACGGGGAATGGCGGAAAGGCTGACCCTATGCCAGACCACTGGTCGAGTCTCGTAGGTGTTGTTCGGGAAGGTGACCCAGAGCCCAAGCATGAGTGGGGAGCAATGCATGATGGGTAGCCAGGTTTGAAGTGGGCACTGTGCCAACACTGTGCCTACTGAAGGCTGTTGTGAGGTGCAAGCAGAGCGCAAGAGAGGTGTGTATAAATCCTGGGGGAACAGTCTTCCATTAGACCCCATACTGACCCTCTGCCTCACCTTGCTCTCACCTCCAGGAGACCGTAAAAAAAAAAAAAAAAATGTACTCTTCTTACAGTCCTATAAAAATACTCCACATCACACGATACAAAGAAACACGCTGTACTTATAACATCCTCTACATCTGACATTAAATTAGCTTTAGTTTAATTAAGCTTAATTGTTAAATGTTTTTTCCATACAAGCAGAAAGTGACCAAATAAAGTATCATCAAACCAATGGGTGACGCTTGGGAAACTATCCCCAAAGCTACACGTAATAATTATGCGACAGAAGTCGAATCCCCACACAGCGTCGTGATGTTACAGCTGCGCGTCTCCATCGCAGCGGGGCATGCAGGCTGCATCGCATCCAGGGTGTACCTCAGCCACGAGCCCGGTCATACTTGGGAGACGCTCCTGACCCCCCGCACCCCCGACCAGAGTAAGCAGCTAGATGGTAAATGAAAGGAAATAAATGTGACCAATACAGCAAACAAACTGTCAAGAAACACTGAAGACGGCTGTAGCAGTGTGCCGAGTGCGACCGTGGCGATCTACAATGGATAAAACAGTTCACTGCGTGTTAACGTGAAATGCTTAAACGGGGGGAAGGAGGGCATTTGATGAAAAACAATTACATGAACACATCAGGCAGCCATGAATCCAGTCTTTCATTGTAGTTACCTCAAAGAAAAGGGCGCAATTAGACATGGTAAGGCAAGATGGGTAAATGTAACATATACAGCATTAAGCGATTCCAACTCACCAGAATCCGGGTCTGAATGGGGCTCGCATTTAAACAGTAGTTTCGTCTCATTTCAAAGCATTAATTTACCAAATGCTAATATAAACGACCAGAGTTCGTATTTGTATTTGTACTTTCTGAACCCGAACTGTACACCTCTGTAAGCAATATTGTCGTTATTTGAAATTCCAAAATCAAAGGTACCTGAGCGTCAAAGAACAGAATATTTTAGCAGCGCCAGAAATTCCCGGTTTTACGGAGAACCGGAGGAAAATCTGATGAGCGTATGCTGGGTAATGCTTTGTGTGTAAACAACCACCCTGTTCCAGTGAACCCACAATGATGGGGAATAACCTTATTATCCAGGCAGTTTTTAACACCAAGAAACTTAACCCTTCTAAGCCAAAACACCAACTCTGTATCTGGTACTGAAATAATGGCAAAATTAGAAGCAGATGAACTTATACAAAAAAAAAAAAATCTCTTCTGTAAATCACAGCCTCTTGTCTGGATCTGAAAGTGGAAAACGTGAGTGCACCACATGCGTGGCACAAGTTCAGACAGAAGCTTGCGAAAGAAAACTAAATAAAATAATCCGAGCTCCTCAAATCGAAATTATCGTGCGGCTCTGGAAACTGGTATGGCAGCACCATTGATTTTTTTGCGGAAGGCTGAAGCTGATTGCATTGAGGGGGGTGGGAATGGAAAAAAAGACAACTTTTTTTTTCTTTTTCTTTTAAACAAAGCGAGTTGTCAAAATAAGGACAGACAATGGAAACGAGGTCAGCCAGCCGATACAGACACTGGACTTCCATTTGGGTTAAACGTTTAAAAAGCCTACGGTCCCTTAAAAGGGGGGTTATGTTACATCAACAACAACTACGGCTGTATTCAATCTGAGAGTATGATTGCAAAACAGTCCGTACAATCGGAAAGGTAGAAACTTCATAAATCATTATAAAATGTTGCAAACAGTTCGAAATACGATGCTTGAGATGAGTTTTTGATTTAAAAAAAAGAATAATCTAAAAAAGCCCCTGGCTTGACTTTAATAAAAACCTCTTTTAAAGAGTGAATAAAATGGTAAAAACGCCATAGTGAGTTAAAAGAAGGACAGTGTAATAAAACATGCTTAACAGTGAAAGGAGTTTTAAATGCAAGACATACAGACGAATGTAAGTAGAAACGTGCGTCAGCCTGGTACGTCCAGTACGACACCTCGTATAGATGGAGCCATTTGTATAAGCCGGGGTAATTTCATAGAGTGGTGTTTATGCAGTTGCCCCATTCACTTCGCCATATTGTCATTACAAACCCATTCAGCACAGGACTGAGGTCTAATCAGCAGCAGACGGACACCACAGTCAGCGAAGCGGCTCGCCCCTTCAGCGCACATTCGTTTCTTAGGACGTCTTCCGTCAAAACATACCTCTTCTGTTAGGCATGCAGTCTGATTTACCTGCCAGTGCAGTTTGCCTATAAAACACCCTCTTCCAGCCGGCCCAATAAACTTTTGACATCATTGGAGGAAATTACAAAATCCTATTATTATTAAAATGGGCAAATAGTAAAGGCTTAAAGGTAGATAGGACGCATATGAGTATGCTGGAGAAATTGTTTCCAAACAATGGACAGTAAACTGGAGATTAATGTGTATGAGGGAGCAGTCATTCCTGGTTAAATGCTGCAAATGGTATAATTAACAATGTGTGTATAACGTGTGATGGAAGCGTTTAGGTAAAATAAGTAGACATTAGCCAAAGGTATTCAAAATAAAGAGAGATTGTAGAGATTTTGTTCCGCTTTTGATATATTCTGCATTTCAGCCCAAAAAAAGTTAAAAATAAAAGCCATTATAACTAACTCGGTTCTGCTTAATTGACGGCACTCTGAGGGAGTTATGCCAGGCGTGGACCCAATATAATAGTGTATTTGTTTAATTTACATGACAATAGAAGTAACCTAAGGCTTTTTCAAAATCCCAAACATAGCTTAGCCACCATAAAGGATTAAAACTCTCCATAATAGACATTCTATACTTTGGGTATTTTAATTAATTCTGTAATAATTAATCCTTAGTCGATATGGTTCAATGTTCATGACTCTAAGAAACACAGTCACAGTTAATTAATTAAGTCTGATTTAAAATTATATACATATAAATTATATGCAGAGGTTAAAAAAAAGACATGAATTAGTGTCAGGATCAGATGCAGCTAAGTTAATTCAGTTAACTGGCGTATATCCAGTTTATTCAGAGAGTATCCAACCTCATTTCTAAACCTGACTATGTACGTTGAGTTTAAGCAACACTGCATTCTACGCATGACTCAGATTCATCTTAAATTCAGCCACATTTTATGTGTGTTTACATTTACTCACTGAGTCAATGGCATCGGCCAATCAGGCTGGTGATTATATAGTTCAGTGTTTCCCTACCCTGTCCCTGGGGACCCATTGACGGTCCATGTTTTCACTCCCTCCCAGCTCCTTGCCAGACAGTTCATATTTTTGCCAGGAGCTGGGAGCACTAGGAGAGAGCAAAAACATGGGCTGTCCGCAGGTCCACGAGGATCGGATTGTTTAAGCAGGACGCTTTACTGACAAAGCTTTAGTATCACTGCGGGGCCCCCTTCTGGACACGATCTAGTGAGCCCCAGGTTACAAGGACTGGCACTTCATCCATGCATATTTGAAGCAGACTGCTGTGAACAAGCAAATGATTACCTTACACATCACCCAGAACAGAGATGAACGTCTTACACAACGACTACCGACAGGGCAACTTCTGTGACTGAATTACACACATCAGTCCGCTGACAGAGCCACTGCTGGCATGATGAGCTGGGGCAGCCGAGCACTGCGGGATTAATGTTCACCTAAAAAAAAATAAACATGTACATGCAAAACCGCAGAGCACTTTAACGTCACATCGTAGTGGAAAATGAATTTCAAGCCCGTAAAAAGATTAAGGGCCCTGGGTAACCTCCAAACACAACAGCCCAGGGTACAATGGGCCTGAAGGATTTTAAAAAAGTCTATCCATCCATTCATCCATTTCCCATAACTGCTTGTCCTATTAAGGGTCGCAGGGGGTTCTGAGCCAATGGGCACAAGCCAGGGAACAACCCAGGATGGGGCGCCAACCCATCACAGAGCACACTCACACACCATTCACTCATACAGGCACACCCATGGGCAATTTGGTAACTCCAGTTAGCCTCAGCATGTTTTTGGACCGCGGGTGTAAACCGGAGTACCCGGAGGAAACCCTAGGACAACACGGGGAGAACCTGCAAACCCCACACACATGGAGCCCTGGTGGAGACTCGAACCCAGGTCCCAGAGGTGTGAGGCAACAGTGCTGACCACTGTACCTCCCCTTTAAAAACACGTGTGTGTAACAAAAATTTTTATTAAACTGTCAGCAGTAGATTATGGGAAGGAAAGAGTGTCTGGTCAACACAAAACTGTGAGGGTGCCATGCTGCACTCCTGTCTCGCCCCACCCCCCCACCCACACACCCACGTTCCACTGCCCAGGCTACACTGATCAGCTGTTTTTCCCACTTTGATAAGGGGAGTGTACTGTGTGGAGGATCTTCACCTGAACATGTGAACCTGGGACCACCTCCATAAGACCACCTGCTTCAGACAGAATGGCAGCTGAACAATTCACCTGCTTACAGTCAAAATAACAAATACAGAGAATGCTATTATTTATATAGAATGCTTTTATATTTGTGTGTGTTTTTTTATTATTTACTGCACTCCCTGTGAGAATTTATCTTTCTGTCAGAGAAAGTTCAATTCCGGAAAGTACAAATCCAGACCAGGATTTTGTTTCAACCAACCACTTCAGTACTCTGTGGCTCTTTATACTCAACTGCTTGGTTGAAACAAAATCTAGGTCTGGATTTTTACTTTCTGGACCTGACAATTCCCCCTCTGCGGTCTGTCTTGTTCTGAAGCTGGGTGGCAGTGAGACTTTGGATTACCTACTGCTCTGATTGCAGGAAGCGAATGTTTTTCAGCAGTCACTTAGCTTTGGGTTATCTCCTCCAATAGGGAGGATACATCATATCTAATGTCCTCCAGGCAGCCAAAGTAGCATGAAGCTACTGAAATCCTATGCCGAGCTCAAGAAAACACTCATGCACAAAATTATGGGACAAACCAGTATCCTTATGTCAACCCTCAATTAATTCTTTCCAGGTTTCTTAATAAAGTCCTTGCGCTATTCATGTAAACTACTACACTAAACCGTGCAATTATTTTTTTCAGGAATGTGTTTGTAGAGCAAAACGAGTTTTAAGTCTGGGTTAAGCAAAGCCTTCACTTAATTTAAGTATTCTTGTTTCATGCATGCTTCTATAATTACAATTTCAACTCCCTAAAGCAAAGCGGCATGCAACTAGAAAAATCAATTGTAATTTTAACAAAGACATTGGATATGCCACGTGGGCTGCCCCTATGAGGTTTTATGAAACGCGGGGGTGTAATATAAGCTAGTGCCAGAGAAATACCAGTCAGAGAACCTAAGTTATATCACCATCCTCTCAATATGCTCCACACCGGAAAGGCCCTTATTTGTACAATGACCTGGAAACATCGAAAACACTCATCCAGGACTTCTGTCCGTCCCGGAGGACAGAAATACAACCATGTCAACCAAAGCTGCACTTTGCAAAGCCGCCATTTGAGACCCACAGGGCTGCCAGCCCTCACGCATCCAGCGTGACGCTCGTCACACTTTCAGACTCTCATGCTCCCGCAAGAAATCTGACAGCAAATCTGTATTATTCCATTATAAACCTAAAATTAGCTACATCAAAAGTGTTGGGGTAGTTTGCAAAGCATTCAGACCATTTAGAAAATGGTAAAACACTTACATGCATGTAAAAGCATGTGCATGTGTAAGCAGACTTTTGTTGAATTGAAAATCTCACTCCAGCCAGCTGACCAAAGCTGGCACCCTGGCACGGGGGTCCACGCAAGTGTGAGCAGAGCGTCGTTTAAAGTTTACCTGCAGGATCAATAAGCAGAAAGAGAAAATGATGCTTTGGATAGAGATTAAAGGATGCCTTAAAAAAATGTGAAATATCACGGCAGGTACTCGTAAAAACACATAAACGGCGTGCTTTACTTTGGCACTGTACAGAGCGCATCGCCCACCTGCACTAACGGGAAGCACCACAGAGATGTGATGCCTGGTGCAGTGAGGAGTGACCGCAGCCGGGCAGCATGCAGTGCCTGGCTGGGACAGGGTGCCATTTTAAAGCATGGATCACCAGCACAAGACGCTTGCAAACAGGCATCTCAGCGGGATCAGGAAATGAATGCAATTGGAGGCCAGAGGGCCGATGCAGTGCTGTACAGCTTGAACCCAACCCTTCACCCCGTGGTTTGTAACACGATGCATGAGGCTTGGCATTGCAGACTTGATCGGCTGGTCACACGCATGCGGCTCGGGGCGGGAGGGCGGGGGGGGTGGTACAGATGCTGGAAAAATTCCACTCAATTTCACAAATATTTTTTTTCTCAACTAAAACCATGGCCGTGTGACTCAAATCAATACACTTTTTGATTAAAAGCAAATAATGGAAACGGCTGGAATGGCCAACGTAAGGCTGACAACTCAAAGCACACGGCGTCATAATACTTATTTAATTGTTTATTAAAGCACCACGCCATGAACCAAGCCAGCAAAGACAAAAACAAGCTGATTTGAAAGCTGGTGTGAATGGCATAATTATCAATATGTATGTCGCAGTATTAACAACAGTATCTGAGGATATGTTTCAATATTATGAATAATATAGAACTCCTGTCTGGTGTGGAGGATGGTGCTGTAGACACGCGGTTAGACACCCGCCCTCCCTGCCTGCAGGTCTTGTGTCGTTTTCTCTGCAAACTCTATTTACAGAACATAATTTTTATTTTTTTTTTCTGAAACTAAAAATGAGTTTAATCTGCCAACGGCAACTCGGTATAAAATCATTATGTTTTCCTGCATTCCTTTATTGGTTTTCGTTTTACCATGTTTAATTAATGTTTGCGTGTACTGCAGGACTCGGCGCCCTAACTGCAGAGAAAACAAAACAGTGAAATGTCAGCTTTGAATATAAATCAGATTTATACCTAGGAGTGTGATGATAAGATCTCGATCCACAGTCTGCTTCCCTGACTGCTGCTGGAGAGCACTGTTAGTCATGGGCTCTCCCTAATCACCTTCATCTCCTCCGGTCTCCTCTGTGTGTATTAGTGCTGGCTGTAGGTCTACTGGCTGTAGTGAAATTCTGCTCTTTAAATTATACACAGGCCGCATTAACAGAACAGAAGCACAACATCAGACACCCTCAGTTGATAAAGATTGTTAAAAACTTCAAGTGTATAACAGTTCAAACTGCCTCTGATGAGTAGTCTCTGAATCTTATAGTGTCCACGAAACTTGTCCGTGCCTCATTTTAAAGAACAAAAAGTACTTTGTGTACAAACTCAGACCTATTAACTGGCAACTAGGAGAAATGAATTAGGTGCAATGGTGATATTTGCTCTTCTACTAAGAAATGCCTGCACAACAAAATCGATAACAGACAGGTCTCTCAGGTCGTGGACTCAAAGAAGCTTGATGAAATGACATTATTACTCTAACTTTGCTAGAGAGTAAGAGTGAGTGAGTGAGTGAGTGAGTGTGAGTGTGTGTGTGTGTGTGTGTGTGTGTGCCGTGATGGACCGGCATTCTGTGTAGCTCATCCCCAGTTCGGTACTCCCTGCTCTCCTGCACTGAATAAGCGGTTGGAAATTTATGGAAGGACAGATATCACACTTCACTACTATCCAGGAAATAAAAACTGAGCTGGAACATAGCATTATCTATTTTAACCAGATAGATCACAACCTTCCTGTAGAACATCACGTAAAATGGAACAGCTGTCTTTAGGAAACACCCGGAATATTACTCCTGAATAAGAACCACTCATGCACTTCTTTTCAATTTGTATGGATTTTACCCTCTAGTCCAGTATAGCCTCCAGATCCAAGACCGGCCTAAGGAGAGGTGACTTGTGTGAAATGGGCCAGAGCCCTGTGCATCAGACATACACACGTGTCAATGAAAGCAATTTAAATCTTGTCTTCTGTCAAGAGTCTATGATGACCACCTGCAGTTTATGTAGACTGATGGAAAAAAAGCATAAAGATCTGATTAACTCGGGTTAATAATAGCATCAGTGTGAAGCCCATTCTCCTAGGATAATAAGGGGTAAAGTTGATAGTACATTAGACAAAGCTGACAGTGAGCTGTGGCATCATTCAGTGGCACATCAGCGTCTTGATTTCCAGACCAGTCAAAAATCTCTTGCTTAACACCACTGCTGATATGACAGTTTCCTATGGATTGCTGGCCTGGTTCTTGGGGGAAAGAGACTCCGCAGGAAACCTGCTTTCCCATGTACATCGGAACCAGCTGTGTTGTTTTTTCGAATGCCTCATTCCTCCAGGACACATGACTCAGGGGTAGCGACTCACTCTGTCCTCCAGGCCTGCCAGCCACACTCCTATTTGGAAGCCTGGATTCATTTTCCAGCAGCTTCCTCCTGCCACTGTTCCCAGGGCTGGGAATTATGTATAGGCCTCTTGTTTCCTGGGCAAGGTCCACTGTGGCGCTGTGGCTGAAGAGCGCTACATATCAACCTCTCTGCTGGCGTGGTGCGTGAATACGCAGATGAGAAACGACACACACATCTGATTGGCAAGTGTATGATGCACCATTACACAAGAGGCACCTTTTTCCTGCTGAGATGATCTGCCTGATTTGTAACACATATTGTTTGATTGGCATTCAGTGTATTTGGTAAATTCACCATTAGTTACTTTGCTCGTCACAGTTCAGGAACCTGAACTACTGGGAACTTTTGTAGCTCCTGGCTACTTTCAGGTGTGGCTTTCACAAATTGCCCACTGTGGCCCTTTCAGAGCTGGCCTCCTAATCATCCCCTGTATCTAACTGGTGAATTCTCTCCTGCCCCTTCACCACCTTTGCTACTGTGTGGTGAGCGTACTGGTGCAGAATGGCTGCCGTCGCCTCATCATGCTACACAAAGGTGGTGGTTGAAATGGCTCTCCATTGATTCTGTAAAGCGCTTTGTGCATTTGAAAATGCCCTGTATACATGTAACATTCAGTTATTGATTGAATTTTCCGTTGCAGAAATATGGAGATGCAAGCAAAAAGCTATTCATTAATGCATTAAATGTATCTGAGGTACAAAAATAATTCCATCTGCTCAGTTTTCACCCAACTACTTTTATCTCTTTTCCTGGAACTTCCAGCATAACTTCCAGTGTTCGTGCCGGTGCTTGTGATCAACCAATCAGCAAAGTTTATCGCTATAAGCCCCTCCCCAGTAGTTTGGGGTCCAATGAAAAGTACCTAAGCTGTGTCCCAATTCAGGGGTTGCATCTTTTCGAAGGACAAGGTCTACGAAGGCATACCCTTTGTAGGCTGTGCTCTTTAAAGGTAAAACAGAAACCGCTGTCAAATGTGAGAGACCGGCCAACGGATAATTTCATATTTGTATCACCAGCTGTTCCCACACGTACCCTTGAGTCACAAAGTGCCGCTCTCCTATTGGCTAGCTGGGATACAGCCACTTTACTTCTGTGCAATGAATCTTGGAATAGATTGGGCCACAAAGGATCAATCGGGTGCATCCTTTGCAGAGCGTGAAAATAAGGACACATTCCTAGACAGTATTTGAAGGAGCCTTAAAAATTAGACAGTCTTACCACTGTGATGCATTGTGCCTTCAAACGCAGCCTTAGTAGGATGCAGCCCCTGAATTGGAATACAGCCCTAGTCCAGAATAGGGACTAAAAAAGGTTCTGGAACTACCTCTGAGGAACTACAATTAATCTGATTTCCTCTGGACAAGACAAAAAATTCTGGTTCCTGAAAAAAGTCCTCACTCCGGAAAAGAGTTCGGTGGAAAAGATAAATACACATTATATGTCTGCAGTGGAAACTATTTACTTATTATTTAAAGGGCCAAATTGGCCATTTTTTTCCCCAATAGAGAGACATCAACCAGGATCCAGCAGTTCTTTAAATACACTAAATTTGTCAGGCAGGTCATTTAAAAGAGTCTATGATCTGGTGGAATATTCCCTGAAGGTTTAAAGCTCGACTGCCATAAACATAAAGACAGGGACACCCTTCCCTTGTAACCCCATCATACCAAACTTACAAGAACATTCTGGCAATTAAAGTGCTGCAATTTGTCTGCAAAATTTCTGAAATGTCACGGTGCAATTTCACAGAACACGGTCGCTATGTGACACCATGCATGACGGCAGAGTGCTTGCTGTAATAACTATCAAAATATCGTTATTAATTAAATACAAAGTGAATTCTCACATTCTTAATCAGTGGACACATACAGCATCCCAGCTCCCGGAAAGCTTGTGACACATAGTTATGAATATAAATGAACAGCTTTTAAACCTTTAGCCATGATGACTTGTTTCAGTGTATTAAGACCT
This sequence comes from Mormyrus iriodes, assembly GCA_011763525.2. Taxonomy (NCBI): domain Eukaryota; kingdom Metazoa; phylum Chordata; class Actinopteri; order Osteoglossiformes; family Mormyridae; genus Mormyrus; species Mormyrus iriodes. The sequence goes on along the minus strand of JAAGVU020000008.1, from coordinate 6,459,535 downwards.
TATGCTAATTCCTGGCTTGGGTCCTTCGAAACATCGCTGTTAAAGATGCAATGTTGTCTTTGCCCTAAATCTCTATTCCACTGCCTGCCAAGGATGTCCTGTCAGGTCCAAGTGCTGTACCAGCTGCTGGAACATCCCACTGTTGTTCGCAGAGAATGAAAATATTTGCATATGTTCTGGAGTCGTTGGGGTGTCCTGTCACTTCTGTTAGGACCCCGTTCATCTGTCCAAACAAACCAGTGGGGTCTATTGCTTTCTCAGTTCTAGCTGACCCACATATTCCAGCTGTCGAATGGGGATGCAGGACACTCTATCATAGGGAACCTTCTGGAATGTCCAGCCTCGGTCCATTACCTGTGAATTGTACCAGGTCTTTTCCTTCTTACTAAACTCAACATTATTACTCTTCTGTTGAAGTGAAATAACTGACAGAATAGAACTTATGCAGCATAGAATCTCTGATATTGCTTCAACAAAAATAATTCCATTAAGTTTGGAAAAGGGGGGCAGGACCCATTTGTTCAAATGATTAACAAAGTCATTGAAAACAATATCACATTGCAGGTCTCCTTATATACATTCATGCAGTTTAGGGTTTTGTCTAGCCTGACTGAAGCCCTTTCATCTATCGAAATGAAAAGTCTGATCAGAGATTAAAAAAGGGGTCTGTATTGCAGCTGACCTTCCACCGTCATCATAAACAACACCATCGAATAATTTTCAGATGTTTTGCATAACCAGTTTCGCCATTTTTGCAGTATGGGTCTGCTGTCGTTTGGACGTGAGAAGGCCATGTCCGCGTAGGCAGGACGCTCCAGCAATCCGTCTCAATAACAACGTTAGGGTTGCCGTGGGGGAAATATCCTACCCTATCGTGCGCAACGCCAGAAGAAGAAAACAAATATCACCAAAGCCAGGGCTCTGTTTTAGAGGGCAAAGTTCAAAAGTGCTTGCAGGACTGTTTTTCCACCAGTATGGGGGTGAAACAGAACCCATTCTCTCCCCCCTCCCACACACTGCAATCACGGCGTAAACATCGGAGTTTATGAAGGCCCGTCATGTTTGTGGAACACGACGTGTCATCCATGTTCATAGAGTAGCCTTCAGCTTAGAGATCCTCTCCTCCAATTGCTCTCATTTTGAAGATGAGAAATGGTTTCCCCAGACAAAAAGAAATTAAACCTCCACGTGAGAGTGGATTGCATTTAGTGATCACATGAAAAGGATTTCATGATTGCAAGGATGTTTTTTTTCCCCAAGCTGATTAGCTCGTGAGGAGAATAAGATCCCATTACTGAAATATTTAATCTCGAAAGATTAAACTACAATCAATAGCCATTCAATATGCTCTGTTTATTTTCTTTTTCAATGCAAACTTCCATTAAGACTTTAATTTATGATCAGCGAGTATGCAATCAATGCGGCAAAGGACAAATCCACCTTACAGAATCCCAGTTCTGACCTCACGTGCCGGATATCTGAATAGTGCAGAAAACTGATAGTCCCCTCTATTTCTATATTATATTATTGTGCTTATGTCCCTTTAGGGACGTGGGTTCTTTTTAACAGAAGAAAATGGATTAGGGGAATCTGCACCCTTATTATTAAGTTAATGCGTAATCAAGTTCCACGCGTTATCGGCAACCGCTGGTCTACCGCCATTGTTTCGACTAAAGTAAAAATTTCGATAATCCCCTGTGTACAAACACATTTTGCAGCTTTCATTGGGGGGGGGGGTATTAAAATCATTCGATGTTATCTTGAGGTTTTGGCTCCATATGGAGTAATGAAGTTAATGTGTATGGAGCTTGGACAAATAAATATTTTAGTAGATAATTTAAGGCACACGGAGTCCTTGACACTGTACGGACACTTTCTGCATCCAGATATTCATGAGGCAAAATATAACTCTTTTATTTGACACTGTATTCTTTGTAATACCCACACCGACGTGTGGTTAACATGCACACACACAGGTCATATGAACACCATTTCTCATTTCAATCATTGTTTTTTTGTATTGATTTATAGTATATTTCTAATGCGGAGCATAAATGGTGAAGGAAACTATTTTCAGCATGTTGTTAATAGTTGCTGAAATTGCTCCATTTGATTTATAATTTTGCTGGTTTCTTGTTTCCAGATGTCATATGTGAGATATGACATCCAGGAGTCCAATTTCTGAGTTCAATGGCACGCACTTGCCAATGTTATTTCCCGAATGCCAAATATCATTAAAACATTAACCCTTGAGATCTCTAGCTTTCTGTACGCAGGTGATATCATTTACGGTCTTTGTACAGCCAGCATTTCATTGTAATCGAAATACCTCGAGTTTCTGTGCAAAGACAAGGCTAAATGAAACCTGTAATTCTTTCAGTGAGGCTATTACAGGGTCTGGCCACAATCTGACAGTCTGTTACCTGTATATTGCATTTTTAGCAAATGTGGAAACTGTTACTGACAATCTGTTTTGGGTTTCTCAGTTCAGGGAGCTCAGAGCCAGAGGCTCCTTCGTGGTTTAGTCCTGTCCCGAGCCTTTAGGTGGAAGGAAGGGGAGTTAGCGAGGTATGTGTTGCCTCTCGTACGAATGCATTCTGCAGGTGCAAGGGGTCAGAAAGCCAGCTGAGTAGCTTAACCCTTGGGTATTTTACTTCTTCCGTTATAAATTCTAGATTCTATAGAATTTATCCTCATTTTGAAAATGGACTGGGGTAACTTCGACCCCAAAAATAACACAGGGGTTAAAGGACTGTACACAGGCACCACACAAAACACATACATAACAAAGCATATGTAGGATTTTGAATGCGAGTTTGTGCTGGTCTAATATTCAGAGAAAGGAGAAGAATGAGTACCATACCAGAGTTCCCATTACTCTAAAAATAAGACTTCGAAGCCTCTCACACGCAAATGCCACGATCACGAAAAGCCCCAGGAGGCTTGGATTTCTACTGCCAGACAGGTCATGACTCTTTCCTCCTGGCGTGCGTGATCTCTGAACAGCTCAAAACGGAACAGAGGTAATTAGGGAGGCAGACAATAAAATGTTTTATATGTATAAAATATGAAGTTAGATGGAACAGACTAATCTGTTCCGCAAAAACATGGGAAACAGGCCCAAAAATAACAGAATCAGCAAACAGTGTCAGATATCATGTATTCAGCATCTTACAGCACAAAACTACAAACAGTGCCTTGAAGGGAAGTATGTGTTTGACCCTCTCGCAAACCCACAGAGGAAGACAGCTGGAGAAATGAGGGATGTTGAGAGTATTTCTCCAATTAGGCTAATTGCATGTCGTTGGACTGCAGCAAGGAACCTGCACTGCATGGAAAGGACATGCACACAACTCCACCCACCCACACACACACACAGACACACACACACACAGACACACACACACACAGAGGAGAAATGGAACTCAAAAGCCAAACCCAGGACGTGTGCAGAAAGTGTGCTACCTACCCTCAAATAAAATATCTTATTGTAAATTGTAATTGTATTGTATTGTAAATTGTAATGTCTAGCAGACCATGGTATCGGTGTGGCAGCAAAAGACAAGTTTTAAGGGAAAAGAATGCCTTTTTATCAAGCCCTTAAATGGACCAACACAGACACCAAACAACCACCAACCACACATAATGGGAAAACACAGGGAGGTCAGATGTCAGCCAGTAAGGCACACACACGGTGGGTAATTTACACAATGGCTAAAGACAAGCGAGGGTCAGACAGGGTTCATGCATGACACCGGCAAGGGCACACATGACAATCGGGAACGCAACAAGTATTTACAATAACACACATAGGGGCTATTTACTCCTCCCCCCGGCATGCTCCTTGCTCTGAGGAGCCATCTTGGCCGGCGCTACAATATTTATGAAATAAAACCTGACTATAATGCAAGGCTTTATGACATTTTGAAAATGGCAAAGCTATGGATTTAGTTTCCATGTTGTTGTGCATTAAGGGTTTAGTGCTCACAACAGGAGATCATAATGACCAATACCAAGGTGTTACCTCTGAATCGAAGCTGGTGTTGGCCATAGGAGAGACAGTATAAGGTGATACTCCTGAACTGGTCTAGGGCAGGAGGCCACGCCCACACGAACGTGGGTAGATGTTCAAGGTTGTGGATTTCTAAAAAAGAATAATAATAATAACAATAATAAAATACATTAATATCATTAGCCTATCTACACCAGTGCAAGGGCCTGTGTGAAACACAATTAATTATTTTTAATGGCATAAGTTAAATTTGGATTCATGAAAAACAAGAAAATTAAACCAAAGTTGATCATATGTATACGGCTGCTGACATTGCGTAGCAACATGCAAAGCTTAAAAAAACACACACAATACACAATAAAATCTACATGCTGCTCACCGCACATGCTTTCATGCATGTTTAGGTAAATTTACAGGGAGTAAAATACCAAAGACAGCTACCCACCCACTTTCCATATTTTTTTGTTGAATGGGGGGGGGGGGATATAGGCTCTCTGTGGAGGAAAACATGACGATCAGGATCAGGCCATTGCTGGGGACAATTTACAGCACCAGTGTCACGCTGCTGTGATACATACCAAACCACTGAGCTTGCTCCCCAAATCACACCCATTTCTGGGAAATAGTGTCAGAGTAAACAAAAAACACCTATGACTGTTGGGTACCTCCACGACAGCTCCCTGGAATTAACAGAGAACGGGAAATGCGTACAGAGATGGAGGGCTTCAGGGAAATGCTAGGAGGGCTGTAAACAGACAGAGGAACCCAGATTCAACACCTAAGGACGGCGTAGACTAAGTGCTAAGTAGATAGATGTTCCTCAGGTGGAGAAAGAGTGAGAGGATTCTGTAAATATGCCACGTCGGTCCTGATATCGGCGGCAGGATTAGGCGCAAGAATGCGGGAGAAGTTGCATTTTCTCTCAGTGATAGTGCCTGAGGAGAGCTACCTTCTCTCATTTCCAAGATAAGAGGCATCCCCTCCTGGGAAACTGGGCATTGAAACCGTGCTACTAAAAAAAAAATCCTGCCATAACGGACAAGAGAGTCAGAAACTCATCTTATTTTTCCAATAGAAGATTGTTACGTGACCAAGGATGGGAAACTGTACATTTCCTTAGAATTATTGGTACAGAAAACGTGCGTGTGTATGCGGGTGCTCAGAAACACATAAGGAAGAACGCTGTCTTTGGAGGCTGTTATTCATGTTATCCCTGAGCAAGAGAGGAGGTTCCTACACATTGTTCCTGCTAATGTGTATTGCTGTGTTTTTTCTGCTCCTAAGATAATGGATGGACCATTTATTAGGTAGAACTTGTCAAAAAACTAGGGCACCAGGACCAGTTATGGGGAGCCGACTCTGTATGCTCCCTCCTATCGGTGACAAACATATGGGAGAAGGTTTGCGAGTAGATTATTGCGCCAAGAATTGGGTAGGTAGGGTTATCAGGCGGCTTGATGGGCTGGGAGTCACGTGTGTGCCGTAAAACCGCTTTGAGGTTTCTCTGCAGGTCCGGCCAGCACCTGGAGGAGAGAAGAGTGTCTTTAATTTCATGTTATGAGCAGATATTACAGGACTTGCATTTCGCACGAGACAAAGACAGGCAGCGGAAGGAGGGTGACAAGTCAGGGGCATGTTTCGCATGGCGACGCTCCCGCTCGGGCGCCTGCTCATTTATCATGGCTTTCTCACCGCCTGTTTAGACAGACAAGTTATTTTAATCTGGTTCCAGTAGGCTGCTTTTTTGTTCCTTGACTCGTATGTCTGGAAACTGAAAAAGTTTATGTTCCCTAGGCACCGAACCTGAGGTCACGGACTGAAGGGACATAAACGGGGGGGGTGGGCGTGGTATTCTGGAGTGTTCTCCTGCCTAATGAGCCGGCCGACACGCAGGCAGACAGCAGGCACTGTGGTGGCTGTGCAGACCTGTAGGCTGCTGTGTCCCCCCCCCCCCCCAGTTAGCTGGCTTTGGAGGGAATCACAAGGCAAGTCCATCTGTTGAAAATTACAATTACAGTTAGGGTTACCTTACCCCTTTAAAACCACCCACTTCGGTAGGTTAGTCAACCAGGGAAGTCCTGTGTCAGTGGATCTAATGACTGCTTGATATCCACACACAGCCTTTCCAGCTTCTTCTGGGGAGGTGGTCCCAGCTGGCTGCCCCCAGACACACAGGAGACCTCTATCACCTCCTCACATGTGACACCAGAGACAGTGTAATAGGAGACACCAGACCTCACACACACCTGGGCCAAAGGTAGATAACCAGCTGGGATGTGAACACCAGAGGCGTTGCGGAGGCCAATCTGCCTTCACCTCAAGCGCTACAGCCGACTTCCCATTGTGCTGCGTGCCACGAAGTTTAATCACGGGTGTCAAGACAGCATGGGTGTCAGATGATTTAACACACTTTTAATTGAGCTGTGGAGTTAATGACCCCGCATTTCACACCTCCCCCAGGCTTGGAGGCAGCAGTTACGCCGTTGAATGACATCATTCTTTCGCTAAACAAACCGAACGATCTGGTATGGGGCTACCTGAGTACAATCGATCAGTTTTATGTTAATCAGAGCGTGGGACGCTAATTGCTATGAGCTTCAGAGTTCAGTTCACATCAGTTTGCACATGCTGCCCGTTTTCACCCGAAAAGGAGCCTGACAGCATTAAGGGTTTGTTCTACAGCAGGCTCTTTACTTACTTCAGCTTTTCACGTTACCTCGTCCGAGAGAATAAAGGGTAGGAAATTCTCCTTACGTCACCTCTCCACCAGGCCTGCTCTCTTCATGCAAACGTTTTAAATCTCAGTTAACTTATCATCTTCCCTTTTTTTTTGTGCCAGCACTGATCAGAAACGAATATTTTTGGCCAACACAACCAGTAAACACCATCTTAGTCCAGACAGGAGTGTGGACATTGCACATGGACAAATACGTACAGTATATAGAAACCAATGTTAGTTTGGTTTCCAGTTTGGAGTGAAATCCCCCCCAAAGTGTTGTAAGGTCTGGTCATTTAAAACAATCTTTCATGTCCGATGATTCAGTTAGATATGCTGACAGGGTCAAACATACTGCAAAAGGAACAGGGTTACCGGGAGTCAGCGGGTAACACAGGCACCGCGTCTGAACCTGAACCTGAAACCTGGGATTTATTTGCATTAGTTTTGTTGAGAAGACAGTTTCCTGTTTTTACCTAATTCTATGTAATGGATATTTATTGAATTATACGTGAAGCATTTCAGTGAGTCAACTTCTAAAATCCAAAACAGCGAATACTTCAAACCACTTCTTAAGCTACAAAAACACGGCTTGTTGGACACTTACTGGGATCTTGTGGGTCTGCTTCGCATTAAGTTTAGAAGGTGACTTCCTGCACCCTGAGCGATGTTTTAATACTGCCTTCAGAGATGATATCCAGCAGATCGCACCAGGATGAAGTGCTAATCCTGTCCCAGCAAGAGCAGAAGATATACAGTCTGTTATATAAGCAACACTGGAGAGTCACCAATAAGCTCAAGCTTAGAATTAAAGATTGACTCCTCATTCCAAGCCAAGTGTTGAAGAATTCTGGAATATTGATTCCAGAGCATTCCGGTTTCTCTCTTAAAGCAACGGTATTGACTGAAACGTCTTTAACACAACAAAATTCAATATCCACAGGCTGAACTTCACTAATCCTATAAAGGCTGCAGCAGGTAGAGATTGTTGGAGAATGGCCAGTATTATTAGAAGCCTCCCCCCACTCCCTGTCCGCGATCCAGGGGATTTTTAGGTGTGGAAATGGCACCTTATAGCCCATGTCTGGTCGTCCCTGGTGTGTGATGTCTGTCCCAGGATCTCTCTGAAGACATCAGCTGTACATTCTGTATGTTCATCAATAATAATATCTGAGTGTTGCTTTCGCTCGCCCTCCCGGTCCCGTGCTTCCAGCTTCCGGGGTCTTGTTTAATTATGCGATACATCCACACTTCTGCACAGCTGCGAATAAAATTCCAATTACCGTGACAGATGGCTGGCTAATTACGCATGAGCTGATGGCGTCATGCTTTCTGCCACATCTACAGAGGTAGATTCAAGTGTGCCTAATTACGCAGAATGCTAACAAACTGCAGGGCTCGGCAAATACCGCCCCCGTCACCACCCTGGTGGCCTAGATCACAGAATGGGACATAGTTGGATGGAATGGGGGTGTGTGTGGCCTCTTCATCTCCAGCCCTCACTCTTTTTCTCGTTTCATGTGACCTCAGTCATGACCATCCCCCCCATCGCACTGCAAGGTAGGGCTTGTCGAATCCCGGTTCGCCCGTTAGCCCCAAAGACTGGTGGACTGCCCCGTGAACCGGCCCCCGCCGCTATCAGACGTGCTAAAAATGGCCTCAACGTAAATGTCGTACGACATTGGCGAGGACCTTACGCTCACAATCGCAGAAATTCCCGGAGGTTTCGCTTAACGATGCCGAAAGATGCCAGGAACCCTCCTGCAGCTCGTGAACAGTCAGGACACCGGCATAAACCACCCCAGCTGGATATTGCACCAGACACATTCCTTTTGGGAACATTAACCCCTCTGCAATGGGTCTGACCCTATCAGTAACATCTACTGGGGACCTCCAAAGCTGGTTTTAAACAGCATGTCCTCTCAGCCTTCCAGAGTGTTTACTGGGTAAAACTCTGTTCGTAATACTCCAGTTCCAGGGAACTCTTCTGCACTGTGTTTTGTGTTTAGGATATCAAAAGACGAGCGTTTTATAACTTTTTTTTGGCGGTCCTCATACGAATTGTTCTTCAAAGTTGCGAGGGAGGCCCTCCCAAATCTGTTCCTCAGAAGCTGGAGAAGGTTCCATAACTTTGAGATGCCTGCTATGCAGAAGATCTATAGGGACTCTGATTAGAGACAAAAACGCAGAAAAATCTCTCTTTTATTATTTAACACCTCCTCCCAGAGATTGTGGGGTGCTGTGGTTTTCTCGGGACCGCACTCCCTGTGGTTACTGAATATAAAGCCTAATGCTTGGGCACAGATAACAGAATTATCTGCGTTGCACATAACCAGCACTGGGTGTAACCTACTCTTACCACTACAATAACAGGCAGTGCACTGGTGCCCTCCCATAAGGCACTGCAACAATGGTGTCCTTCAAGAAAAAGGGCAACGCCCCTCATTTTTGGCCCCCGCCCACATGTAGCCCACTGAACAGGCTAATAAGCTCCATTTGGTTCACTGCTTGCTTTGACTGCCTCCTTTTTGATCCTTCAAACTTCTACTGTGCCCTTCAAATGAGACAGATGGTTACCAAGTTCTGTCATTAGTGACGGACTGATCCTCACTCATCTTCTGTGGAGAAACACATCTTACGGGATTTTTAGCTTCAGCTTCCACACTCATCCGTTTGCGTGGTACGGGATCAGGGTAAGGAAGAAAGGGGACCCTGGGCAGGATGCCCCTCCCTCAGGACTCACCTCGGCCGTGTGGATTTGGACTGTGTGAGAAGCATAGGAGGGGAAAACAGGAGCAGATGAGGCCATGACACCATCGCTGAGGCACCACACAGTTCTGTAGATTTAATACCAACAACAAAAATCCAAGATGTAACAGGCAGGAACTTCTGGTGCATTGAGAGCTTGGCTGTTGCTCCGGGCTGACCTGGGGTGATTTTTCCCCACACCCTTCCGGAAAACGTCCCAGACCAGGCCGTTAAAGGCTGTATATCTAATGCAACACGTCCGTCTTACCTGTCCTTTTTTGGGCCTGTCTGTTCACATACACAACCTGGAGTTTCCACCTGGCTCCCCTCGGTGCCACCAGGAGGGAGGAAAATGAGGAACATGGTCAAATATATGGATGTAAAGCACTGATTTCAACAGATAGTGGAAGCCCATAAGACTGATGAATCTGTGTGTCTTCCTGCTGATATGATCTTCATACATTATAGTGGATTTTTGGGGGGGGGAGGGTGACATCATCAGCTGTGGTTCCAGAGTATGATCTCCGGTCAGCACACACAGAACACATAGCAGCGGATCTGTGTCGTTGGCCACATTTCTGGAGGTCCCATGGTTCGGTTGGGAAATCAAAAAAACCCACATGGACTCATGCAGCAGTGCTGGGAATCCTGGCTGCAGGGCCAGATACCTGCAGTCCTGACAGATGCACTATAGAGAGGAAATGCCAGTGATTCACATCCTGTCACATGCTTCCCAAGTCAGGCCCTAGAGTTACAGAGCCTACTAGATCAACTGCTGTTCTCTGAATTGCTAGGGGCTTGGTGTGTGTAACTCCATTGGTGGCCGGGGGTTGGGATTGAGGTGCCCAAGGGGAGAGTGCCCAAGTGGCTGGGCTTCACATTACACACCATAGTACCCCCACCCCACCCCCCCCCCTTTGTCCTGACACCCAGATCAAGCACTTGCACGCTTCTGAATCTCGCCTAGAGCCAGCCCCACCCTCATTCACATTTCCGCTCAGTCAGACGGCCCTAATACCTCTGCAGTTGGACTCACGGCCTGACTGTACAGAGCTCCTGGTCATGCAGGCCTGCACTCTTCCCTGCACACGAATCCGATGCTGGCATGCCAATAAGCATCCGCTACAAGAGCTTACAAAAAGTCAAGGAAACGTCGCATGAAACATCAAACGTCTAACCTGTCACTGCAAGAAGCCGCAAGACTTAATTTCAAGCATTAACTTTTACAGTTGTCAGTGCTGCAATTTATGCAATGTGAACACGATTTAAATAATAAGAGTCCATTAATCTTGGAAATTACCTTCGTTTGAACAGCGAGGACAGGAACAGGTCAGCATGTCAGTACTTTTCTCCTTCCTCCTAGGCAGAGTGCAGGGGTTAAGCACATGTAGGAGAGCACATCAATCTTGCGTGATGTATTTGAGGTCAGAGGTCACTGACACAGGAACACGTGTGACGCGTGTTATCTGTCAACGGACACGACTCCCCTCCTGTCTCTGGCCAGGAAGCAGTACGGACATCCAGCCCGCCTTCTCCAGGAAGAGCGCAGCTGTGGACCAAAAAAACGCCCAGAACACCCATCCTGAAGGTCCTAACGGTCATGTGCTGACGGTCGGGCTGTCTGCAGTCATGCCCATACAGAAAAAAAACACATCCAGAAGACGACTGTTTGGAAGGAACTCACTGGACACTGCTGGGATTTATGGATTGACAGCCACATAAACCAGTAGGAATTTATTGTCACACGCACAATTGCTTTTATAAAGTTACACAAAAATAATGGGTCACATTTACACAGTTTTTACAAGTAACTAACCTCAATTTACAATTACCAGACTATCTAAGGACAAATAGTTAAATATACACTCACATTGTACACGATATTAAAACTACACAAATGTGTATAGATGCATACATAAGAAAACTAAACATGGGGGGGGAGGAAAAAAAAAAAAAATCACACGTTATTTACAAAAACATCCACTTAACAAAAGCTGCAAAGACCCATGACCCTCAAAGAGGTTTCACCTCACCTCACCCATCTCCTTAAACGGTCATCTTTCACTGTGAGAGCTTTGTCAGGAGGAGTCGCTCTCGCTCCCTCTGAGAACTGAAGTGCAGGTGCCCCTGACCCCACTGGACCCCTAAGCGCAGATCGCTAGGCCATGCCCCCCCCCCCCCCCCCCCCCCACCCCCCCCCCGGGGGGGGGGAGACAAATCGAGTTAACCTAAAAAATTACACTTAAATTTTCACCAC